>RJWH01002709.1:0-209429 GCA_004363575.1 Solenodon paradoxus
GGAGAGGGGTTTTAATGGTAACGCTGGCGCCCTGCAATTTCACACATTAAAACATATTTTTAAAGAAACGACTACAGTGCTGATTGTATAAGGGCGAAGCTTTCCACTCTCCAGACTATTAACAAGGGCTTCCCATAGAGAAGACTAATACATGCTTGATGCATTTTTAATCCTTTGCCAATACATTTGGCTAAAGTGTTTGCTGTTTCAATGACAGGATTTAACTTGCCCTTCTGTATGCGACGTTCCTGATTATTAGTGACATTTAAGAAACGTAAGCTCTAAAGTCACATTCCGGTCAAATTGCAGCCTCTCCTCCACCCTCTTCTGAAGGAAGGAACCCTGTACCTAGACGGGGGAAGGGGGCTCCCCAGCACTGTGCTGCCCCCTGCCCACCACTGTCCCCCGCAGCAGGAGCTAGTTCAAGGTCAGCCTGGCTGCCCACCAGGCTCACGACTCCCTTTGAGCCTTTCCCGTGAGCTCAGTATGACCTTGTCAGTCATTTCCAGAAGAGCCACTCAGCGCTGTGAGGCGACAGGATCTTGGGAATATTAGCCCAAACTCATAGAGGAGATTTCAATTTTTCAGGACCTCCCTCCTTCAAAGGCCAATAACGACATCCTCTATAAGGAGAGCCAGCCAGGAACCTGAATACCTTTGAAAGGTGGGATCAAGGGATCAGAGAGAACTCTGGGGTCTGAATAGATACCAGCAAGGGAAAAATTCCCGACTCGGGCACGCCGATTATTGTGTGCTTTTTTTTTTTTTTTAATGATTCCTTTAAGAGAGAAATTAATGCTCAGGTTAAGCGAGATTACATAGGCTAAGACAGACCAGGCAGCTCTTCATTTGGCAGGGTGATGGGTGTAGTATAGAATTAACCAAGAGAGCGCAGTAAAATATAGTCACATATCTGTGCAGATGACCTCATGCGCGCGCGCACGTGTGTGTGTGTGTGTGTGTGTGTGTGTGTGTGTGTGTGTGTAGGGTACTCCTGCTCCTGTTCTGGGGTGTGGGGGACAGGGCAGGGAGCTGACAGACACACAGCTGATTCCAGGCCCAGGGAACATCTGGGCTGGGTTTCCAGACTGTGTCTAAAGACGACTCTCCTTCCCATCCTGCAGAGTCATTCACACAGAAGCCTTTCAGCCTCCTGGTATTATCTGCTCAGCCCTCACCCCCTATTGTAATGAAAAGTAGATCCTCCTCAGAACCGCACAAAATCAATACTGCATTTTACTAAGTTTGCGTTAATTTTACACCTTTCAGCCTCCAGATAGGAATGATGGTCCCGAAGATGGGCATTCTCCGCCCGTCCCCACCACCCCACCTGGGGAGCTCTGGGTTTCAGGTTTGGGAAGCTCTATCACTATTTGAGAAAGGGTGGAAAAAAACAGGACAATGAGGAAGAAGAAGAAGAAGAAAGAAGGGGTGGTGAAGGGGCTGCCGTTGGAGAGATTTGGCGACTAATAGCAAGAGAGCATAAAAGCGCAGACCCCGTTTAAGCGAATGAGCCCCTGTGTGAGCACGGCTTGTCAGTCCTGGGGTGGACTGCACCGGGGCCAGCTCCTGAGCATGGCAGTCCAGAAATATAAAGTCCAGATTTAATTCTGATACAGAGAAATACAATTTCAAAACCGGACGTCTTATCATCGGCGTGTCCCACTGGAGAACTCATTTCCCTAGCAAAAGGCTGTCGATGCCATTATGTCGTACAAGGAAGCAATTTACCACTACAGCTAAACAGGATGCCGGGACTGTGGGAACTTAAGCATTTGAAGTTATCGCTCGGAAAAAAAATAGCATTTCAAATGTCAGTGAAATGGGAAGGAATAATTGAAAAGTATCAATCAGAGAAGCAAAGCGTGTTGAAGGCTGAGACGCAGCCCCAGACTGGCTGTGCCCCTTCTCCTGCCCTGCAGACCACCCCTCCCCTCCCGCCCCGAGCCCGCCACCTTCCCCTGCAAGAGCAAATTCACCGCTGGAAAAGGAAAGACGGAAGCTTGGTCCGAATTCTGTGACAGGCGCCAGAGGCCTGCCCGCTAGGGCTGGGAGCCCCTGCTGTGGGTGTGTCCCCACCAGGTCCCAGGCCTCGGCAGGAGGGCTCCAGGTCCGTAGCGCCACCTCCAGGTCCTGGTGAGAAGCACCAAAATGGTGCCATGGCACCACGGGCTCCTCTGGAGGTGGAGAACCTTCCAATGAAGCCTGGGGTGTAAAGAACCCAGATTAGGGTTTCTACCTGGAGCCACCACTGATAAGTCCAGCCCCCGATGGGGAATTCTCCTCCCTGGAGCTCAATATCCTTGTCAATAAAGTGAGGGTAATGGCGTCCACTGGCAGGAGGCCAGGATGACGCGTAACCTACAGAGAGGAGCTGGAGTCCTGCCCCGCCTGAAGCTGGTCACCACCACTGGTCATCACTCCACCTCAGGAGGACATTCCATTTCTTTCCGGCTGAATGTCCTTGAAGCTCACGCTGTCCTTCCTCCTGGCCCCTCTCTTGTCTGTTTGCTAAGCCTGTCTCCATGCAAACACCTTTTCTCCCCTTGCTCATCTCTCCTTCTGGAATGTCCTTCCCATCAATCTTCACGTAACTGACTCCTCATGTTCTCAGCCCAGATGTCATCTCCTCCCTGACCAGCGTCCTGGAGTGTGTACCAGCAGCCAGCCATGGCTTCTGCATCCCGAGCTTGATCTTCTTCCAGATGCCTGTCTTTGGATTTGCAGTCATCTTCCCGCTAGAACACCAGCCCCGGAGGACGGGGTCCTGGTCTGCCTTGCCCTCTGCCCAGGGCACGTTTCTCGGACAAAGTGGGTGCTGCACTGGCTGAGTGGACAGAAGGCCTTCCTGTTGCGTGGAGCCTGAACTGTCTCCACGGAGCTGCTACAGTGGACCGGGTGTTCAGCGACGTAGCTGCCTCCCTTGATGAGTGTCGGGGTCTGGAAAACACACCCCTTGGACAGGACAGCAGGTTCAGCCTGTGGCGGCACCTGTGCGTGGGCACAGAATTCCTGACACAGGGTGGGAACCCGACTCTGGCTGGGGATCCGAGGGCCCACTCTCCCTTCCTCAAAGAAATCACGACCCACCAAGCCCCCTGCTAGGTTGACTCTCGGCAGCCAGCACTGTCTGCTTCTCCACTGAAGTATGGAGCCCCAGGTCATCAGCTCCCCGGTCCCCACGCCTGCTGTCCAGTGCCCTGAAGAATTTCTGCTTGCTCTGCTATCTCCCAGCGTCTGTTATGCTAGAGATGCTGGCCCCCACTCTCTCCCCTTCCCCATCCTTCCTATTTTTCCTGGTCAGACCCTGGCTTCCCCCCAGGCAAGCTTCTCCGAGCTCCAGGACACCTTCTTCGCCTCTTCCATGTGCCCCCTCGGCCTCCCACATTCTCTGCACTTACAGCCTGCCTTCGTAGTTAGCTGGATGGCCCAGCGTTTCCCCCGTGGCCAGACCTTGAACTCTGCCTCTCAAGGTGTCTCGTCCACCGGGCTTGACAGCCGATTCCTGCCACGCAGCACACAACAATGCCTCTCTCTTTCCCAGTACATGCGTGCACATGTATGTTCACTAGAACACACACACGACAGAGGGAGGCGTATCTGTATGAGAAATTTCGCTTCAGGATTTGCCCCACACGATTGTGGATGGCTGGCAAATCCAACCTTTGTAGGCTGGAGATTCGGGTAAGAGTTGATGCTTCCGTCTTGATTGTGAATTGCAAGTCAGGCAACAGGCAGGAAGCTCATACAGGATGTCTAGATGTCATTGCTGAGGCAGAATTGCTTCTTTTTCAGTAAAGAGGCCTCAGCTTTTACTCTTCGGTCCTTCAGCTGAGTCAATGGGGCCCCCACATTAGGGAGAGAAATCTGCTGTACCCAAAGTTTGCTGATCTGAACGTCAATCTCTTTTTTAAAAGTATCTTCATCACAACATGCAGGCAGGTGTTGCTCAGACATCAGAACATCATAGTCTGGTGACGCAGAAAATTAACCACCAGACCAGTTAACGTATTCAGTGGAATGACATCAGATATTTGGCCCTGGATCTCTGAGGTCTGCAAACACATCCCTCCTCCTGACATCCCTCGAGTCTGTGTGACAGGGAGAGGATCGTGATTTTGTGCTCTGCCCCAGTTCCTAGCACTCTGCTGAGCACACTGAGCCTTGGAAATCTTGCCACTCAGCTCTGGAGCAATTAAGCCATCCTTGCCCTCCTCTTCCAACTGTCAGTCTGTCCTCCAAGTAATTCCAGCCCTGGACTGTTGCCTTCTCAACACCCAAAGACCACCATAAGCTTCACTTGTCCCTTACCTAACCTGTTCCCACCTGATTCCGAGGGAGGAACTCTCTGCTGCCTTTGAGAGTTAAGGGAATCTTCTCCCCTCTCTTGAGGCCACCATTTGTTTATAGCATCCCTCCTCCACTTTCCTTTACTTGTCCAGAGAATCCTTAGTTGTTTTCATAACCTCCCCACTAGCAAAACTTTTTACTATCCCAGCAACAAAGCCCTAAATTGTAGTCTTTGCATTCAATATAATTGTCACCCAAGAGACGTTGTCAAATGCTTACCATAGAAATACAAAGAGGTGCGTATGGTGACATTTGTTCTTCTTTGCATCTGCTCTGGTTCTGTTGGCTTCTCTAACTTTGCTCAGAGGTCCCCAGATCAACAGAATTAGTCTAAGAAACAGGTGTGCTGGTCACCATGCTCCTTGTCTCCTGAGCTACAAAGTGAAACATCTTTCCCTTGTCTTTTGGGACAGACTGCTTCATACGGCAGAGGACCGTGTTTGTCCTGAACACCAGCCTTGACTTTGGCTCACAGCCCAGGTGAAAGTAGAAGACACTGTCCAGGTGACTTGTCACCTGGCCACTGTTCTAAAAGTGCAGGCTGGGTGGGAAGGGGACGGTATGGGGGTCAAAGTCTTGGGTTCTGGGTGGCCTCAGCCAAGTCATTTGCCCAACCTGCGCTTGATTTCTTTAATTATAACATGAGGTTCATGAGATCATCAGCAGGACTCAAAGTTGTGAGGGTCAGAAGGATGCTTTCGAAGCTAATACATAGTGTATCATACAAATAAAAGGGAAACCACAGTAAACTCTTAAATGGCACCCGGCTCCCATCTAAGAATTTCCGCATTGACTCAGTCTTCATGGTGGTCCTCACTATTATCCCTATTTTAGAGGTAAATGAACGGAGGCTCAGGGAGGTTCTGGAATATTCCGAGGAGCGTTCCCACAGAGTTAATCAAGGTACTTGAACACCCAGGCATCTGGCCCTGGGGCCTGTATTCTTCGCCACGCCCCGCACTGCTTCTCCCTCTCTACCACACTGTGTACCGCGTCCTATCCCACAGTGTTTGTCAAAGAAAGACATATTCAGCATACACAGCCCACATCCTGAAAACACATAAAGAATTGTAGCTCTTGCCAACGCCTTGCGCATCACAAGCTCTTAGTAAATATTTGTTGTGTGAATGAACCACCGACTCAGAGAACGTTTCCTCCATCTCTCTATTAGTGAAAACTGTGACATCTGGAATGCATTGCCATTGGAGGTGAAGATTTCATGAAGAATTTCCGCAAGCCAGAGGCTTCCTGATAACATGCAAATCACAGAAAATCAGTCTGCCCGCCCACCTGCTACCTCTTTCGGGTGTCATCACAAGGCCAAGGAGTCTCCGTTTTGAGACATGAGTCCTCCATAAGCTCAGTGTTCACACGCACACGCACGCACACACGCACACACACACACGCACGCACATGCACACACACCCTCCAATCTGGAGAGCAAAGACCCTGGCTTATGTTTCATAAAGTTGATTTTGGACGGGACTCTAAATATTCTACATCTTAATTTACGTTAGTTGTGCGTCTGGCTACATCTTCTCAAATCCCTCTGAACTAATCAAATGACTTAACTGCACTGCATTAAAAACAAAAAAACCAAGTTCCACTTGCTACTTTCTTCAAACAGAAATTCTGACGGAACGAAGCCTTCATCCTGGAGCCTCAGCCGACAGCCTTGCTGGGGGGGGAAGGAATTCATGTCAGCTCGCCTTTGGCTGAGATGTGCCAGCCGTCTTTGGACCCAACCACGTGTGTTGAATCTCTTCTAGAGCACCGTGTGCTGGGGACTGCTGGTCACCTCCTGGAAAGGGAACTCCCAGAGCCTGATGCCCACTCCATGGTGGACTATGTCTTCGTGGTGGTGGACACACAGGCCTCTGTGTAGCTTCCTCTTGGACCCTGAGTCTACATCACAAGCCCAAACAGCTTTCTGCTGAGGGGCATTAAGTCTCTGAAGCCCACTCACAAGCCTCCATGACCAGAGACTTCATACTCACTTTCCCTCTAGGAAAAAGGTCAAAATTCTCTTTGCCATCTAGTCCCACCAATCTTGCTCTGCTTTGTCACTGTCCCTTTGAAGATGTCCGGTGATGCTCAGGCATCCCGGGGGCGCAATCTACCTTGATGCACCCTCCGCTCGCTCTGACCGACCTGCACAATCAATGTCACTTTCCATAGCCCCAGCAGAACTAGAAGAGGAGGCCACCAGGTTCAAGTCCAAGAGCTCCTTCCAGTGCAGTTATTTGTGCCTCAAATGTCCCGTGAAACATTTAGCCTGATTGTGGCTGTAAAGATATTGATTTTTCATGTAAATGGTGAAAACAAAAGCTCACAGTAAATGGAGAGACTTTGCTGAATTAGAGGGACATATTAACCACGTAGCTTGTCTGGAGAATGAAGACTCCGGAGTGTCAAGGAGCAGGGGCGGCGTGCTTCTTCGGTAAAGTAAGTGCTTTCGAACTGGCAGGTCATCCCGTCTTGCTCACAGCCACCCTGTCCAGTAGCACGAAACCAGCCATAAGTGACATGCACACAGACGGATATGGTGTGCCCCCACGCATTGGTTATGGGCACTGGAATATGGGTTCCAGATCCTGTTCACTCTTCTTTGACTTCTTTCCCACACTTAAAAATGTGAAAAAGTTATTTTTAACTTGCAGGTTGTACAAAAACAGGTGTCGGCATGAAATGATGTTCTTTCTCACTTGTTAGTCAGGAAATGCAAATCAAAACAACAATAAGATATCGCTCCACACCTGTGAGAATGGCTATTCTCCAGAAGTCTGAAAAGAACAACAAATGTTGGTGAGGAGACAAAGAAAGGGAAGACTTTTACACTGTTGGTGGCATTATAAATCGGTACAACTTTTGTGGAAAGCATTATGGAAATGACTCAAAAAATTAAGAACGGAAATTCCATATGATCCCATCATTCCACTTCTGGGTATTCGTTCCCCCAAAACACTAATTTGCAGATATGTCTGCACCCCTGTGCTGATTGCAACATTATTCACAATAGCCAAGCCCTGCAAACTACCTAAGTGCCCTTTCTCTGATGAGTGGATAAAGAAGATGTGGTCCGTATACACAATGGAATACCACACAGCCCTAAAAAAGACAAGACCCTGCCATTTGCAACAACATGGATGGAATGAGGGAAGATTTTGCTAAGTGAGATAAGTCAGAAGGAGAAAGACAAATACCGGGTGATCTCACTCCTACGTGGAAGATAAAAAAACAAAGTAAAAGAACAGACAAAACAACAATCCTTGGACACTGACAGAGAACTGAGGTTGGCAGCAGGGAAAGGGGTGGAAATGAGTGGTGGTGGGTTCGATGGTCAGTGGTGGAGGACTGTTGGTCATTTGGTGGAGGGCAGGGTGTGTTGTCATATATTTGACGATGGGGAACCTGAATATATGGGCGTATATTGTTGTGTGTATCAAAGTTAGTTCAATAAATATTAGAGAAAAAAACATTTGTCAGGTCAAATTTGTCCTACAGGCTATAATTTACAGACCCCTGCGGCATCTGCAGACGGTCTTGGAGAGACATTTCGGGGACACAGTCGTGGGCTCCCAGAGCCCTGTGTTTCCATCAGTGAAGCCAGAGGTTAGAACATCCTGCCTTCACATCGCCCTCTTGCCCCCAGGGATGCTCTCAAATTTCTAAGAGGGGAGAAGTCATCCACCAGAGAACTTTATCATTCAAAAGCATGTCTCTGAAACGTCCCTGCTCAGAGGCCTACTTCAGAGGAGGTCATTTAGACAGGATGAAGGATGGGATGAATTTCTGCACGGAAGCTGTAAGAGTTCATCAAAATATAAAAAATAAAAGTAAAGGATACTGACAGAGCACACGCACGCACTCACTCTCACACACACATCCCAATTTGATGGGATGTGAGATGCCATCTCAAATAAAGAAAAAGAAAACCCATGATTTCTTCAAAATGAACTAAAAACAGCAGGATTAATATTGATGCCTCGACGGGAAAAGCAAACAGACAGGCAGGAACAAGACCACATCCAGCCTCCCAAACACATGTAAAGTTGGAGCTAAAATGTCATATGCATATGTAATTTATATGCAAAACTCTCCTATAACAGATCCACTGACTGCCAAGTCCCCTTTTGCTCCTTCCCCAATCCCCGCTGAAACTCTATAATTTCACATTATCAGTCACCTACCAAGGGCAAGTCTGTCTAAGCAGAACACAGACACTTTCTTAAGGCCAGGGTATTAAATTCTTCCCGCATGTCACTTTGCGGGCAGCTCAGCAGGTTTCGGCAGGAAGACCTATTTTTGCTCCTGTGCGGGCTCTGTCCCTGGCAGTGAGTGACTGGAACAGACTGCAGGCATCTCTGCCAAGAATCTGAGGCTCTGATGATGTGAGCCAACCTCAGACTAATAATTTTATATCTCAATATAAGCAAAAGAGTTCCATAAAAATAGACCGTTTTTAGCAGGATGGCGCTCAGTACCGAGAGGGCTGGAGAACGTGGGAGCTGTGCGAACATCTTTCTCCTATCAGCGGTACCTAACTTTAGCGTCTTCCATATGTCTATTTGTCTGATCGCTGAACTTGGGGGGGAAATGATGAATGAGATGTGACTTCAGGCTCCACGCCTGAGCGTCTTGGGAGGTGAAGCACCTATCAGCGGGTATCTAACACTTCTTTCTTTCCATTCCCAGGAAGGGGAACACAGCCCAGGGTTCACCCCCGCTGCTGTTCATCAAGGGTACGCAGGCACAGGGACCAGCAACTTTCCACTAGTAAATGCCGAGGAAGATATTGAGGCCGAGGAGGGCGGGGCTGGGAATGGCCTGGGAGCTCAAAATCCTGTGATTTTATTCAAAATGGTGATCATACACCAGCGAGAGAGCGTCTTGCCACACTCGCCCACTGGCGTGGCTTCTCCCCAGTAAGTTGGGGACACTGGTGGGAGAGCCCTAGGTCAAGGTGAGATCCTAAGCTGGCTGCTTCATGAAATGGGGTCAGGTCTTCTGGCCAGAGCTATGCAGGGAAACAGACATGCCGATCTTGATTTTAGCATTAGATCATAGTTAGATTTCTTTCAGGCAGTTGATTCAGAGATGGTGGGCACTACCGCTCAGTCCAGAATCCACAGGGTTGGCTGGAGGGTGAGAAGGCAAAGAGATTGACGTGGAGGACTTGGGTTTGAAATCTGTAGGGCAAGCCAGCAAGCTGGAAATTCTAGCAGAATTTCTTCTTCTGGAAACCTCAGTCTTGGCTCTTACACATCTTTCCAACTGCTGGGGAGGCCCGCGCACACCACCAAGGGCCATCTCCTCTGCTGACACTAAAGGATGGGGATCCCACCACAGCTGCCAAGAAGCTTCCGGGCAGCACCCCATTCACATTTGGGTAAACAGCCAACCAAGCCAAGCTGACATTTAAAACCCAGCATCACACCTTGACGCAGGATCAAACGAGGCTTGGCTCTGGGGCAGGGTCTGTTCAGGCAGATCCCCTGCCTCAGACCTACCGGGTGTCTGCCATAGTCCCAGCGTCCGTTCTGAGGCCTGATCCAGTGCACCTGGGCGGAGTCCCTCCTGGTTTCGAGTTAGTGGCTAGTCTCTTAAGTGGGAACATGTGCAGAACCTGTTTCCTGGATGTATTGGAGAACCCAAGCGAGATGACGTGAGTCTTAGAGGTTGAGTGGTTCTACTGCCATTTGCCGTCTGCAGGAGGGGCTCTGCCATCTGCAGGAGGGGCTGCGTTATCCTCACCCAGCGAGGACTCGTGGGAGGGGCTTCCAGGGGAGAGAGCGGTTGGGACACTGGACGCCTGGGCCCCAATACTGTCTCCAATCGGCATCACATTGAAGACCCCTGTGTTGTTTGTTTGTTTATGTGCTGAGTTATTGGTTGGTTGGTTGATCGATTGATTGATTGAGTGAGTGACTGTATATTAAACTGCTTTGGCATCCTTGAAACATCCTTTCTGGCTGGAGAGAGACTGCCCCTCCCAGAGTTGGCCAGGTCTTAGAAGCAGTCAAGGACCCAGTCTGAAGCATGACTTTGAATGAAGACTCAGCCATCCAGAGCCTTACCTCTCCTAAGTGGCCCTCTGGTCAGAAGGCGGAGTCCTTGGCCTTTATCACGATGGGCAGAAGGGGCGGGCTGGGCAGAGACCACCCTCTAGGTGGTCCGTTCTCAACTCTGCCCTGTCCTGCCTTTCCTGCGAGAAGGCCAGTGGGGCCCGGGCCCTCCCCGTGCCTCTGCCTCCTGGCCATGTGAGGCTTTCCCTGTGGTCGTGTGGCTGCACCTCTCATCTCCAGGACCTGTGTGCGTAATGAACTTGGGTTTTTTCTGAGCAGAAATGGAGAATAGAGGCCCCACTTGGGGGAGTGGCTCTGTTACGATGGTCAGTCAGGAGACCTAAGAGAAGTCCAGAAACAGAGAAAGGGCTTCAGATGAACAGCTCAAGTCCCAACTCTGGCACAAACTGGGGAATGGTTTACCCATCTGTCTGATGGAGACAAATGACCTTGCCCACAGGATTCTGTGTGAGAAGGTGAACGGTCATGAGAAAAGCTCTGAGAGTAGTTCTGGCAGGTAAGAAACACATATGAAAGGTGTTGTAACTAAAAAGATACATTATATAACATATGGTATAAGATAACCAATATTATTTTAATTAATAATATATAGCATAATATAGTTATGTTAGCACAGCTAATAATATTGTAACTATTGTCTATTATCTCATTTTGTCTCATATACTGAGCTTATTTAATTTTCCCAACAACTCATGAGTAAGCTACTATTATCTTACAGGTGGATAAACTGAGGCACAGAGAGGTCCAATGATTGCCCAAATCCGGATAGTAATTGGTGAAACTAGAAGCCAAACCAGACAATCTGGCCCAGAGCCCACACTCTTAATCACACCCTATCTTGCCCTTCTTTCTTTGCCATAGCTCTGCGAATGTCTGGGAGATGAACAGAAGGATAAGAACTACCCGTTCTGAGATGCGGGCATTCCATCGCAGGTCTACTGCATGGAGTTCTGGAGGCTGGTGTTGCCTTAACCTGGCTTCCCTCGCCTCCCAGCATATCTCAGTCATTTTTGCTTCCTGTAGGCACCAGTGCCATCCATTGGTAACAGCAGTGGTGACGGCCATTTGGGATTTTCTATACCCTATGGACTGGCCACCCCCAATGCCTCTGAGCATCTCCAGAGAGAAGACACATAAATATGGACCAGACTTAATCTCGGCTGTTCTAGGTGGAAGAAAGGGTTCCATACGTGCCACCTTTTTCCCATTCGAGTTCCCTCACCTCTCAATACACACATGACAAAGAAAGGCTGACCGAAAGTTCTCGCCCAAGTTTTGTGTTTAGAGACCTTTTTGGAACAGAGAACGAAAGTGGAAATGAGAATAAAACAAAGTAAAAATAATAACAGCAGTAAAACAAAAATCACTTTTAATCCTAAGTTTGTTGGGCATCAGCTCTCTTCCGGCATGTTACTGGATAAATTAAGCCATGGAGGCACAGGCCGGGTGGCCAGATCCCCAAGAGAAGAACAGGACTATGGGGCTGAGCTGCGCACTCCCATTTCTATTCCCAAATCCACCGACCACGTAACACATTCCACCCTCTTGCAGAGAGTTGGGGAAAGATAAGAGACCAAGGGTATTACTCTAATAAGTGTCTTTCCACCTTGAAGGAAATCTCAAGAGTGAGATCAGTTCTGAAACTTATCACTACATAACTTGTATAACCCATTCTTACTTACATGTCTTTCATGGAATTGTGCCTAGTGCACATGGCAGAGCTCCCTAAGAATTCATCTTGCCTCCTCCCATCCCTCCATCCTCTGCTTAAGCATGACTAGGAAAGGGACTGCCCAACCAATTTATTACTTGTGAATCATTACAACCAAGTGATAAATTATCACTTATGAGAAAACGCTGTGTTTTAAGGTGGTCTACACATCCAGGCACAATTAAGAGAGGATATGACAAAAATTCCCCTCTCTTCACGCTGGGGTAGCTGGTACTAGACTATCCTCCTCGGGGAGAACAAGCATAAAGCTGGGTGGCATCACTGAAGCAACTGTTTTCAGATGATTCATAGGAGCCGTTGCAGGGTTAGGACCCTCACAGAACGAAAACATGCGGTAAGCACTGTGGTCTCCCTGGCTTTCTGCCCGAAGGCACTTATGGTGCAGAGGGCAGGAAAGAGGAACCCGAGAAAACATGGTGGGTTGCTGAATCGAGGAGACAGAAATCAGAGTTCAAGGCCATTGTGGATACTGGAATTGTGGGGCTGGGTACCAGACAGGAGGGAGTAGCAGGGAAAAGGAATTCGGGGGTCTGCAGAGGAGTCCTTTTTGAGTCTTTGTTCACATGTAGCAAACTGCACATGTGAGGAAACACCTCCTTGTGTCCTGACAGGTAACTGCTGGGAAACTATAAGCCGAACAGGTTATTTTGCAGAGGCACAATGCTGTTAGATACTGACATTCTGAAAGCCAGAGGGATCCAATGAGACCGCCAGGCATTTAGCTGAACCGCCAGAAAGACCTCGCCTTAGAAGTACGTCCCAGCTCCTCATGAAGTGAAGGCTCTATGAGGCCCACAGTAACGAAGTTTAAAACCAAGCCTCCAGGGGATCAAGCTGACCCACCAATAAATTAGCCGCCAAACGCACAAAGAGAAAAATCCAACGATCTTTAAAGAAAGACAACTAAATCCACACTGTCATCAATGTCACATCTACAGTGTCCAGCATAGAGTCGAAATGGGCTAGACATGAAAAGAAACAGGAAAACATCACTTATAACCAAGAGAAAAAAGTCAGTAGACCCACAGGCATGACAGAGTTATAGGAATTAGCAAAAAATGAAAAGATATAGGTATGTGTAAGGATTTAAGTGAGAAAAAAGATAGGGGAATCTCTGTAAACAAACTATTTTAAGAAGACTAAATGAACATTCTTGGACTGAAATATAAAATATTCAAATTTTAAAATTTGCTAGATCTTTTTATCAGCAAATTGAAAGTTGCAGGGGAAAACTAGTAACATTGATGAAAAGGTAATAAAAACTATTCAAACTAATACACAGAGAGAAAGGGAATGGGGAAAAGTGAAGAGTATGACATGCGAAACTATGTTATCTCATATAGATACAGATGACACACTTAAATGCCAGTGATCCAGGCTGAGTATAGCTGGAGTTGTCAAGATAAAAGAAATGATATGGAAGAAGAGAATTTAAACATGTGGCTCAAATTTTCTAAATTTGATCAAAAAATCAACCCAGCAAACTCCAAGTAGAATAAACCAATAGAATAACAGTGAAAATAAACATGGTTCCAGGTATATCACAGTCAAATTGCTGAAAAATGAAAGATAAGGAGAAAATCTTAAAAGTAGTCAGAAGATAAGACCCACTACATAGAGAAGAACACTGGTAAAAGTGAGTACTATCCTTATCAGAAACAATACAAACCAGAATACTTGGAACAGTGTTTTAAGATGCTGGCGAGAGGATGAGGGGAGCAGCTATTTAGAATTCTATGCCAGCAAAGATATCTTATAAAGGGAAGACAAAATAAAAATACTTTCAGAAAAACGAAATCTAAGAAACCAAACACATTAAGAAATGTCAAAGGGTGTTATTCCTCATGTTAAAAAAAAAAACTAGATGGAAGCTTGAATCCATACAAAAAGAAGTTTAAAAGCTCCAGAGCTATCAAATATGTGGAGAAATTCAAGACAGTTTTCATTTTTTCTTAATTTCAAGAAAAAGTAATGCTGTATTGTATAATTTATAACATTTGAAAAGTATAATGATAATAACACAAATTATAAAAAGGGTAAATGGAAACTCATAAGTTTCCACAAATTGTTATAAGGTCTTAACAATAATGTAAAATGGAATATTAGTTCATGATAGATTGTGATAAGTTACAGATGCATATTGCGATCACTGATGTAACCTTTCAAAAAAAAATAAAAAATAATAACCCAAAGAGTTTTAGCTAAAGGGTCAAAGTAGGGGAAACAACTAAATACCAAAAAAAAAAAAAAAAAAAAAAAAAAAAAAAAAAAAAAAAAAAAAAAAAAAAAAAAAAAAAAAAAAAAAAAAAAAAAACCGCACTAAAACAACAAAGATGGAAATAAAAAGAAGACAGAGAATACATGGGACAGATGGAAAGTGAATTGCAGGATGGTAGACTTAAACCCAACCACAGCAATAATTACACTGAATAGTAGTGGACTGAGAACTCCAACTAAAAGACAGAGATTGTACTTAAAAAAAAATCAAGACCAACTATATGCTTTTCACAAGAAATACATTTGAAATAGAAAAGGAGACCATGTTCTCAGTCTAGGGTTTCTGGGAGACTAGAGAAATGCAGAAAACAAAAACAGTCACCCCAAGATACTCCAGGAATTCACAGATCCAAGATCCAATCTCCACGATGTAGTCAGAATGCGGAAGCCTAGTGCAGAGACCTGGGAAACTGAGGCACGACTCTCAAGGTCACCTGATTCTCTGCAAGCACCCAAAGCAAATGCTGTAGAACATGGGTCAGAGCGGATGGGACCCAGACTTTGAGGCAAAGATTTGGCAAGACCTTGGCAGGCTAACAAGGCGTGATGGCATGAAGCCAGGAGTTCCCCCAACCAGAAAGAAACTGGCCACAAAATGAAGCAAGAAAGCTGGGCAGGCAGTGGAGCAGAGACGGGAAGAGGGCACCTGGCCCAGGGTCATGAGCCACGGCGGAGTGAGCTGGGCAGTGACTGACAGCCTTCCCAGCACGCAGCGCGCACCCTCGTCCACCTGATTCCTAGATGGCTGGAAACCCAAGTTTTTATCTGTTATCTCCTCTACTGTGTCACAAAGAATCAAGGACAATTATAAAAACATACTCAACACTAGAGAAGAAAGCCTGTTCTTGAAGAAGAGGGCGGAATGGGCAGTAAAATCCTGATGTGTGCATACTGAAGAGACGCACCAAAATTTTCAAGCGAGGCAAACATTCTCTCTGAGACTCCACAGTGGCCAGACACACAAAGGCACACCCCAGATCCCTCTGGGTGGCGGGTTGGGGACACTACTGCCACACACCTCACAAGTAAAACAAAACAAAACGCAAATGGGGCCCATCTATCAGTGCCTCTGATGGAGCTTTCTTGCCCCATCCAGGATCGTAGAGAAACACGGGGTGTGATCAGCGAAGAGCATGCATCACTTGAAGAAGCACCATGGTGGAAACATTAGGTAAAGGGGCCAACCCTCTGGTGAAGGAGGAGCAGAAACGGTGGCGAGCCTCACGCCCTGTATACAAATGTCAATTTACAATGATGCCCATCTTCAACCTATGTAATGCTGTGATGCAGTGTCCCTGTTATAAGAGAACTCCATTAAAAATAAGTCATCATGGAACATCGTCCAAGTGTCAAGCACTGGAGTGGACTCAGAAATCCCTGCTGAGGGACAGTAGCATCTGGCGGAGGACCGTGCATTTAGTCTTGCTGGGCATCTAGATACTGTCCAAGAGGCTGAGCTGTAGAAGTGAACAACTAATCAGAAAAATGGATGTGACTGGGCCAGAGAATCCAGGACCCGACCAGCTGGAGGGAGGAGGGCTGGGGACGAGGGGCAGGCGCACGCTGGCAGTGAATTTCCACAACTACAGAGAAGGGCCACCCTGGCAGATGAGGGAGTATTCCCACAGGGACAAGTGCACTCGTGAAGGACACGACCTGGAAGACGTGCGATGTGTCTGAGGAACAGTGGGACCAAGGCTGTCCCCAGGAGAGGGGACAGACCAGGCAGCGGTGCGTGGCCCTCGTGTCAGATTCTGGACTCGCCTCTAAGAGCCATGGGAAGAGGCTGAAGGTGTTGGTGTTCAGGCGGGGCAGTGGTGACACGGGACCCATGGTCTGTGCAGCTGGTACGGCTGCTGCGTGAGCTGCACCGGATCAGCAGGAGTGGAAACAATGAGAACAAATAGAATGTTCTTTCAGTTATCAAGGGGCGGGAGGCAGCTCGAGCCGGGGCAGCTGGGCCGGAGATGGAGACAAATGTTTGGTTGCAAGAGGATTTCAGGCAGAATAAGGGGCATTTTCAGAGCTGTCCTAAGGAGGGCTCAGGCACCCTGACACTGAGCCCGGTGGTCTGGTGACACTGAGGGAACCCCGGGAAGGGGGTGAGTACAGAGGTGAAGAGTGTCAGTTGCTGGCCAACCTCAGCCCACCTGGCCCCCAGCCTTGGTCTTCTCTGTGACACCCTCTGAAAGGGCTTCTGTCCCTCCTCTCTGTTGTTCGGACACAAGCAAGTACCCACCTCCAGCCCTTTACACCTGCCACTCTGTCTGCTCTTCCCCTCAACTCCACACCCCTTGCCTCTCAAACGCTCACCCTCTCCTGCTTTGACAACCCATCACCATCCACAGCAGCTACTGCTTTGCATTTCCTCCACCAAATAAAAGCTGCATGGAATTGGACACGTTCGTCTGCTTTCTTCTCTGCCCACAGAAGATGGTGCATAGTAGGCGTTCTAAACAGTGTTCCACGGGGAGAGAAATCGCATTCAGAATCCCTGTCATCCGAGGCTCGCTCAGCAAATATCCACGGCTCATTTCTGGAGCGATGAGTGTCTCTTGACAGCACCAGTCACACGATTCTTTTAGTTTTTTCATCGAAATCCCTCTCCCACCCCAGTTTACTGTTCGGAACACTTTCTTCCATCACAGCTATTCGTTTTAGCAGATGTGAGGACAGATCTGTCCTGGCGGCCTATGTCTTCGCATTAAAATCATGACCTGACACACCCTAGTGGAGCAGCAGTCAACTTAGCCACTTCCAAAGGAGCACAGTCCAAGCATATCACAAGGACATGGGTTCATGTCCCAAGTCTGGGGGAACAACCAACGTGGACAACTAAGTGAAAATAAAATAAAAGTGCTTCTTCCTCCTTGCCCCTCCCGCTTGCCTTCATTCCTGCCTGCACCTTTCCTTTTAAAAAATCACCTCATGTCCTGACTTTTCCAGTTAGAGATGTGGAACCCCTGGCAGGCAAGGTTTATAGAAGGGCTGCCGGCCCAGCCATGGACTTTCCATTTGTTTGCCTTTCTTAGGAAGACAAGCTCGCATTTCTCAATTTCTACCAGACTCACGCACAGCCCCTGCCTGTCCCTGGGTTTACTGGATGTGAGAGACCCCTGCATCTTTGATGCTCACCAATGCATTCTGTATTTATACACGCTGCCATTACGGGGAAGGAGCTGGAATTGGAAAAAAAGGTAAGTAGGACATCTCGCTTCTCTTACATTTTCCCGTAACACAATTGAAACACCATTCATTCTGTTGCGACTGCATTGATTGGTAATTCTCATTTTCTAATTTCAAATAAAACCTCCTCTTGCTGCCGTCACTGCGATGCGCTCCTGGATGTAACTTCACAGTTCATTTTAGCTTCATAGCTTAAAGACGTTCTGTTACCATCAGTCTTAAGTGGTAATTCCACTTTTCCAATTAGACTGTGGGAACGAACCCAGAGAAATGGACTCCTATTCCCCGAGCCATAATCTCAGGCTCCCCATCAAGGCTGGGACAACAAGCAAGAAGCTCTTCCCAGTCGTCTGCTTGCAGAGCCAAAGCCTCCTCCCAGGAGCCCCTGCTGAGTGAGCCCCTCTTTGATGGAGCTGCAGAGGGGGACATGGGCTCGAGGGCATTGAACTCGATTTGAGCAGTAACATCTGCCGTGACAAAGGCCTGGACCAGCAGGCCGGGCAGCAGCATCTTCAAGGTCGCCTCGTCGCTCTGCCTTTCTCCTTCACCCCCTCCTGCACACCCGCTTCGTCACAGCCAGCCCCACGCAGGGAGTCAGCAGGGCCTCAGAGGTGGGGCCATCACCATCTTGGAGACCTGGTTCTCCAGGGAACTCTGAGCGAGCCATCCCTCCCTTCTCTGTGCGTGCAGAACGCACAGAGCAGTCTCCAGCGCACAGGGCTCTCGGGAGGTGAAGAGACCTCGCACGCATGTTGCCACAAGGAGGACGGGGCCACCTGGGAGGTGGCAGACGCGTGGCTGGGAGGCTCCAATATGCCTGCAGATGACAGTGCGGTCTTATGCCCTCAGCACCTCGTTTCCTCTCTCCAGCCACAGGAGGGACAAGTCCTGTCATCCTCAGTGTCCCTGTGGCCTGCTGTCAAGACTAAGCGACATTTTGTACATGAAAGAACTTTCAAAACAAATGCATGTGTTCCTGTCTCCAGTCCCATTAAGGACATACTGGGCCCCGTGTCTGGAGCGCCTTCCTGCCCCCGCACCAAGCCCGCCCGCGCGATGCGGCGCGGAAGTCAAGACAAAGGCCACTCTGGGACCAGCAGGAAGAGCGCGGTTGCCCCGGAAAGTCTTCGGGGCACGCAGACGCCCTCCTCCTCCTCCTCTGCTGGGCTTCGGCTGCGGCGCTCCGGCCTCCGACGTCACGGCTCTCGTCCTTATGCGTCCGTGGAGCCGGAGCCACGCAGGGTGCGGGGTCTCCCTGGGGCTGGTGGAACGTTCCGGGCCGCGCAGCTGTGTGGACGTGGCCGTGTGCCAGCGGCCAGTCTGACACTGTAGAATGGTCAGCACGGGGGATTTGTGTTGTGTGAACTCTCTCTCTTTCCACACACGTGTGTGTGCACAGACATCGCACACCACACGTGCACACACACTCACACCCCTCCACGCACACTAACGAGCCGGGCGCTTCCCAGCGCAGACTGACCAGCTGGGGTCAGAGGGCCCCCAACAGTGTGATGCCGGGTGGACACCCAGAGCGGCGTGGCCCTTGGCAGGGGCCCGAGGCCCCCCTCTGCGAACACCTGCACCGGGACTGCCTGCCCACCTGGACCGAGTGCCCGGGAAGGTCTGTGACCCCGGGCTGGGGGTTCAGGGTGAGCACATGCATCCTCGACCCGCGAGCCCCTCCCTTGCGAGCCCCTCTCGCAACTCCTGGGCTCCGGCAGGGGCACAGGCTGGGGGCTGGGTGCAGTGCTGTGACCCTCTCCCACTAGGCATGAGCTCTCACCCCCACCACAGCCGGCACCTGGTGGCTTGGCCCCGTCAGTCCTGTCTCCTGGTGGTGCAGGCCCTCAGCCCAGGGGCCACCTGCCAGACCTCCTGGTCCCCAGGGAGGCCAGTTCTGTCTTTTTGGTACCACACCCTTGTCAGGAGCGCTGGCCCAGGAGCCTCGCCCTCCCCCGGCAGCACCACGCTGTGCCCAGCTCCCACGGCAGCGACCTCCATGGCTTTCACCAAATTTGAGAAGTTATAGGTCATGCTATATCCCTCCAGGTCCCCTGACCTGGCCAATGGGGCACCCCCTGGGCCGGGAGAAGGGAGCCCTGAGGGCGGAGGTCTCTGCATCAGCTCTTCGGCACAGCCCTCTGTGCCTCAGACATCTCCAGGGGGCCACAACCCGGGTGTGCAGGCCCATCGGAGACACTGACCGGTACCTTAACAGGGTGGCTGCTGCTGGGATGCCCCCAGGCCCGGCCCCCAGGCTGCCCCTAGAGACAAATGGACTTGGAAACTTGCCGTCTCCCACAGAACTGGGTTCATTTCACCTGCAAGGGGTCGCCTCTCTCTGAGCCATCTCCACACCCAGGTCTCGCCCCCGCCAAAGCATAGCGACCCTTAATCCTCTTATAGGAGTCCTCTCCCCGGGAAATCCTTTGGAAAAGCTTTCTTTTCCAGAGTGCACTGTCAAGAGAGGAGGGGGACACTGAGCTGTGTGTGAGCTCCGATGGATCCTGGTGGCCTCTGACACATCCAGGGGGGACTGTGGCGGGGACACGGGGTGCTGGGGAAGGACATACCATCAGACTGAGCCGCTCCGGCCCTCCTGCCTCTGCATCCTCCCTGTTGCTCCTTAGACAAGAATGTAACAGGCTTTCTGAGTGTTTTACAACAAAAACTATTTTCAGAACACCCTAGAAGTAAGGAGAAACTGTAAGAAATTACAGTCTTATTCTCTGAAAATGTTTGGCAATTGCACATCATTGCTGTAAAGGAGACTTGGTTCCTCCGCATGGTGATACCTTGTGTGGTTGATCCAACATAAAGACCATGGATGACAGGTATCTCGTGGCCAGCGGTCCCTCTGCCGGCTGACTGAACGGAGCCTGAGGGGCGTCGTGGGGTCTGGCTGAAGGCAGTCCCGCAGACCCCGGGCAGAGAGGCCTGACCTTCGTGCAGACTTGCAGGCAGTAATGTTTACTCTCAGCAAATTCCATCCCCCATCTCGAGGCCTGTCCCCGTGTGTGACCTTGGGAGCCTGTCAGCACCTTGATCTTGGACTCCAGCCTCCAGATGTGCGAGAAATGCATTCTTGCTATTTGTGAGTCTCCCAAGCTCTGGCATCTGGTAAAGGCAGAGACTGAGACGCTCCTGGCAGGCGCTCCTCCAGAAAACACAGCCACCAGGGACATCCTGCAAATGGGCCACCTGGAGTCAAGTGTCTGCCCTTTTCTCCATTCCAGGTCCCATCGCACCAAGTCCTCGCACCCTGCACGCCTCAGCCTCATGCCAGCACTCGCCACGTCCTAGTTGAACTTGACCAGCATGTCCACGTGTTAGGTCATTTATTTGCTGGGTGTTGGCTTCATACCTGCTGCTGTCAGCAGTCTGCAAGTCCCCCAGAGCAGGGGCAGCTCTGCTTTCCGCACCTCATGTGTGGGCATCCGCCCTCGGGGCTCCCGGCCATGGGGAGACATAAGCCCCACCCCTGACTGTGGATCAGACATCAGAGGTCCCAGAGACAAGAGGCAAGCGGAGACCCAAGGGTGAGGCCGTGCAGCTGGAAACCAGGACGAGAGGTGGCCGTGACTCCCAGGCCCACGCCTCGCCGGCCAGGTGGTCAGCCAGCAGCCACACCTGGCTCAACGCCGACCCAGGTTCACTGGGGACGCCCAGCGTGTTAGCAGCCCGGCTGCTCAGCCCGGCCCGAACCGAGCACTGCCTGGCGCCCTGAGGTGGTCCCCACAAGATTGTGTGAGATGCTCTTTGACCTTTATTCACTTGATTTCAAGGTTAAACTCAAAGCCATCAAGAGAGACAAAAGCACTGACCGATGAGCATCCTTGCTGTCCTTTCAATGAGATTACAGGTGCGTGACCCTCCCCTGCACAAAACTGCTGTTGCCATAGGAACCACCTAGGATGCCAAGTTGACAACAAGTGACATTCAAACCAAAAGGGACATTGACCTGACCCTCCCCCCCGACACACACACACACACACACACACACACACACAAGCCCAAGTGCCAGGGGGACGGCGCAGAGATAGTGTCCTTTCCTTTACCTAAAGCGCCTGCCTATTCATATTCATTAAATGAGGGTGGCAGAGGCATAACTTTCATTACAATTTTCTACGGAGGCAGAGAGAAAAGTCGGGGCGGGGGTCATTGTTGCAAGGCCCCTGAGCCCCTCTCGGGTCAGGGGAGCCCAATCATCAGCATCATTAGCACTGGGTGGGCCACGAAATGACTCCTTCAAGATGAGGCAGTGCTAGTGGACAGAGCAAAGGCCAAATGGCCACCTCTGGGCAGGCGGGTCCAGAGATTTTTCTCCTGTGGCTCCATCCAACCTCACAGGTTGGCGCAGCCGAGGCCAGGGGTGTGCACCGCCTTCGCAGGGCCCGGGAGTGAAGAACGACTTTGACATGGAAGAAAAAGAGAGCAGAAGAACTCACTGTGCCACCTGAGGCCGACAGGCGGCATCGGTTTCAGTGACCTTCGCAGGGCGACCAGGACACAGGGCGCCCACCGCGCGGCACAGCCTGTGACCGCTTCGTCTCTAGGACCACAGAAATGACATGGACTACGTGGCGACAAGATGGGGCGCTGCCTTCCTGGGGTGCATCAGGCTGGGGGTCTGCCAGGGGCAAGGGACCTGCATTACTTTCAGGGACCCGTGAAAACTGTTTTCATTTATTTTAAAATCGGAATTAAAACCTGAATATACAATCATGAACCGAGCCTGTGTTCATTTGTCTTTAAATCCACAGGCTGTAAAAGGTAGTTATACTTTTTGATGGAGGGGGAGGCCCAGGAGGTCAAACCTGGACCCAGAGTCATCAAAGTGCAGCTCTCCTGCCCTCGCACTGCTTACTCTCAGTGCTTTCCAGAGTCTGCAGACCCCTGGCCCAGCAGATGACATCTTGAGCTGGGACACACCGAGGCAGCAGCTCGTCCCCGACATGCCGGGGCACTGGGAACAGTGGACTTGTCCTCTCTGGACTTTGGGATTCCGCCCCTGCTCATCAATGTCCTCCCCGGTGGGACGTGATCTTGGGTCATGCTGGAAAAGGCGGAGGATGACAATCCACCCCACAGGGCTGGTGTAAGGCGGGCAGAGGCTGACCCACAGCCCAGAAGCCCTGCCGTGACCAGCACGCAGGTCAGACTGTTTGGAGAAACTGACTTGCACGGGGATCAGGACCAGAGATGTCCTTCCACAGAAGGACATAGGAAGAGGCCCTGACCGCCACCCCAGCTGCTCACAAGCTCCAGGGGACCCAGGCAGGTGAAGCGAAGCCCAGGGGTCTCAGCACCCACAGTGACCCACCCCATGGCGCGGCGGCCTCCACACCCGTGGGTCTTTCTGCCTCAGGAAGCGGCTGCCTGGTAATCTCTACATAACCTTTGCAAGGCGCCGCGCATTTCACCCTTGCAGGCGAGCACTCCCATTTTTTTGTCATTCCAATTTCATTTCCTGGGCTGTGTGGACTGCGGGCTCAGCAGCCGCAGCGGTCTGAAGTGACTCCTGGGACCTCCTCACTGTTCTATATGCAAATGGCCTTGCACCTGGGCAGCCGAGCGGGCTCGCAGACAGTTTAGTTATGCAAATCTGATTGATCGCAAGCATATTGCAGGAGGACGCACGGGGGCCTGGGACACTGGCAGCCTATTTCACTGGCTACATTCCTGAAGAAGGGGGAAAAATTAAATGCCAGGAATTTTGATGCATATTCCCTTTCAACCCCTGTAGTGCAATAGTGTTTATTTCTGAATGTGTTCAACACTTGGGTTAGACGTTGCTAATGCAATTTTTGCAAGCGGGGCGTGTTACTGCTGAATTAACAGAAGGCTTGTTTTCCGTGTAAAAGCCAGTCGCTCTGATGTCACCAGCACAATGGGTCTGTCAGTTGATTTGAAATAATTCCCCAGGCAAATGCAGTAAAGGCAGTGTTAAAAAATAATTAGGTCCTTCGGCCTCCAAATGCTCGCCCAAGAGGAGAGAGCAGTGCAAGTTCCTCCGACTTTATTCTCTGGTGCAACAAAAGGTGGTATAAACCACAGGGAAGCTGTTCACAGACTGTCATCCTACGTCAAAAGCATTTGTCTGTGACCCAAACACGGGGTTTGAAGAGCGAGAGAGAGCTGCAATCTCGGAAGATTTTTTTAATTTATTTATTTTTTGTTTGTTTCACCTCAAATCTTCTCGAATCTGCTTAACATAATAAATTCCGCATCAGACACTTTACATCCATGCATGTTGAAGTCTGCAACTCTAGGGGATTGGGGAAGCCTGGTGACTCTTGCTTTGGGGCCTTCTCCTTATTGATTTATGATCACTGATACATAAGATACACCTAGCTGCTGGACTGCGGCTGCAGAAGAGAAAAAGAAAGCTCTTTTGACAAGTGTCTTTCCCTACTACTCCCCCCACCCACCGCCATCACCAGCAGCCATGGATCAAAATTGAAAACACATCAGTGCTATGTCATGGGAGGGAAGTAAAAAGAAAGAAGAGTAAATTTTGCCTGGTGTCTCCACCAGTAAGAGTAGGGCCACGGAAAGCAGGTCTTGGAGCAGCAAAGCCCTGGGAAAAGACTGAGTGCGGCTGGCTTCAGGAATCCACCTCTTGGGGCAGGGCGGCGGGAAGCCGAATCAGCTCCAGCCTGCAGTCACTCACTCATCCACTGAGGTCAGTTGCCTCACCCTTCCCATAAGGCCCCGGGGTGATGCCACTGCCCCAGTGTACACAGCGTCAAGTCTGTCCAAGTGAACACGGAGACACATCTCATACACACGGGCGTGAGTCTGGCTGCAGAGAAAAGGATAAGGAGAGTTAAAGGGGTACTTACTGGCCGGATTTTGCTTCTCTCTACTGGTGTTAACAACACAGACCCTTTGCCCCCAAGTCAAGTTTTCTCACCGCCTGACGGATGCAAACGCACACTCTCGTGCACACACACTCACATGCACACACGATTACACACGCATGCACACCACACATGCGTGTTCGTGCACACTCCATGCTCACATGCAAATATGCACACACAAACACGCCTGCAGACACATGCATGCGCGCGCACATATTCACATGCATATCCCTTTTTTTAAAGCGGCCATCTGATGAGGAAAGCCCCGAGAGAGGGTCAAAAATGAAGAGCTTGGGAAAGGTCAAGTTTAATCTCCCCCCAGGCTGGCCCTGCGCACCCCTCCGACCGCGGACGAACAAAAGGGCTTCAGCCCGGTGACTGACAGAATTCTTAATTGTATCCACTCATTCATGACAATTTGATTAAAATATTACGCCAAAGTCTCACCCCCTGTTTGCTTCGATCCTCCAAATCTAATTTTGAATTTTCAGAAAGGAGATTACCTCCACAAGCATGACTGGGATGCTATTAACTTCTACTTAATCTTTATTACTGATGTGAATTTAACATATGTACAGCTTCGCTCTGCTCCTGTTGGTTTCCTCTGGAAAGTAACGTCTAGGCGACATACAAGCGACGGGCATTCATTTCCACTTTGCTATTGCGTCGGAGTCCGGTCAGTTCGCGGAAGGAAAGGGGGCTTGTCTCCGGCAAGGCCCCGATCAGGACACCCCGTCTACACCCCACCCCTGCCCGGGCAGCGCTCCGAACTCCGGGCTTTGCAAATTCAGACGCAGGAACCAGACTGACCTCCCCGCCCTGAATCCATGGCGATTAGCATATGCTAATGAGAAAGGAGGGGCGTGTCACCGGAGGACTCGAACCCTGCAAACGCCCACCCGTTGGTCCAGCCCCGGCTGCGACCACACCGGCCGCGAAGGCAAATCAACAAAGTAGCAGCATTGGCACTGAGGCTTTGGGTTTTGAAGGATTTCTCTTTGTTCCCATTTTTTTATTTTGTTTTTCTTATTTTTTCCCTCATCATGTATGAGTAGCTATGGGAATATAATCAAGGTTTGTGAAGCATAACGTGGTCTGGAATCAGTCTCCAAGGTGTTAATAGCAACGGGCTCTCGCTGAGTTTGGCAGTCAGGGGACCAAGGCCACAGGGCGTGCGGGGGCTCTTCTCGGATGTGACTTATGCTCTCTTATGGGTAGAACTGTGTCCTCCCAACACTCGCATGTGCAGGCCTTCACCCAGCACTTCAGAAGGGACCCTGTTTGGAAGTGGGGCTGTGCAGTCCCACTTGGTTAGTGAGGATCACTCCCACGCAGCAGGGGGCCGGACGGCAGGGGTCTGGTGATGGGACAGAGGGGCGAATATGAACCCAGACACGTACACAGGGGCCGCCCCACTGAAGACAGAAGAAACCACCAGAAGACGAAAGAGAAGCATGGAGCACAAGCTCCCCTGGAGCCTTCTCAGGGACCCCAGGCTACGGACACCTGCCTGCGTCTGGCAGCCCATGGATGGATGTCAGGTTCCGGTGGTTAAACCACTGGCAAAGAAGGGTTTCCTTAAGCAACGCTGGGAAATGCATACTCTCTCCTTCCCTGCCTCGTTCAAATCAGGTACCACAGTTACTTTTGAAACCTTTAAAAAAGAAACCTAACTTGTAAAACTCTCCTAGGCCTCCCGGGAGGGTGGAGCAGGGAGGACCTGAATTCCTGCCTTTGGGCTGTCTTCACCAGAAATGGGAGGGTCACTGACCTCCTCTGAACTGCATTCTCCCCTGGAACCAGGAGGGAGCCCTGCCTCCCACATAGCCAAGGAAGAGTCCGCTGGCACCCCAGAGCCCTCTACATCCGGGGCGTTAGTATCTCCTTCACTGACAGACTTCACCCAAGTCCCCCAGCATGGCGAGGTACCATGCCCTGCAGGTACCGGGGTCTCAGAGAAGCCCCCACCGTCCCTCTCGCCATACGTACATAGTTTGGGGGTCTAACTGCAAATCAGTCAGCTTGCAAGGGAAGGCAAGTGCCCCCCCAGGTCTTGGCACAAGGATTGTGGGGGCTCAAGGAGAGGGGGCCTTTCACCAGGAGAGCTGGGTGGCTTCATGGAGGAGAGGGGTGTCAGCAGAGAGGAGGGGTGTAAGCAGACAAAGGTGGTACCATCAAGGGGTGAGGTGAGACAAGACAGCACAGCACCTAGAAACAGACACAAGTACTCAGGGGTCCCAGGAGGCAGTCATCTTGCCTGGTGTGGTCACTGTTCACACCTCAGTCAGAGAACAGCACTGCAATTGTAGTCGGGGTTCAGGGAACATTTGCTGGATGGATAGATGATGAATGGATAGATGGATGGGTAGATGACTGGATGATGGATGGATAATGGATAGATGGGTAGATGATGGATGGATGATGGGTGGATGACGGATGGATGAATGGATGATAGATAGGTGGATGATGGATGGATGATGGATGGATGGATGGGTGATAGATGAGTGGATGATGGATGGATGGATGAATGGATGATGGATGGATGGATGGATGGTTGATGGATGGGTGGATGATGGATGGATGACGGGTAGATGATGGATGGATGGTGGGTGGATGATGGATGGATGAACAGTTGGATGATGGGTGAATGGATAGATGATGGATGGATGGGCGATGGATGATAGATGGGTGGATGATGGATAGATGGATGCTGGATGGATGGATAGATGGGTGGACAGATGGGTGGATGATGGATGAATGATGGATAGATAGATGAATGGATAATGGATGTATGATGACTAGGTGGATGGATGATAGATGGGTGAATGATGGATGGATGAATGGATGACAGATGGATGATGGATAGATGGATGGATGATGGGTGGATGATGCATGGTTGATGGATAGATGGATGGTAGATAAATAGATGGATGGATGATAGATGGGTGGATGATGGATGGATGATAGATGAATGGATGATGGATGGATGAAGATATGGGAAGTGGGATGACAAGGCATGATGCTGAGTGGCAGGCAGGGTTAGATCCTCAAGAGCTGTCTTAGAGAGGATCTAACACATTGCCCAGACCAGCGCATTTGTTATCCCTGCTGGTCACAACAGGGCAGGTGGACATGTAAGTCAAGTAATCTGAAAAAATCTGATCAGTTGACTTTGTAGAGGGGCATGGTCAGAGAAGCCAGCAGGCACAATGGTGGGACTCTGGGCTGGGACCACGGGGAGCACGTTCCTGGATGCACAGTGTGAGGGAGGGTGGATGTAGTTCGTAAAAGTGAGGCAGTGGGCAGACGGAGGGCTCCCGTGACCCTCAGTGGGCAGAGCCAGTCTGCCCCAGCCAGAGTCCACCCGGAAATGTCTCCTCCAGGAGTCTCACTGACTGAGCCCAAGCAGGACTAGAGGACTGGAGACCCTTGATTAAGTTCTCGTGAAGGTCAGACAAGTTGGCTCCTGGGGCCCTGAGCAGGGGAGGAGGGGGACAGGGGTCTGAAGGTAGAATTTAAACTCGAGAGCGACCAGATCCGTTTGTCCACGAAAAAAGAGCCCTTTGGCACTGAAGTCAGCGGCAGATGGCTTCGTTACAGGACACTGAGTTGAGCAGCGAGGAGATGGGCTGTAGACACAGGTATTTATGATCCAGTCAGAAAGAAGACAAAATCCACAGCGCCCTGAATGTGGCAACGAGCATCTGGCTAAAGAGGGCTCTGAGCTTGCGTATTCATGCTAAATATTTGGTGAGTAAATCGTATTTGTCCGGGTTGCGAGGACAGGACTTCCTCTGCTGCCCAGGCTGACCACATCACAGGCCCTAGCACTGAACAGGGACTGTTGCCCTGTCCTCTAGCACACTGGCAGATCCTTCTCACTGTCATGACAGGAGGGCCACCACGGCTCTTGTCACACAGGCCTCACATCCAGGTTTCCTTGCAGCTGGCATGGCCATGAGATCACATCCAGGACACAGAGGAACAGAGGGGTAGGCTCAGCCTCTAGGTCCTGCTTCAGGAAGAAGGGTGTTGCTCTCTGCTTCCCTACCAGCTGTGGTGTCCACATGACAGGGGGCCAAGAAAGAGCAGAGGAACAAAGCTTAAGAAAGCCACCAACCTCTGTGCCAGCCCTGAGCTCATTTTCCCCAGGCTGTGAGAGGGGTGCAGCTCTATGTTGGGTCTCTACTGAGAGACCATGAGTTTGTCTCCTGACTGGGATGTGCATTCTCATGGTCGCACCATGGTTTTGCTTGTGGGTTCCCACTGTCCGGGGGTGTCGCTATCCCTCCTGCAAGGCCTGTAAAGCCTTCTCTGGCTCAGCTAAAGGATCTGCACTAAGACCCCAAGTCCCAGTGGCTTACACCAGTCATCCCAGCCCAAGGTGAAGTGACAGCTCGCAGGGATGGTGAGGCAGAGAAAGGACTCAGGCCAGCTATTATGGCTCCTTCCAAACAGGGGCACCTGGCACCCACTTCTCCACATCACTGACCACAGCAGGCCATGCAGACACATGAGTGTAATCTTCTCCCAAGAATAAGGCTACCACCTGTCCCAGGAGCCTGGAGAAGCTTCTTCAAAAAGGCTGAGTAGGAAGGACCCTTGCCCAAGCCATTGGGATCTTCTGGTGCCTCCCTCCTGAGAGAACATGAAAGGAGAGTGAGAAATGGGCGGAGGAACAGAAGATTCATTAAAAAAAGAAAGCATACACTCAGGGGTGGTGGGCCTGCTCCAGAAAGAGTGAGGCAAGAAAGGCGCGCCAAGACAGAGACGCACAGCCTTCTAGAGACTGAAGGTTTATGGAGAGCGATTGCATCAGATGATTCATATTCATGAGCTTCCTGGGAAAGGGTGGATTTTCCCTGGGAGAGGGGAGGGCTTTCCTTCTTAAAGGAGACTGGCCATTCATATCCTTCCATGGCTTTCCTCGGAAGGGTCACGGCCCCCAGAGGGGCAGTGTGTCTGGCATGCTAATTTATTAATAAGATGCAAATGGGCCCATAATGAGGTGTGAGGTCACTTGAAGCCCACTCAGGACATTCCACTCACCATGTGGGTTCCATGTTGATTCTATGGAGAGTGGACCAGTTGTGGGGCAGAGCTATTCTTCACACATTTTTGGTGAAACTTCCTCTGTCAGCTGCAGTTCACTTTGCTGCAACTGTCTGAAACTCCTCGCCCCTGCGGATTCGTCTGTCCCCATTGTCACATCTGTGGGCCCCCATGTGGTGCAGTGTCTGTTCACATCGCTCACACATCCCAGCCACAGAGACAGTCGGTGCTGCATGTTTGGGGAAGGGGCACCTCTGAAATGAAATCATTCTCGGTTTCGACCCCCCTGGAGCTCAGCCCCGGTGTGTCCATGACTCCGAAGTCGGGGTTCTGGAGGCCCAGAGTCTACATGATGAAGCAGCAGAGCCAGAAACGGGGTGCGACTGGAGGGGTGGTGAGGCCCTCACTTGGGCGTTTGTCCCACACACGCGGCACCCCTGCCATGTGCCCAGCCCTGGGGTGACCCTGACAGCTGTCCCGGGAGGATGGGCGCCAGGAGGGAAGGGGAAACCACCGCAGATGCTGCACAGGTCACTCACACATCACCAACACCGCTGGACACCAGGAGTCACCAAGACCAAAAAAGCAAGGTTTTCCTCGCTTTAAAAAAAAAAAAAATTGATGTCTTGTTTTATATGCATGTGATTTGCACGAAACCCTGCTGCTGAGGGCCTTTTCACCGCCTTTTTAAAATCCCATTTTCAACATTGACCTCTGCCTTCAAAGATCGCAGACCCTTTCATCATGGCCTGCTCGCTGGCTTTCTTCCACCTGGCCAGCATTTGATCCATTTTGGAACAGTTTTCAAGGGAGCCGAGATTAATGGCCCCCGAGGAACCGCGGGGCTGTCTCAGCATCAGCTGCCTCGGGCCTCCAGACAGTCGGGTCCCTCCTTCAGCGCTGGGGACTTGGAGCCTAGCACCTCGGGCCTGCAGGAAGTCAGGGACTGGCCTGGGTGACTCCAGGCCTGCAGGGAATCGAGGAGGGGCCAGCCACCAAAGGAACCCTTAACGCAGGTGGTAGCAGAAAAGCCAAGTGTTTAGCAATTGGCAAAGGTGGACACAGGCCAGATAGAAGGCACCCTCTTAGCTCCAGCAGGTCCCGGGCCCACCCCGCCTGCTCTCCAGAGGCAGGTGGTAACCCTTTAGTTGTGGGATCAAAAGAAGACCCCAGGGAAGTTCTAGGGCAGCTGGGGCAGTCACCACAGAGGCTGTTGTCCAAACAAGAGAAGAATTTCAGCACTAACATGGCACAGGGTCCCCAGGCCTTCCTTCCCGCAGGAGACAGAGAAGGGACCTCCGAAGACTCTCCGCAGGGATGCCCCTTTTCTCTGGACGTTGGAACAAATTCCCATGCTCGGTGGCTTCAAGCAACACATATTTATTCTCTTACAGTTCTGGAGGATGGCGTTCAAAATCGGTGTCCCTGGATGAAGGTCAAGGTGGCAGTAGGGCCAGATCCTACTGGCTGCCCCGAGCAGATACTCGGTCTCCTTGCCCAGGTTCTTGAGGCCACGGGCATTTCTGTGACTGTGATCCCTGTCTCCAGTGCCCCCACTGCTTACTTCTGTCCTCACATCTTCTTTCCCAAGTGTCGATGGGGCTGAAACATCTCACCCCAGTCTCTGAGGATCGGTCCCTCGTAAAGGCATGAAGAGCCCAGGACAGGCGTGGACAGCCCTGTGGACAAAAGAGAAGCTCCTGTCCTTCTAAAGCTTTAGCCCTTCCCTTCATCAACGAAGCCGCCTGCTGCCCCTGGGCCTCCACGCCTTCTAATCTGGGAATGGTCTTCCATCCGAGAAGACTGTCGTCTGGGAAGGTCTTAATCCAAAAGGTAATTTATCTTAGAGTGCTGCCTCTCTAAGAAACCAGTCTCCGAGCTGACGCCCCTCCTTTCTCCTCTACACTCCAAATCCCTTCCTTTCCCGGCCTCAGCTCAGAACAAGTGTTTGCTCCCCGCAGCTGCCTCTGAGTTTGCGCCATGTAAATTCTCCATCCGCATGTTGATAAATTTGGGCTTTTTTCTTACTAATGGTGCCTAAGGTTAATTTGTGTGTGTCCAGTCGGAAAAATCTCAAGAAATAGGGGTACTCTTCTTTGGGCCCCCCCAGCACCCAATCTCCCTCTGCCCACCGCCCTAAGTACGCTTGTGGTACTGGGTGGGGCACAGCTGGTGACATGTAGTGATAACTAGCGTCCTCTCCCTGCAGATCTTCCGATGGGGCCTTCGACGTCCCTTCTGCTGCCTTCGTAAGAGTCCCACGTTCCAGGGGTTCGTATGGACCTCGTTGGGGCTGTCACAAAGCGGGCCACCTCGCCAGGCAGGAAGCTCGCAGCGAGTTTCCGGGCGTATAGCGGGTGGACAAGGCCTGTGAGTCCAGCCCGAGTCCTGGCTCGGCGGACAGCCGGACACGCCGACCGCGCCCCGAGAAGCGCACGTCTCCGGGGAGTGGCTGCCAGAGTCAGCTGGGCAATGAAACGGGTCCACGCAAGTCTCGCTGTGAAAATATACGGATGCCCCACAGCGAGGCTGATCTCTGGGCTGCGTTTATTTTTTAATTCATCTCAAACAATATATTTTTTAAAGGTCATTTTAGATCTTGATGCATTCTTACTATTAAGTGGAAAAATGGCACATTGGAGAACCCTGTGCATAGCATCATGATGTTTGTTTTAAATGATAAATACACACAGCCACTTGGAGCATTAAAACCATTAGGGAGGATACAAATAAATAGCTAACAGTGATGGGAGCGCCCTGTGGAGCAGCGGTTAGGTCAGCAGCCTCCAAAGGAGCGCAGGCCACATACCCCTGGGTTCGAGTCCTGGGTCCTGGAGGAGCAACCAGTGTGAACAATTAAAATGCAAATAAAATTTAAAAATGTTTTTTTTTTAAAAGCAGTTAACAGTGATCCACTGAGGGGAAGGAACAGAGAAGAGGATAAAGGACGATATTTTTACTTTATGTATTTCTGAAAGATGAATTAGACTGATATGTCGACTTGACCCCTCCACAGGGGACTGGAAGACAGGGCTCAGATGGACCCCGTCCCCTCTATGAGGTCTTGGACATGTCACACGGCGGCCCTTAGCATGCCAGCCTAATTCGTGTCAGCCACCAGTCCCCTGTGTTGTGTCAAGTCGCTTAGTCCCTCCAGACCTGCTGAGAACCGCCGGGTGACCACATCGGACACCCGCGTCACAGGACAGCAGCGCAGCTGAGCCCTGACCACACCCCTGATGCCCAGAAGCACGAGCTAACGGAGCCCTTGCTCAGCTGTCGAAGCACCAAGTTTGGGGCTCTGTGTGAGGCAGCCAGAGATTCCAGGACGGCAGCCCGGCCATGGATGCAGGAGGCGGGAGAGACCGCCGTCTGCAGCCCCCATGCAGGGGCCTCCCCAAGGAGGTGCAAGAATGGACGTTGCTGAGAACATTAAACAGACTGTAAGCTCCTCAGTGACCCAGATTAGTGTTATTCTGTTCACTTTTAAATCTCAGGTGCTAAGAACTGCCTCTCACAGTCAATGCCTGGTGTCCTCAGTGGAGCCCCTGCTGGCTCTCTGTCCCCAGGGCCCTGCTCCCCACCTGTGCAGCCACACCCCTGCTCCCCACCTTCTGGAACCACGCCCCTGCTCCCCACCCTCTACAGCCACACCCCTGCACCCCACTCTACAGCCTCACCCCTGCACCCCACCCTCTACAGCCTCACCCTTGCACATCACCCTCTTCAGCGACAGCTGGACCCGAAGTTGTCTGGTAAAGACTTAAAAAACTCTATATTCCACAGGTAGCACACTTAGGAAAGACATCCTTATTTTCCTGTAACATTTTTATTAACATTTATTACTATCAATTATTTATACCTTTATTGAGGTATAATTTACATAACATAAAGTTCACCTGTTTTAAATATAAAATTCCACAAAGTCTGCATATTTACAGAGCTATGTAATTGCCACCACAATCCAGTGACAAGACATTTAGAGACGCAATGTCACTGAGACTGGCTGAGACGACTGGTGTGAGTTCAGCTGGAAATGCACTTTTGAGGGAGTTTGCGGTATGTATCAAAGCTTAATTCCACTCCTGGGAAAAATGAAAATGTAAGTGACAATTAAAAATCAAAACTGATATGGACCAGGCTGCTCCTTTTAAAATTCACTGTTGCTTAAAAATTGAAAAGATTCTAATTCCTGCCAAATTCAGGCATATTGGCCTGAATATGTCACTTCCTCCTCACAGAAAATTCTATCGTCACAAATAACAGTAGCTATCCTCTTCCCGAGGTTCACGTGAAGTTTCTAGGATGTAAGATGGGGCGGGCAGGAAGCTGATGACATAATGTTAAAATTACAGAATTCACAGAACAGACGAGAAGATGACATTTAACACTGAAAACAGTAGCGCGCACGGGATTTCAGCGGGCTCAGGAGAGAGCACAGCGGGCTTAGCCTGGGCCGGAGGCTGATGGGACTCCAGGAATGTCTGGGTCTGGGGCTGCCGGGACCTGTAAGGGAGGCAGAACAGCGCTTGGGCTGGAAGACGGTCCCAGGGGCTCACGAGAATCTGAGGGAGAAGGCCTTGGGGTGCGTGAAATGGACAGGGTCTGGGGAAGCCGACTCTCGGAATAAGATGTGGGAGGAAATCCCCGGATGTGGGGATTTCTCCCCGCCTTTGAGTGGGAGGCCCTGGTTTTCAGGAGGGACATGTCCTCCTGCGGCAGGAACACATACGTGCTTCTAAGTTCTCAGGGGGTGTGTTAGGGGATTATGCAGCTTGAGAAGGAAGTCTGGGGGAAGGAAGGGTGACTAGGACCTTGATCCCAGCTACTGCTCTCCCAAAGCTCCAACCTGGGCAGTTCTTTGGTCACTGTGGGTTCTGCCCCGCCCTTAGCACCCGCCTGGGTGCCCCCTCCCTGCCTCTCAGTCTGACAGCTGCATCTCCCATTTCTACTCCCACCGTCTCCTACCTGCTTGGCAATGAGAACTGAATTCCCAGCCATGACCTTGACCTCTCTCCCTGGCAAGTCTCACCTTCCACCCCCAACCCTACAGTCTGACCCCAGCTTCTTTGCCCCAGGAGCCCCCGGCCACCAGGCTGGTCCCAAGCCCCTGAACCAAAGGCAGACAAACTGGTACTGTCCCCTTGGTGAATTCACTACCAAGGATCTCAGGGGACGGGTTAAAAGCTAAAAGTGTTCAGCTACCCCCAAAGAATGACTCATCTGTCTCCACATCCCTGGAAGGATCAGCCCATTATATTTAATGGACTTTGATACTTCTGACCATAGTCCATAATGACTATTATTAAAATGAAAGATTGTTACAGTTAAATATCCCATCCTTGCTACCTTTTTTAAAAGCCATCCAAAGCCCTCGGTATCAGGGCTCCTCATAAGCTTCCGGGTCATCTGTTGGCAGGTCTCATGAGGGGTCATTTCGAGGAGTTTATTGACCTCATTTATTCCCTGGGCTGGGAAGGTGCCGGGGTCATGGGTCTTCGCTGCTGGCAGCAGTGGGGGGCGCTGTGGAGGCCTTATCCCTTTCGAGTGATAAGAAAGTATCCTGATAAACATATTTATGAAATAGGAGCACTGACGGGAGCCTGGCAACCCCGAATCTAACACCACGCTGTATCTACCTTATTTGCAGGATTAGAAGCCATTAATTCCTCGAATTGTTCTCTGGAGCATAAGTGACAACAGCTGTCTCTGCGTCAGCCCGTACGGGGACGACGCGTGAGCACACGCAGTCAGATAAGTGCTGCCGATTCCACGGGGGCAGGAGCACAGACAGAGCTGCCACAGACAGACAGACAGACAGCGATCACCGGGAGCTCGAGAATAAATAAATGGGCTGCATGATGCTTCCCAGCTCTCGAGTCCATTTCTCAAGCAGCCCAAGCCGGAATGTTCTCCCCATTTGCTCTGATCCCACAAAAACACCTGGCTCAGATCTGCCTGGTTTGCCTACAAAGTTGGCATTTGCCTCCCTCCATCCCAGGCTCCTCACTTGAAATGAGGGGCTTACAGGCACTAAAAGCAGCAAAGCAAACTCACAAACAAGATCTTTATTGTCAGAACCCAGCTTGGTCAAACTCAGAGTTCCAAGCTGCCTGAGAAGAAATGCACATTTCTATTAAAGCGGCAGTCATAAGTGACTATGATGCGTAAATACTATTCACGAGGTTGTGATGAGAGAAATGTGAATAACAGAACAAAAATGGCTTACAGTTCCAACATCCAGGTGACCCCCGTTAGCTACAGATGCAGCAATGGATGGATGGGTGGCTGGACGGGGGGATGGGTGGCTGGACGGGGGGAGGGGGCAGGCAGGGGAAATAAGCACATATACCTTTAAATGTTTAAATAGTGCAGAAAGGAATGAAATGAAACGCAGTAACCCCTCTCTTTCTCCATCCTCACCCCACCTGACTCTTCATTTCCCCCTAAGGCTGCACTTTGTGAACAGTTCCCTGTGTCTCACCAGGAAAACACAGAGTTCTACAGATCCCAGCATCGATGCGAACATATGCTCACTCAAAAGGAAAACATAATATACTTGGCTTTCTACAAAATTTTCAAACACATGGAAATAATATAACAGACACCCACATTTGTGATCCAGCTTGAAGATGTTTGCTTCGTTTTGTTTGTTTCAGATCCAAGGAGAGAGAGAGAGGAAGAGAAAAAGAAAGAAGGAAGGAAAGAAGAAAGAAAGGAACAAAAGAAAGAGGAAGGAGGGAGAAAGAGGAAGGAAGGAAGAAAAGAGGGAAGAAGGAAGGAAAGAGGGAAAGAAGGAAGGAGGGAGAGAGGGAAGGAAGGAAGAAAAGAGGGAAGAAAGGAAGGAGGGACGGAAGGAAGGAAACAGTGGACACCAGAGAAATAGGTAAATGTCCTAAGTCCCATCTTGCCTCTTCCACAGAATAGCCACTATCCTGAAATTTCTTGTGTATGATTCTCATGCACATTTTTATAACTTTGCAACAAAATTGATTTTATATCCATAAACAATATATTTTGAGTTTATGTATATGCATTTACTATTGGATAAATTTGATTATATTCACCATATCTAGTTGCTTTTCTCAAATAACATATTTATAATCATTAATCCATGTAGATGCAAAAAGGCTGAGGGTACTCATTTGAATGGCTTCATAGTATTCCATCCCATGACCGAACAATGGTTGACTTATTCGTTCCTCCATTGACAATTAAGATGTCTCCCACTTTCTTGTGTCTTTGCTTTTGCAACTACAAACAAAATAATACTTGCTAGAGCCCTCTCTACATTAGCACCTGCAACGACCGGATTTCTTGATCACCCGGAGAAAACTGTATTGGGTGCACACGCCATAATTTATTTAACTAGCCCCTCATTTAGATTATTTTAGGGATTTTATTCTTAAAGACAACGCCTAAAAGAAATAACTTTGGCTCTATCTCTTGGTGTATTTCTGAGATGGCATCTGTAGGGAAAATTCCAAAAAGAAGAGCAAAGTCATTGAATAGATGTGCTCCGATTTTTGATGAAGCGAACCACATGTTTCTCTGAAAAGTCTGCCCCTTGGGTCTGTCCCCACCGACAGTGTGAGCAGGGGCCTCACCCGCTTCACCAACCCAGCAGGTGGAAGCGGCGCCCAAACCACACGCGCTTTCTCCTTTCCGCGCCTCCTTCGGAAGCTGGAGAAGAGCGAGGACGGCATGGTGCCTCTTCAGAACGGGTCTCTTCTTGTAGAAGTGTCTCCAGTCAAGGAAGAATCCAGACTGGGAGTGCGATTTTCTCAGCCATGTCCAGGGGCAGCTCTTGAAAGCCGAGTCCCTGCAAGAGTTGACCCAAATGACGCTGGCCCCCGGGATGTGGATGTTTGAAGCATGAATGGATGGCCAGTGCTGGACACGTGGAGGAGGGACCCTTGCTGCTCTGGGTGACCCAGGTTAGCAGTGCAGCCTTCGAGATACATCCGAGTCCCGTTTCAAACGCTCTGAGGAAGACCCGATGAGTCCACAGCCTGGTCAGCCCCTCAGAACTCCTGACCGTCACCTTCGCAGGCCCTTCAGGTGCTCTCCAGAGGCTGGCAGCCGTCAGAGAAAAGGGGCTGCCCGGGGTGCCCTCTGTCTGAGAAGGAACTGGGGTGGAACTGGGGTGAAACCCTCCACACACAGCACTCTGGCTTGGGCAGAAAAGAGAATTGGGCCCCCTGCCTCTTCTAGTTCTGAGCTGATATTGTAAACTGCTATTTTATCAACTAAACGTGCTTCTACAGAAAGGTTCGATGTCCCTATACTGCTCCTATTTCAAAGGGAGCTGATGCGCACAGCGACGGGCTAGCTGGACTCCTGACGGTTGGCTTCCCAAAGCAGGGGGCATCCCTGCAGAGGGGGCTTGATGAAACCACTACGCGGGGTCTGCACTCCCACCTCCACCACGAGAGCAGAACACACCTCTGCAAAGTCACCCAGGGAGGCCTGGCCACGGGAGTGGGGGGGACCGGAAAGCCACCGTTCACTGAGAAATGTGGTCCCACTCAAATCTCTAGGTGGTCCCCAACTGGAAGAACTCTGAGCTATTAAGGCGCTTCTTCCACTTGTGTTATTCACATTGGTTTCCTGGCAGGTGAAAAAATCAACTCAAATTAGCTAAAAGAGAAAGAAAAGGGTTAATTTGCATGATGGAAGGATGCAGGAGATCTGTAGCTAAAGGTTACAAAATCCCTGGTCTTCCATGCTGATAGAGGAGGGGAGACTTGGTTTTGCTTGGAAGGCAGGGCCAGGGTCCCTTACTCAAGGACTTCCCAGAAAAGGAGACATTTGAAGAAGACCTATGGATGAGAAGATCTTTTCCAGGGAGGGACAGAACAGGAGGAAGCTTTAGATGAAAAGGATGCTCAAGACGAGACAACGCAGTGGCCATCATCTTTGCAAAGGTGCAAATGGTCTCTCCTGCTCTTACCCCAGGAAAGGCTCAGAGCTGCTGGGGATGACGAGTACCCAGAGGGACCTTCCCAAGAAATGGCCATCAGGACACCACACGGAGAGCCAGGAACCGTGAGTCACTGGCAGGGGTCTCACAGGTACTGGGAGCAACACACAGGAAGCCAGGTTTCCCCAGGATGGAGACCCTGAGCCACACTGGCCGACCCAGAGCTCCCCTGCCGGCAGAGGTTGCCTGTTGGAAGCTGCCCAGGCCCTAGAGAGCCAGGTGTCCTGATGGAGGGGACACCCCCAGAACCACGGCCTGACCCTGGGTCTCTCTCTGCTCTCCTTGTCTCTTTGCTCATTACAAGCCGGCTGCACTAGTCCTGCTTCTGTTCCTGCAATAAACGCCACACCAGTCCCTGCTCCTGGACCTCGGCACTTCCCGAGCCCGAAGCTCTCTCCCAGGATTTCTGCGTGGCTGGCTTCCTCCCACCCTTCAGATCTCGGCCCAGCTGTCACCTCTCAGAGGGCCCATCCTTGACCAGCGCCATGGAAGGCTCCTTCCACCCCGTCGCCCCTGCTGGGACTACAGCGTCCTGTCTGAACTGGGCTTGCCTGTCCACGGTGTTGGTTTGGCGATGTTAGCTGAGCTCTTACTAGCGCCAGGCACGCTGCTGGTCCTGTGGCTGTGGCAGTAAGCCTGACAAAATCCCTGCCCTCAGAAAGCTTTCCCTCCAGCGCTCAGTGCCACGGGGAACTCGTTCAGAGTGAGAACACCAGAGCTGAGGGAGGTGCGATTTTATTTAGTTCAATCAAAAAACAAACCCCTCCAAGAAGGCAACTTTACCGAGCCGAGGAAGCAAGCCAGGCCCCTACCAGCGCCGCAGCACAGGTGAGTAGCAGAAGCAGCAAGGACCAGGAGGGTCTGCGGCTGGAGAGGGAACAGGGAGATGGCCTGGGGCCTGCCGCCCAGAGCAGGCCCTCGGGTCGCCTTCTTCAAGTGATGGCAGCCCCCAGAGTTCCCCCAGATCCTTCTACGCCGTCAGAAAACAAGTCCCATGAGAAGGCCCAGCGACTCTTGCCTCCCCTGGGTCATCAGTCCACCCAGTGTCCAGCCCAGAATAGATGTCACGTACATCTCTGGAATGAATCCATTCATCCACGCTGCACGCTCCGCCCACTGCAAGCTCATCCCTGTTGAACAATGACCTCGGTCTGAGTGTTCTAAGAATGTTTTGATCATCAGACCAAACCTCCTTTCCTCTGGCTGATCGACAGCCACCCTGTCTTCCCAAGTCAGGACCGGCCACGAGAAGGACCCCTACTCACTTTTGCCGGATAAGCGCTGTGGGCTGGGGAGGGGAGGCAGGTACATGCATTTCTCCCCACAGTGACAAATGCAGACTGGAGTCCCAAATGCATCTCTGCCCCAGCCCCCAGCTTGTGAGGCAGCCCTCTAAAGCTCGCTTCCAGCCACTTGGTACAGAAAAAGCTGCGTGGTCTGCGGACCGCTGATTCCTTGTATAGATTCCCTGTGCACAGGGCCGAAGGGCTCCCACCGGGAATGGGGAGGGCAGTTTATCAGGGGTGCCTGAGATTCCACAAACGTCACCCCCATGGCTGGCGACTAAACATCACTGAGTTCTTCCTAACATGCTAGAAAGGGGCCTTTGCTGACGACGGCTTTGCCTTTCCATCCCCAGCGTCATAAATGTAGCATTTAAGTGGATCTCTTAAAAGGGGGAGCAGGGAAAAAAAGAGAAACAACACAACAGCCTTTTTCCAACCAATCAAAATCAAATTATACCTGAGCCACATAATTGGAATTTAATGAGTAGTTTTATGTTTTGCTAATCCAATCACCATATTGATGGGGTTTATCAGCAGAAATACAATGTTAATTACTAAGGAATGATAAAAAAATTAATGCAACTCTAAATGCGACGCCCCATCACGGACAGAAAGGCCCATGTGGACGGGCGTCAGATTGGTCATTTTTCCTTGTGCTGCTCCAGACAGCCGCTGGGCACGGGCGCTCTGGCTGCGTGACGTTTATTTGCCATTTTCAATTAATTAGGGGTTGAGTGTCACCTCCGATGTGAGGGAGTCAGACAGAATGTTCTGAAAACCCACCGTGGCCCACAGGTCGGTCCACTGAAGGCCAGAACCAGCTCAAAACGCCGCAATCAAACGCGGATTTTAAAAATCGCCCGCCGGCGCCCCCTGGTGGTGGAGCGGTTAGACCGCCCCTTGGCAGAGCACACCGCGTACCTCCAAGGTCCCAGGTTCGGGTTCCGGGGGACAGGGAACAACCAAACTGAGCAATTAAATAAAAATAAACAGATGCTTCTTCCTCCCCTCTCTTCCTGCCTGACTACCTGCCTTCATTCCTGCCTGCACCTTTCCTTAAAAACAAAAATAAAATAGGAGTCAGCCATATTCACACGCTTCCATCCAGAGATACACTCAGTCCGTAAGGAAAGGCACATTTGGGGACCTGTGCTGCCCAGAGCTGTTTTAGGAAATGGGCTGTGCCCAGTGCGACACAGGACAGCCCAAGTGCAGGGTCGTAGCCCTCCAGCCTCTACCCTGAGGGGACTGGGCCGCCTCCGTGGGCTTCCTCCCCGCCATCACCGCGGTGTCTCTTCCCTCTGGGGTTTGACCGGGGACATCCAATGACCACGAGAAGGAAGATTAAGTCACTAAATACAACAAAATGCAGTTAATCAAAACTCTGAAGACTTCTTGTTTTCCTCTCCAACTCTGAGACCCAGTCTTCTCTCATTTTCTGAAAAACACTCCATGTGTCAAAAGCATGTGAGCCAGACCTCCGGCCCTCCCGTCCCCGTCCACACCCCGACAGCCCAGGGAGAGCCAGGGGGCAGGGGGTCACGGCCTCTCCCTCGAAAGCAAAAGGGGACAGCAGTGTCCCTCAGCGGGCTGGGTGAGATGAGTCGAAATGGAGACTGCAGCCCTTAGGTGACTCACCTGGGCTTCCTCAGCTGGAAGTCAGGGTGGACCTGTCACCAGTCGCCAGCTTCAGTGGAGAGAAAGTGTCCCCTTAGATGTAGCTGCAGGATTGCGGTGTCATCTACTGGCTTAGACAATACACCCCCACATTTGAGACCCTCCACCATGTGCTGAACAGCCAGGCCACCCGATACAGCCCCTGCTGCTATGCACAAGCTTCTCGACAGGCATTGTCACCGCTGTCCCTGGCTCTCCTTGCAACACCATTTCCCGTGTCTCTGTCCCCAGCTCCACCCGCCCGTCCTGGCCCGTCTGTACTGCCTCCTCCAAGAAGCCCACCTAGATTTTCCTGACCCGAAATCAGACCTCACACCTCCATACTCTCAAGCTGCCCAACTGCAATCCATTCACTAGCTGGATCGCTCTTTAACGAACACCCCTCCTCCGTGGATGCATGTTCTGAGAAGCCAAGGACCTAGCACAATCTCTGACACGTAGTCAGCTCTCCAAAAAGGGCTAGAGACTAAGTGAATGAATGAATGAGTAAACGAGTGAGTGAATCACTTACTTACTGTGTCTGTGACTCTGCCAAGTGCGTCAGAGACTGCAGGCAGGGGTTCAGGATGAAGGGAGATGAAGCAGAGACGTGCACAGTTCAAAGCGCAGAACATTGCCGATGCCTACGAAGTGTTACCTGGTGCAGGTTTTACTCTTTTATCATCACAGTGTCTCAGTCGCATACTTGCAACGCCTCTGCAGTTGCATTTTCACAGAGGAGGTCATCGAGACTCAGAGAGGGGCAGCATGTCACACAGCCAGAAAGGGCTGAGCTGGGATCTAGTAGAAACGAGACTCAGCTTTTTGCACAGCATCCACACTGGACCCTTCGCCGGCACACCGTCCCACTCCCCAATGAGGCAGGGAGCCTGGGGTCACAGAGCTCGCGGCTCTGAGGCAGAGGACCAAGCCTAAATCTTCGCCTGCCCCGTCTCCACACAACTCCAGACACAGGGCCACCCAAGCCAGGTCCCCGATAGAGAAGGGATTTCTTGGGGGCACGAGTCAGGGCAGCCTGGCAGAGGAGGAGTGTGGTCCTCTTTGACCTTGCCAGTTTTCCTTGTCTAGAGAGGTCCACAGGCACCAATGCTTTATTACCACGGACCTGAGCCCAGAGGCAGCTGCTTTCAGGATAATGAGTCAGAGAGAATCCGAGAAGCAAGCACAATGGTCGGACTGTGTCCAGATTCTCCGAATGTGCAGACAAGGAAGCTGGGCCCTGAGACAGCTGCAGAGAAGTGGGGCCTGGACAGAGCTCACGCCTCGCCTGGCCCAGCGCTCTTTCTAGCACCAGGAAGGGGATGCTCAAACAACTGGAGTTCGGCACTAAAATGCGAGTTCCTTGGAAACAGGAACTAGGCCGGGATCTAGTCCAAAGTCAGCATTTTCTCACTGTCTGTCCAGTGGGGCCCACCCAGACACACGTCTACCAAATACGTGGTTGAAGCCACCTCCGCCAAGAGGTGGTGATGGCCCGGCTCTCTGTCCCTTGGCGCCTGGGAATCTGAGTTGACGGGAATGAGAGTGATTAGCTTGCCGGTGTTTCTCAGTCTGTCCGTGACCGTGGACCCTCTGCTCCCGAGCGCGACCTGAAGAAGTGCCATGTGTGAGCCTGCCCTCCCTCACCCCCACCCCGAGGAGGGTCTCCAATGCAGACAATGGCAGGCAGCCATCAGGTCAGCCTTGGAAAGCAGGTGGCCGCGATGGCAGCTATAAGGCTCTGCAGGCGGCCCCTCCCACGGCTACAAGGAACGGTGGCGGAGCAGGGGCAGGGGCAGGGCCGACTCTAAAGCCGATGGAACCCCTGCCAAGAAGGAGAGAGAGACTTTGGTGGTCAAAGTGAAAACCATTCACCCCTGATGCGGGGCGACGGTGCTTCGGGATGAGGGAGCCGAGACCACACAGTCCTCGAAGGTGGCCCAATTGGAGCCCCGCTCCCGGTGGGGGAGGAATTTCCAGCCCGAAGCAGCCCCAGCGTGTGGGTAGGTCTGAAAGTGTCAGACCCAGATGGAGAAGAGAGATGGGAGCCCTGTTTGTCCAGAGCGGGGTGCAGAGCAGATAAGGAGGTGCAGCGCTGGAGACGGGGTTTGTTTCAGATCGTGGAGGAACCAGCCCTGAACGCAGGCTCGTGTACCTTCAGTATTAACGCTTTCCGAGGAGACGAGCTAGGTAATCACAAGTTAGGCATCGGAAGCGTGACTCAGCATCATCGCAGGTGAGCAGAGATGCTTTCTCCCGATGCCGTTTCGGGAGTTAGAGGGGTTTTCCAGATGTTCCTGCCACCCAGCTGGCAGCCCATTTCCACGGCCCTCAGAAGACAGGGCTCCCGGCACGACAGCTGCACTGCCCGGCACACCCTGGTCGAGCCCGACCTCCCAGCACCTGTGTGCACACGCGTGTCTGTGCGTGACCTGCGTAGGAGACCGGCACAGCCCCTAGGAAGGTGCTTTGCACACAGCTGGGATGTGATTTCCACAGCCCCCGGAAGGCTGGGGTCCCTCCCACGTTTCAGACTCGGGCAGCGACCGCCCCTGCTTTTCCAGTCCCCGTCAGTTCGTCAGAAATGTGGAAGCCTCTTCAGAAGCAGGGGTCCTGCTGGCCCACCCCAAGCCACAACGGCGTCCACAGTTTCAGGGCCCAAGAAGCAGGGAGGCTGCAAGCAAGAAACGCTGCAAAGGGCGCATCAGAAGGTGCTGATCCCTGAGTTCTGCGGGGGCCCTGGAAGAGCCCTTGGGATGGGGAGCTGGTCCTGACTGTCCCCACTGAAGGGCGTGGCAGGAAATGCAGGAGCTACATGTGAATGCAGAAGTCGCAGTAGAGGTGCCCCCTGGCTGTGCAGAACCCGCCGGGCTCATGCAGAGACAGCGTGGGAGGCCTGGCTTACCTGCCCAACATGCCCACCCGCCCTCAGCCCTCCTCCTCCTCAGCTGCTCTGCTCCAATCCGGCCCCCAAGCAGGGAGGAGCCACTAGAGCTGGACTCGTGAAGACTTGTGACCCAGCAAGCAGGAGACAAGACCCAGGTGTCTGGGTTCAAATCTTGGCTTGGCTGCTCGAAAACCTCCCTCGAACGTGACTCGTCCACTTTGAACTAGAGAATTAAAGGTGACTGGTCATTTCTAAAGTAAGAGAGTCAGTAGACAGTGGCTATTAGCTTACTTTTCCTCCTGAGTGGAAGCTGTGTGTGGGAATGGTTTCGCTGAAATTCTGGGGCTGGGGGCAGGCGTCTTAGGATTTGCATCAGCTGCAGACCTGATGAGGAGCCTTCGACACCGTCCTCTCGGTGATGGGGGAAAACCTCCACAGGCAAAGCTTGAGACAAGAGCCCTGGGCATAACCTAAGAACCCTTCCTATGTGGAGACAGCAGTGTGATCACGGATTGTCTCTGGGGAAATGAGTTCATAGCAACGCTAACACCCTCTTGAGTTTTGCCCCTCACTCCCCCTGAGTCTTACTTGCTCACTGGGGAATCGGAGACAGTGGGTGAACCCTGAGGTCACCCACATGGACTGGTCTGTGACCTTCCCTGATGAGCCAGGCAGTGGGGCCCCGGGAATGAAGTGGCCCTGCTGTCATTGTTATAAGCCATGCCTAGAGCCAGCTTGCTGGAGATGCCACCGTTTGCCATGGGGTAGGACCTTGGGAATCTTACTTAAGATTTCTGAATCCTGATTTCCTCTTCAGGGAAACACGATGGCACCCAACTCATGGATGTGCAGAGGAAACCGAATGAGGTGCAGAGGGCTGCAGCTGGCCCCAGGTGTGGCCTTGTCAGACAGGAGTCTCTTTGTTCCATGCAAGAGAATTTCTAGCCAAGAGTTTGAAAGGGCCACGTCTTCGCCCTTCTAAGCCAGGTGCAGCACACTCGCTCCTGAGCGTCTCAGAAGTTGAACAGAATCACCCCAGTCCTAGCACCTGGACAGCAAACCCCTTACCAAATCAGTCAGACTTTTGAGCAAAACAGTTCAGCTTTCTGCTAACTCTCATTTGGATATTTGCAAAAGCGGTTGCATTGGGGTTTTGTGCATTGATAGCTCTGAGACCTGGGATGATTCCGGCCTGGACCAGAAAGCCTCTCTTCCTCCCTGGAGGTTCCTTTCTGAATTAACAAAGGGGTGTCAGGCTTCATTTGAATATTCCAGCCATTAATCCCGGGCACTCGCTGCAGGACTGCTCTAGCCCTTTGGGTGTTTTGAATACATTTTAAGGATCATTGCAAATTTGATTGCCATCAATAAAATTGCAAACAATATGATTATATTTGTTTGCATATGTCTAAATAGAGGCACACATGTGAACTGAGTATGCCCATAGAAGAAACACACAGGCATCTCCATCTTTGCGCTTTTGGATATGTAGGGACTGGTACCCACGCAGCACATAAATGCACTTATATAACTTGCAAAAATAATCTACTTCTTCTATGCTATACCAGAAAAAAAAAATCAAATCTAAGCACGGAGAAACTGAAAAAACTACATGTATCATTCACCTGATTTCAATTGTGCCTCCCTTTGAACCTCAGCCAAATCATTTTGTACATTAAAAATTGGTCAGGGATGATAAGATTCCATTTTCATGGTTGGCAATGCAGAACCAAGGAAAGAATACAATTACAGACCCCTGAGTAAACTCTGCGAATGTCAACTTGATGTAAATGATCAAGTGTCGACAAAGGGGCCGGGGAGGGAGGGCTTGGAGAGGAAAAGAGAGCCGAGCTCCATCCCAGGGCAAGAGACAGACAGACGGAAAAAGTGGAGGTGAGAGCAGCCTCCTCCTCCCACCTTCCCGAGCCCCTGGGACCCAGGAATTTATGAAAGCACTTGCTCTTGGCCATCTGGATTGTGCCCAGGTTTAGAGTTCAGTGCAAGGATTCATTTCCCCAAACGTTTACCAAGCACCCACTTGGGCCAGCAAATGCCAAACAATGGGAGCAAAATAGGGTTGACCTCAGACAGCCCAGATCAATTCAGTCAGATTCCCCGTAGGGTGGGAATAAGAGAAACCCAAAGAGCGACTCTCCGTGGCACCGAGGTCTCCCTGCTGGCAGACACACGCAATGCTCCTTCTCGAGAGAGACACTGCAATCAGCTCAGTGGACCCTCCTCTGGCCACCTGGGTCCAGAGAATGACGGTGCAAAGTACAAGGTAAGGGACCAGGTGCCCAGCCTGCAGGAGGCTCCCCGCCAGGAGACATCATGCTTCCAGACAGATGGAGCTGCAGATAAAGGAGCTAACTCACATCGTACCGGTGTGCACGTGGCGTCTGCGGCCCAGGGTCAGGGGAAAAACCATGATGAACAAATGAAAAGAAAAGAAAGAACTGGGACAGATGAGACATAAAGGCCCCTCAGTGATGTCTATTGTCAGAAAGTTGAAGGGCTGCTGAGAGTTAGGACAGGGTAAACTAAGTTCCTAGAGGAATCTGGAGGTCAGACTCAGTGTGGATGGATAGAAGCGACCGGATTTCCGTGCATCGTAACAGAGGGCGTGCCATGTTCAACTGAGCTGCTCTGTGAGGCAGTGAGCTCTCTGCCACCCCAGGAATGACAGAGGCTGGGGGACCACTGGTGTAGAGCAGCGTAGGGAGTACCTGTGCATTGGAACAGGGGAGGGTTTGCCCGGATGATACTGACAGGTGCCTAAAAGGGCAAACCACTACTTAGAATCCAGGTAAAAATCAAGTTTGGAGCAGGAGGGAGAGAGAGTCTGAAGTGAAAACTGCCTAACCTGGCCTTCCATTTGTGTTCCAGGTCCTGTGCACTCATACCCGGTCCCATCCTACACAGGCCACACAGCAAACCCTGCATGGCCTCTTGTATTCCGTGGCTTCCCCATCGTCTTGCCCTAGTTGCAGACATTCATTCTCTGATTCAACCAGACTCGTTACGGAAGTGGTAAGCACTCCCAGAGGCTCTGAAGACACAGAGAGGCACAAAGCACATGAAATCTCTGGTCTTAGCCTGATCTAAGATGCTGGACATGGGGGTGGCCACGCGTAAACCTAAGTGCCAGGCAGGAGGTCAAGACGGCAGACACACTCCCATCCACCTGAAAACTCATCAGCGTTCATGCAGGATGTTATAAGACATGTGGTATCTGGAGCACAGCCAGAGACAAGCTCCACTAAACAAAAGATAAAGGTCTTCAGGTCTTCCTTCTGCCTCCCTTGGCTTGGGATGCTGGTTGTTATGGTGATGGGAGTAGGGGGCAGAATGAAGTAGCTAGGGATCAAAATATGACAGTAAGTCAATGAGGTCTAACCTTGTGAAAGGAATCATCCAGGTGTGTTCTTTGGAGCCAGGCGTGGGAAGTCACACTGCTACTTCTGTGGTGCGAGGCCAGACACTGGAGGATCTGGGCTTCGGGACGCCATATTGGCTCTGTGCTCTCGCCTTAATCTTGAAAATTCAGGGAGCTGGAGGTGGTTTTTCACTGTAGATTCCATCACTCAGGCTGTACCTTGGGTTGCCCTTCTGCCATCTTCCACAAGAGAATCAACAGATTCTCCTTTGACTCAAGAAATGCAGAAGGCACTTAACAGACAACTTCCCAGTTGCATCTCTGAGGTTGGTTGATCAAACCAAGGTGAACTTCCTTGTGATTACAGGTGTGGACACCCAGGCCACTTCCTCACCAGCAGTCGATTCAGAGCTTTCCTTATGCTTCTGTCTGTCCACACATGCTCTAGTGTGGTGGGAAGGAATGTTTGCTCAGTCAATAGCCCAAAACATGAAGAGCAGCAGATGAGCAGGAGGCCAGAAAAGGGAGGCCCCGGATTAAGGTACAAGGAGAACTCCAGGATTCCCTGGAGAAGGAAGCATGCTGAACACGCTGACTTTTGATGTCCCTTCTTACTAAAGGGACCTCAGCTCACAAGCTTCACTATTACTTTTCTGTTCCCCTAAAGTCTCCTGCAACACCTGAGTAGCCGACTTGCTAGGTAACTGTGTTTGCTGAACGCAACTGAAATACAATGCTCTGTCTTTCCTACTCTTGCCTCAAGATTATCTTGTACTAGGAGGTAGGGACAATCTAAAAAATAGAGACTTCCAAACCCGCTGTCCCAGTAGCTGGTCAGCTTCACTCAGAGAGTGGCCCATGAAAAGAGAACTCCACAATCAGGTCTGAGAGCTGAGCATGCAGGCAGACAGTGCGGGAAGCTATGAAGACAGGAGGAAACGCTGACCAGGGACGGGACCCTGGGGCTGAGGACTGTGTCCTTGGAGGGACCCCGAAAGAACGAGTGTTTTCCAAGAGAAAGAATACACATCCCCCAGCTACCCCATCATCATTCAAAAGCGGAGAGCAAGACTGATTTTTCCAATTTATTTCAGAATTATCAACTGAACTGATTAAAGCAGCTATCAACTTCAGTTGTTCTTTATGCGTCGTCCCCATTTCACATTCCCAATGTTTTTCCGCGTGCAGACTGCATAAATTATTGAAACATTATTCTATTTATCCATCCCTCTGTGACAGAAATAGGTTTTCTGAAAGCAGATCTTTCCCTAATCAGTTTTGTTTTTCTTGGTTTGGCTTCCAAATCGCTCCGTGAATCGGAGGCTGACAGAAGATGTGTCGCACTGGTTGGCTTCTTTAGGATGAACCAAGCCACGGTGGCTCTGGGTGCCCGTGTCCCCGGGAAGAGAGCATGGGTGCCTGGGAAGTTCCGTCCACGTGGCTGCAAGCGGGAGACGGTCGAATGAAGTGCTGTGCCCTGGGCAGCAACCTGACTTCCTCCACCAGAGTTCAGGTGGCAAGTGTCACTCACATGTGCATCCCCTGGGGTGAAAGACCTCTACTCCTGGCTGGATGGTCATGCCCAGGGGGAGGCAGGAAAGAACCAGGACCCAAGGTGACCATCAAGGGCTGTGGGTTTCCATCTAGAATGAAGCTAGTCTCGAAATCCCCACCAGGGCGCATCCTGACTGCTCCTGGGAAGTCATCTGAGAAGGCCAGGTGGACAGCGAGGCATGTTTGCACTGGAGCAGCTGCATGTCCATAGGAGTGTGCCTTGGGATTGGAGGACTGGAGAGATGAAGAGTGATGGCAGCTAGCCGAGAGAGGACACGCGTGGACGTAAGACCCAGAGATGCAAAGAGCCTCTTGGCTGGCTCTCTGTGGTGTCTAGAGAAAGGCCCCGCTCCCTGGGTGGGCAGCCGGGGGGTGCCCCGGCCCCACTCCCTACACCCCCACGACCTCTCTCTCGCCGAAGGAAATCATGTCTGTGCTCCACAGATCTGCCTTCTCATCAGGAGGAGTTTTGGCTCTCTGATCTCTCCCCTTCTTCGTGCTTCCTCAGCAGCCACCTCTCGCCTGGAGCAATCCTCGGATACTCTTCTCTCTGACGATTGTCTTACTTCTTCAAAGAGCCCTCTCAGGCCCCCGATGTGATGTGGTGCTCTGCAGTGACAGAGCATGCACTGCGACGGGCGGTGCTGTGAGGATTTACCGATTTCACGGCGTCGGTAAGAAAACGTTGCTATTCTATCTCCCCATTTTAGAGACAAGAAGACTGAGGCTAGAGGCTCATGAAATCCTAAGATATTTAGCAACAACAGCAAACATCTCTTAAGCTCCTAGGATGTCCTAGAATGTCCGTTACCTCGTCAGCTCTTCAAATCAAGAGCTGTCCTTGCCCTGTCATTAATGCGATAAAATGGGGAAAGATATGAGGAAAATGTTTTCGTGCAGAAGCTACACTGAGTGAGCGCTCACGGTCAGCATTTTGCAGCCAGGAAAGATGTGAGCCTGCTGGTCCGAGTTTCCAGCAGGTGCATGTGGGGGGCCTGGTTGCAAATCCGGGCCCCTGAGTCCACAGTCACCTTTGTCCCCAAGATGGGACTCTGCCTCCAAATGAGGCTCCAGCTGCGGGGCCAACAGGCAGCCAGCACCTCTGGATGCCCGGGGTCCACTGAGCGAGAAGTCCGTGAGCACGGGGGGCTCAGAAAGGGGGCCAGTTCCCTCACAGGACCCTTTGGCAAAGGCCTCATGCTTGAGAATTTTGAAATTGCTAATTCCCCAAATATCTACACTAACAGGAAAACAGAGGTGTGTGGGACGTGAGTGTGAATTTGTTCTCCTGTTCCAGCAAATCAAATGGGAGATCGGTGACTCAAATGCGTCACCTGCTCCCGGGATACACATAAGTGGTGCCCCAAAGTGAGCACGTGGCAAAGGCAGGGTGACGGGGATGATGAACAAGTCGGTCCAACAGCGTCACACAAGCTTCTGTCCTTCCCAGCCCAGCACAGAAGTGACAGCTCAACCTCCTTCTTCTTGGCAATGACCTTGATGCCATGTGGACAAAACCCCTGCACAGGGCGGATCCAGGCCTAGATCTATCCCTATGTCAGTCCAGCAGAAGTGGCAGGGATGCGACTGAGGCAGGAGCCCAGGCCCGTTTGGTCAGGGCTGCAGGAGCCATGGAGCCAACCTGTGGTCTCAGGGCTGAGTGAGGCCGAGATCCAAGCAGGTATAAATAGTAATCAAGGGAGCCCTGCCTGTGCAAAGGCCCTGGGGTGGAAGGGAACATGATATCATCAAATATTGACCACCAGGCCAATGGGTGAAATGCAAGGAGCAGGGAGGGTGGAGACTGGGGATGCACAGGGGTCAGGACTGCAGGGCCTGGGAAGCCATTCGAAGGATCTGGGTGGTACTTTTAAGAGTGATGGGGAAGATGGAAGATGGAAGGATCTGGGTGGTACTTTTAAGAGTGATGGGGAAGATGGAAGATGGAAGGATCTGGGTGTTGCTTTTAAGAGTGATGGGCGAGATGGAAGGCTGGACTCTCCCACTCACAGCTGGGTGGTATAGGCAGGTCACACCATTTCTCCCCTTTGCTGGTTTGTCAAATAACGTTGCAGGACAGAGTCACTTCTCCCAGGGCCCAGGTCCCCTTTCCCAGTTCTGTTGGCTGATCTAGACCTGGGCAGAGCACAGCCCCGTGGTAGACACCACAGCCCAGCCGCTGAGACACTTCTTCGACAGGATTCCCCAGAAATGTGGTGAACCTCACACCCCTAGCCTCCCCTCACACTGCAGTTCCAAACCCAGTCAATAACAAAATGAAAAATCCATTTTCTTAATCTTCTTCAAACAAAAGAAGAACACAGAAATATCTTAATAAGAAGAAAATAGGCCTATTTATAATCAGGCAGAGAAAACTGCACGTGATGTGCTTTGCGCCTCAAAACTAATTTCTTTAAAATTTTTAATTTGGAGCACACAAAATAACTATTTTTAAAAATATGCAATTGCACAACTAATTCCATATTAATGCAACTCAACATCTGTGGCTTTTCACATCTGATAGAGTTAAAATATGACCAAATTAAAGCGAGGGATTCATTTGTGTTGACTTATTAATATTGGTTAGCCGTTCAAGTTTATTTTCCCCCATGTTATGCGGGCTTTTTTGGTCATTAAATAGCTTTTCACTGTTTTTTAATGATCGCAGAATTATAGTAATCACCTTCAGACTCCTGCCATTCATGCAAGGTACCACTACTCATAAATATGCTCTCGGCTCCCTGCAAGCTGAACAAAGCCGGTAGCCGTAAAACGCCATCATCAGTTCCCAGCAGCTCCATCTCTGAATTTCCCTTTACTGACAATATCTGAGGTCAAATGCCCAGAGTAAATCGCCAACACGAACATAAGACCCTGCCCGTGACACCCATGCAGCTTTTCTTCTCCGTGTCTGCGGTGCACCATTTGGGGCCTTTTCTGGATCTCTCTGTCCCACCCCGCTGCCTCTGGTCATGGTCCCCTCACAGCCACCCCTGTGTGCTGGAGACGCATGGATCCCTTTCACTGCCATCAACCAAGGGCCCCCGGCATCTCGCCTGTGGGAGGTTCTAAGCTCAGGAGGAGAACTCACCTCATCCCGTCCTCTGCAGCTCAGGTACTGGACCAAACACCATAAGAGACACAAATTTGGACTTGAAGCGGCCGCCACCCCACACCCCCACCCTCCCCAAGCTTTGTTTTCACCTACAACCTTTACAACTAGGGGGAGCCAAGAGGAGCGTTTGTCATCCTGCTCCTTGGCCTCTGGTCTTCAAGGCTAGAACTCAGGTAAGTACCATTTCCAACTCACGGGGCTGATTGGAAATGATGTTAAATGTTGGTCTGTTAAAGGACACAAAGAGAAGTTAGATTTAAAGTGCAATGCCCAGTTCCTAGTGGGCATTCTGCAAGTATTTAGTGGGTGGATAAATAAATGTTTTCAAATACTTCCTTGCTGGGAAAAGCTTGTAAAGGAAATCTCAGGCTCCCAGATCAAGGCAACTCATCAGCTGACATCATCGGTAATTTTATCCACTTATTAGGCCTAGACTGGGGACCCAGGGGTCAACAGAGAGCAGATGTCAATGGGGGAGCAGGTGGCTCTGTGGCTACAGCGGCCACTCACCAGGCTGCAGGGGAAACCTCATAATGCTTCTGATACGACATTGCAGCTTGCAAGGAAAGCAAACTGTAAAGTGCTTTCCAAGGCTTCCGAGCTTATGGACAAAACTTCTCTTGTTTCTTGTACTTATCATGTCTCCTTCAAAATATGATTTCTTATGGGCACAAAAATTCCCTCCCGATTTCCAGAACACCTCAGAGCAAAAGGTATTATTGAGTTCTTTGACTACAGTTTGCTTAAAATTTAGTTAGCCTGCTTTGCTTTAAAAAAAAAATTGCACCAGTTTTGTGGAAAGTCCGTGCTCAGATCTGTGGGGAATATTCATAATTGGCATTTCCATACACAGCTGTCTGACTGTCGAATAGAACCCTAGAATAAATACATAAACTAGCAAATGGAAAAGCAAACAATCAAGTTCGGTGGTATTTGCAAGAAGAAAAGACAATACAGAATAGAAATAAACTTTCTCTGAATTAGTCTTGCTAAAAATGGCTGGATGGAAAACCTAGCATTTAAAGGATTAAATGTGACTTTTACAAATTCAAAATGATAGCAAATTGGGACAGACACGAGCTCTTCCCAGTACCATTATTTTAGAAAAGTCCATTTATTTTGCTTGTAATTTAGGAAATATTCTGCGACTCAGAATTTTCCAGTTTTCTTTCTTTTTTCTTTTCTTTTTCTCTGGATATTCTAAAACAAACTCTCCTGGGCTCCAAGTGAAAAGGGAATTTTATAAAAATTAGCAATTAGCAACAAACAAAAGTGGGGTTCAATATGCCAGTTTATTCCGCGTTACTGGAAAACAGAGCAGAGAATGGGTGTAGAGGTCTGCGGCAAATACTGCTAATAAATATTCAAAACCTATTTGTCTTTTCCTTCCCACTAACAAAGCCAATACAAATTGGCAGTTGGCAATATCGCAAGTTAAAAAATTTTCCATTCTTTTGCAATGTGTGACCCACGACCTGAAGGTAGAAAATGTTGAGTGGAAAGTTCTTTTCAAGGAGCTGCCTCCACGAGAAGGTAAATCCTTTAAAACTCACCCCCGTGATATGAACCTGACAGCTGGACATGCAGCAGCCATCTTGGCATCATGAAGAAAAGACCAAAAAGAATTGTAAACATCCTCACTCCTCTGTCCTTAAACTGAGAAGCCCATGTTAGTAGCTACCTCCTAATTGCTTATTAAGTGAAAACTTAAAGCTTTATTGGTTTAAACCACATCGTCTGGTCTCTGCTGTTCAGCTTTCCTAAAACAGAAAGCTTGCTTATTCCATGGGAGTCTGTAGATTCCAAATTAGATCAACCAGGAAAATCACAAAGCGAAGATCAATTCTGTGTCATTGTGATTTTTAATGAGTATGCTTCTTCTAAGACTCAGATTCAGTTAATTTCAGTCCCACACTCTGAAAAGAGATTGAGTGCCTAAAGATTTTCGTGTGAAACATGAACATTTATCTGAAATGTTTCAAGGTGATCAAACACAATCGCAGTTATGAACAGACCTAACAGTTTAAGAAGCAAAACACTAGAAAGCGTTTAAACAAGGTATTAATTTGCTTTGCTTTGTTAATATTAGTAGCTTACTGTGCTCTCTGCTATGACATTTTTGGTCATTAACTAGTTCTGTAACTGAAGCCCCTTATGTGTATCTTCCCATCACATCCTTTTCTCTGCACCCCAAAGTAACCCTTTTTCTAAATTGTTTGTCACTTCTTTATACTTTTTAATCTCCGAGCAACAAACACTGTCTCAGGTGTTAAGAACTGGACCCTGCATCCTGGGTTGGCATCTGACTCTGACATTTACCAGCTAGGTAGCGTGGAGAAGGCACTTACCCTCTCTGTTCCTCAGACGCCTCAGGGAAAAATGGGGAGAATAATATAGGAATTGCCTCACAGGGGAAGGATTAAGTAACCTAATAAAGGTAAAATCTGCCATCCGTGGGAGTTGTCTAAGTATTTATTTTTATTATCATTTCCAAGATAATGCCTATGATTTTCTATCTTTTCTTGCACATATTGTGCTTAGATCACACAAGATGTTTAATCATGAGCCGTACTCTCATGCAAGAATTACTACACCTATAAGCAACTACATGCCATCTATAGTTTTAATATTTGATACCAGATATGATACTAAATTTTTTTTTTCGCAAATGGAATGTCATGCCCTGGTGGAGTAGTGGTTTGGTACACTGCCTCCAGCTGAGTGCTGTCCATGGCCATCCCAAGGACCCAGGTACACATCCCAGGGCCGGAGAACAGCCAAGATGCACAAATAAATAAAATAAACTGCTTCTCTCTCTCTCTCAAAAATAAGAAGAAGGAGGAGGAGAAGGAGGAGGAGGAGGAAGAGGAGGAGGATCAGGAGGAGAAGGATGAGGATGATCAGGAGGAGGAGGAGGAGGATCAGCAGGAGGAGCAGGAGGAGGAGCAGGAGGAGGAGGAGGAGCAGGAGGAGGATGATCAGGAGGAGGAGGATCAGGAGGAGGATGATCAGGAGGAGGAGGAGGCTCAGCAGGAGGAGGAGGAGGAAGAAATCATTCACGCACACCTGTGCCAGTGGGCACTCACTGACTAGCACCAGAAGTCCAGCTGCCGTCCAGGCTCATCTGAGAAGCATCCCCACCAGGCCACCACCCACCCAGGTCGCCTGTCACACCTCCTGCCTGTAACAGGAAGCTGGCTGCTCCCAGTCTGCCTCCCGTACCAGCTCCTTTCAGTCTCCACAAGTCGGCCGGAGCACCTCATAGGCCCATCAGACAGCGTCAGCGGTTGTGGACCAGTGGCTCCGCGTCATCGCTTGGGCTTCTGAGACCCCAGGTCCCGTCCCAACACCCAGTTCTCTGTTTCACTGCTGTCCTGACAGACGCAACTTCTTTTCAAATAAGTGTGTGTCTTTCATTTATCCCGTAGGTATTTCTTGTATTGATCAACCATTTCTTCGCTTGAAGGATGCTTGTTCTAACCTTCATCTAGTTGAGAATTAGAAATGCGCTTACTGTGAATCTTCACCTACCGCAGGTGACCTGGCATCGTCTGGGTCAGTTCCAGCTCTGTCACTGACGAGTTGTGTAAAGGCGGCTTGACCTGCACCTTTATTTCCTCTCTGCTTCACAGTCACGACGGGTGCAGAGAGCTTTGTGGAGGCTGCATGAGCTGATACCTAGAAGTCACTGGCGACCGTGTGTGGTACATAATCAGGCTTCACGACATGTTAGCTATTACTATGACTTTTGTTTCCTCAGGTTTAAACTCTCCCATGATGGGCATACTGGTTCTTTTGTTGCAGCAAATGCAATGAATCTCTACATGTGCTTTTTGGGTTTAAGACCTAATTTTGCACAGATGTTTTCCATGAGGCTCTCTCCATCAGTCCGTTTCATGGGTATTTCAACGCGGACTTCCAGCCGCCCGACGTGAAGCAAGCCCCCCAGGGCCTAGGCCCTCCGCCTGTTAGGAGCAGTGCTGAACCTCCATACTGTCCACAGGGGCATTAGCCCCAGTTCCAAGCCGAAGTCCCCAGCTCCCGTGATTCCCGCACAGCTGCCTCCTTTATGGGCGTCTCCCGGCTGCAGACCAGCAGCAACTCGAGGAGACCAAGCAGAGTATGAACGGGAAGTAACGAGCTAGGTGGTCGCCAGTGTGGGAAGCTCAGTCACAAAAAAAGAAAATGATACCCCCGAAAAACGAAACTGGGAAATGAGGTCAGCAGAGAATTTTTCCAAGATTGGGGAGATCTGGACCTGATTAAAAATTGAAGAAAACTGAATTGTAGTCAAAGGCATGGCATTTGTCTTGGCTATTTCTCTGTTTCCTGCATCCAACACAAGTCACTCAATAAAAGATTGCTAAAAATCACTGAGTGAATAAAAGAAAGAGGAAACAAAGAAAAAGGAAGGAAGGAAGGAAGGAAGGAAGGGAGGGAGGGAGGGAGGGAGAAACGGAGGGGAGGGGAGGGGAGGGCCTGTCAGGAAAGAAAGCAAGGTCACCAAGGAGCCAGGAAGGAGGCCGTAAGCACAGCAGTGCAGAATTGTGGTTAAGACGTGGGCTTGGGGGTATAATCTTGTTCTGCTATTTACTAACTACTTGACTTGGTCTCAGTTTTCTCTTCTGTAAAATGAAAATAATGCTTCTACTTCATAGGATTGTACAGGACAAATTCGGTGCTGCATAAATTCAGAAATCCAGTAACGGTCTGTGGATCGTATATGGCTAAAAAATGAGTAACAATGCTTTGTCCTCTTTTAGACGATATTGACTTTGTGTAGAACGTTTTTTAAGAGTGGAAGGGAGAGGAGAAGCATGTTCAGAAAAGGAGGAAGGACGTCTATTAATCTGGCATTTATTTCTGCTTGCCCACCCCTCGATGCCCCAGTCTCCTAGCCCAGTCCCTGGGCTTTACGTGGTCTGCGCCCCAGCCAGGGACTCGGCGCCTGAGCCACCAGCGGCAGCAGTCAGTGCAGAACTTCCGACACAATCTCCATGTAAAGGCATCTGAGCAACTGAAGAGGCCCGTCTACAGCAATATATTCATGAAATGCAAACTCTGAGAAGTTCTGAGCACAGTTGTACCCTTCGGAAGCAGTTGCTATGCTGGCATTTATTATTCTAAGTTTCATGATTTGCTAGTATGTTTAGGGTCAGGTGACTGAGATCTTCTGGAATACAGCTAAAAGTATTCTTTTTTTCCCTGAGGGAAGAGGTGTGTGCATGTGTGTGCGTGTGTGCGTGTGTGTGAGTGTGTGTATGTGGGTGTGTGAGTGTGTGTGGTGTGTGTGTGTGTGTGTCTGCATTGTGTGAGTATGAGTGTGAGTGTGTGCATGTGAGTGTTGTATGTGTGTGGTGTGTGTGTCTGCATGTGTGTGAGTATGAGTGTGTGTGTGCGTGTGAGTGTGTGTGGTGCATGCGTGCACTTGTGTTGAAGGAACACTACATGGTAACAGTGTACTGGTTTGTCAGCTGTGGGACGCTGGATAGGTGACCAAATCTCGCTGGGCTGTAGTTTAGACTGACCAGATTTAACAAATAAAAACAGAGGATGCTCAGTTGCATTTAAACTTCAGATAAGAGTACAATGTGCCACCTCCTATTTGGGACATAATCACACTAAAAAAAAAAAAAAAAAAGATGATACTTGCCCAAAATTCATTCATTTGCCCCAGTGGCCCTTCCGCAGCTCCCCTCCGCGACAGGGAAGCAGAGCAGCATCCGGAGCAGGATAAGTGCGTGTCGGCTGCTTCACTCCTTTGTGTCCTGTCTGAGGTGCCCTGGAAACAGCCCCATGGGCTCTGGGACAGGCAGCGCGGGGGCAACACCTGCTGAACCAGCCTCTAAACTGAGCAAACCCAGGGAGTGGCCTGAGCACGAGGACCGGGCCAGTGCCACCCACAGAGGCAGGGGCCTCCTCCCAGTTCAGCAGGGTCGGCACTGAACCAGCATTCGAGCCATCAGGCACATAGATTTTAGAGGGGAGGCGCGTAAAACAGAAGGACACTGCGCAAGAGACCGGCCAGAGGCTGGAACTGGCCAATAAATATGACTGAGGAGGGCGTGTGGGCCTTGATGCTCAGAGTCTGGCTAAAAGGTGGTATATTGTAGCCCTGCCCCCAAACACAGACCGCGGCCCCAGAGCCCTGACTCGGGAAGCTTCCCGAAGGGGCTGTTAGGCTGGGGCGAACCCGGGTTCCGTCTCTGAGGCTGCCTCCCAGCACGTCCCATCCCTGCGGTCCTGTTGGACCTCTGGATTGACTTGGGCAAAAGACGTACTAAGTGCTTAAAAAGCAGCCACTCTTCGTTTCTGTGCAGACTGGCCTCCACCATGTAGAAGGCACATGGTCAATGAAAGCAAAGCAGGAGCCAGTCATGAACGAAGGCCACATGGTCTGGAAAAAAGACGAGAGCAGCATAATTAGCTTCCAGACAGTTCGAGATGGAGCCTAACCTTGGTGAGGAGGAAGAAGTTGGTATGTCCCAGGTGGTCTCAGATGCCACCCCATCCTCGGGCCACTCGGGCGGTAAGAAATTCACCATCGTCCCAAAGACCAGACGCCGCTCATGTCAGGGGTTTTCTCTCAAGGGGAAAAATAAATCATCATCTCCACCTTGTTCTCTCTTGGGAGAGAAATAGAGCCAGTGAGGAGAACTTAAAAGAAAGCACATTTGAAAGTGATTTCTAACCAGCAGAACCGTCTAAAGAGAGTGGACGGCACATGGAGGCAGTGAGTTCCCCGTCGCTGGAGGTATGCAAGCAGAGTCCAGAGATTTATTGGTGGGAATATTGTACAAAGAACTTCAATGGAAGCTGGGCCAGCTGGTCTTCGTGTTTCCTGCTAATCCGTGAGTTTGCAAAAGGCAGGAGACGCAGCTGGTACAAGAGATAATGCAGCTTTTCTTCATCTTCCAATATGGGGTCTTTGAGTGGCCCGAGGATGGGGTGGCATCTGAGACCTACAATGTGCTTGGCGGTGAGAGATGGGTTCATCTTGCGCTGGACTTGCACTCAAGGTCCAAGTGTGTGTTGGGTGGGGAGGCGGAGCTTTGAGACCAGAGGAGGCATCTGCACCAGTGACAAAGCTGCAGGTCCCCTCCCCATGCTCTGACTCCTTGCCTATACGGCCTCTTGCTAAGAAGCCCCCTGCAAAACTCAACAGCGGCCACACCCTGTCACAGGCAGGGGAGGTTTTCCACCAACTTACAAGAAGATTATACAAAGCTTTCTCTTTCTTGTTTATGTTACGTTTTGCATTACCAGAAGATATTATCTGCATTACACCAGAGCCATCTGGAAGGGCAGGAAGGCGTCGGCCGCTGTCTGATCCTCTGCTCAGCTCAGTGAGCAGGACATAGACCATGAAATGCCACAGTCCTCACCAGCACCACGGTCCTTTCCTCAAAGTCTACGTATCCCATTGTCCAGACTGACCCAGACGCACTTCTTCCACATGGTCCAGACCCCTTTGCAAGCTTGTCTGCAAGAGGGCTCATGCCTGGGACGGGTCAACAGAGTCATTGGTTTGTTCGTTGCTTTGGTTGTGTTGATGGATTTTAAGGAAGAAGGTTGAAGCTCTTAGGTCTTGCACTGCAGGCAGAGCCTGGATGGTGGGAACACACCTTCGCCTGGCTCCCCCTGGACACAGGCTGTCCGCCACCGCCCACTCCCCGCCGCCTCCAGGCGCCACGCACGCCGGTCCCCACGCTGAACAGAACTGATCCCTGGGCCCCGACACCTCCGATGGCACATCCCAGGCCGAGCACACCCAGAGACGCCTCAGCCCCCACTCCCCGGTGACGCCTGGAAATTCACCATCGTCCCAAAGACTAGACGCCGCTCGTGTCAGGGGTTTTCTCTTAAGGGGAAAAATAAATCATCGTCTCCACCTTGTTTGTGAACAGCCCAGTAAAGCAGACGGAATACCTGGAAAATATATATTTACCGAAAACCAAAAACAAAAACAGATCCCGGAGATTCCTGGTAATTGGGTTGGAAGGGGTTACTTCATTATGCAACAAATTAGAAAATTCATAATTTATCATTGCACCCAGTCGAAATGCCACCCAACTGAGTCGCACCCCTGTGAAAACCATCACATAGCAGCAAACTGTCAAGCCTGCTGCAGCCGACGGGCAAAATTAATATGCAAATGTATGCAAGAAATTAAAAAGCAGAATTACCCAGGCAAATGAGGTAGCTATACTTGAATTGTTAGAATTATGAATAATTACTGCGAATTTTCTGCTCCTAATATAACTTGTTTTTTGATAAACAAAGACTTAATTATCGAGATGCGCTGGAGAATTTCCGTGGTGCTCATTAATCTTGCAAAAAAAACAGGTCCCTGGTGCCCGAGCCATAATGAAGAGCGCGTGCCCTGAATCTTCAGAAAGATCACAGCCACCAGGGTGCCAGGGCTGGAGAAAAAAAATGACAGTGCCAATGTCCCCTCCTGTACCCTGGAGTGTCATAACGTCTTCCACTAACTATCAAAGGGACTTATTTATGCCAGCAGCTGAGCTATAAGTCCAATTTACGACGCCTTGAGCAGTGGTGAAGGGATCGCTGATGTGCGGTAGAAATGCCATCTTGCAGTGCCGAGCGCTGGTCCCAGCGACACCGCAGGAGGAGGACCCAGCCCGCGCTAATGGATGCCGCGCGACAGCCCGGAACCGGTGAGGGGCCGCTAGCGCCCGTCTGATGGGTCTCCATTCATCTTGGTAGCGCCGCGCACCGGTGTCCATGGGAACCAGGACATTATCATAAACGCGGGCCTTAAATTTCCCCATTAAGAGTGGCAACTCCAAGAGGGGGCACCGAGGACGTCGGCCGGCCGCCTTCAGCTTCTGCAACGCCCAGGGCCCAGGGCCCGCAGGTGGAGCTGGGACGCACGGTCCAGCGCCCGCTGGGGTCGGGGACGCCGAGGCAGGGTGCCCGGGAGGGACGCTGAGAGCCTGCGGGGCCTGGTGGGAGCCCACTCGTTACCCGAGGCCGACAGAGGGGCGCCCCCTCCGCTAGAAGGGCCTGCTGCGCGCGTGTATTACTTAAAACCTGGCATCTAGGCGGGAATGGCTGAGTTCCCGTCATCATTAGGCCGATTAGCGCCGTGATAAACCCTCACAGATCATAAGGCAAAATTACAAAAGATCACTTCTGGAGCTCGGAGGCGGCGGAAGGAGCTCCCGGCTGCCTGCTTTTTTAAACGCCTCCTTTCTGAATTCAAGTCCCCAAATACCCTGATGCCTTGACAGAACCGTTTCACTGTGTAGGCAAATTGTCACCTTTTACACGGGGCATCTGTCATTTTTATACTTGGGCCCTTCTCTCTCCCCTCCCTCCCTCCCCCCCAGTTTCAGCAGGAACCCCTGGGGACCCCGGCACCCTAGCCAGGAAGGGGCTCATAGAGCTCCGGCCCTATGCTGGCACAAGGAAAAACCTCAAGTCAGACAGAAATGATGTATCTGCAGCATCATTCATTCGCAGATTTTATTTTTATGCAGAGCTGGGAGCAGCTTGTCTCGAGTTCTCTCACCTTGGCTGAGATTAATTCTCACCACGGCCTGTTCCGTTTGTGGGGGCGAAGAGGCCGCCCAGGGCCACTGGAAACAACACACGACTCAGCAGCTCCAGCTTGAGCCGCCCATGCCAGCTCCAGAAGGCAAGATCCTGGGATGGTCTCGCCCTTCCAAGGGGAGGTACGCCCCCCCCCAAGAAAGAGGGGGCTCATCGAGCCCTAACCAGCCAGTGGAGCTGAGCACCGAGAATTGCCAGAGCCTGGAGAAGACGGCAGCAGGAGTGCAGCCCCCAGGAAACAGCCCAGCTCCTTCCAAGCACTGCCCTTGCAAAGCTGTGTGTCCTTGAGGAAATCGCTTCCCCTCTCTGAGCCTCAGTGTCTTGCACTGCAAAATGGAGCCAAGTGTGGCAAGACGTCAGTGGCCAAGGGGAGGAGAAAAGCTGCATCGCAGTCCAAGCGCACAATAGGTCATCGGGATCTTTATCAGTGGCCTCAAGAGATGGATTCGTCAGAGTCCCAGCCTCCCCTGGGTACGGGTAGCATTGAGTGGGGTAGAGGAAGCCTGTACCCAGAATGTGATATTAAAAATGATGATGGAGACATGATGAGTCCAGATGGGTAACCCTGCCCTCGGGGGGTCAGTGGGGACAGGCATCACTGGGGAGGGCGGGCTGCTGCCTTCCCCCAGCTGCTCCCCTTCCTGCTGGGACAGGCGGCCCCTGGCACTCTGCCGGCAGCTCCCTGCGGGCTCGAGATGGAAGGAGCTGTGACTGCTGGCGCCCTGCTCACCCGCTTCAGGTCGTCAGGCTGGCAGCAAATGGGAGCTGAAGCCACTGTCCTTCCCGTGTCCCGGCCCAGGAGACCACATGTTAGTGCTGACTCTCGCGTCCCAGGGAACAGCTCAGCTCTGGGGGTCCCAGGGTATCCCCGAGCTTCCCCTCAGAGACCCTCACACCAAGCAGCACCCCCTCCTGGGGTCCGGGTCCACGCACACGCTGCCTTCTGTGTGCCAGCGATTGCGTCCTCTCCTCACCCCGGTGAGCGCTTTCAGCACCTGAGCCACGGCTCCCAGCCAGGTAACACACATGGCATTTGCCATCGGAGCCACTTCTAAGTGTGTGCGCACGGCTTGAGTACATCCACTGCTGTGCGTCACACCAGCCATCTCCAGAACTCTCTTTCCTCCTCCTCCACTGAACCAGGGCTCCCCACCGCCCAGCCCTGGGCCACCCCCTTTCTCCAGTCTCTGAGCTGCCTCCTCCGGGCACCTCCCAGAAGTGCAAACAGACGTCCCTGCCCTGTGACGGACACTCACTTGGCACAACATCTTCAAGTCCCTCGTTGTGGTAGCGTGTGTCCGGATTTCCTTCTTGTGACGGCCAAGTCATAGTCCACCGTCTGACAGCCGTGTGTCTGTCAGGGGACACTTGGGTGGCAGCCATCACTTGACTCTTTGTGGGCAGAGCTGTCATGAACATGGGCGTGCAGAGTGTCTGCTGCAGTCCTTGCTTTCTTTGGGGCGTAGATTCAGGCATGGAATTCCAAATCCTAGATACTCCTGTGTAACTGGGGAGGCAGCACCGTCAACGTTTTCCGCCAGGGTCGCGCCATGCTGCGCTCCCACCAGCAATGCCCGGGCGCCTGACTCCTCCACACCCTGGCTGGCACCTGCCCGGATGTGCTGACGGAGAGCCATCCTGGAGGGTGGGAAGTGGAGTACCTCTCTGTGGTCCTCTCTGGAATCACCCATGTGGCTCCATGGCCTGGCAGGCTGCTGGCTGATGTGACCTTCCTGCGGGAGGCCGAATCCGATCCAGACATGAGGCTGCGGTCTGCCAGGGGGGGTGGTGAGGGCGGCCAGGGGTTGGCTGGAGAAGGACGCAGGGGAGAGAGGGTGGGAGGAGTGGAAAGGGTCCCTGGCTGAGGCTGAAATGAGGGCAGGCTTGGCTGGTTGGATCCCCTTCGCCCACAACCTGTCCCAACCACTCAGCAGAGCAGCCCACCGCGGCCTGCAGTAGGAGAGCGCAGGCCTCCGCCCCTCACCTGCATACCCCCTCAGTACAGAAGGAGCACTCCTTTCCTCCTGGCCCAGTCACACGAGCACCAAGAGGAACCAGCTCACAAACGATGGAGCGCTTGTATGTGTTCCGCCATGAGCTAGCTTCCTTGGCCCTGCCAAAGTCAGCTCTACCACGGACCCATTTCACAGATGCAGACACTGAGGCTTAGCAAGCTTCCAGCGGGGGAAGCAGGCCCGGGAGTGGACACTGACACCACGACCTCCCCTGCGTGCCATGAGCCAGGGCTTCCCTGGGAAGGACGGCGCTTCCCAGCACTGCTCGTCTGTCGTGCAGTGTCGAGAGGAGAATGTGAAGGCTGCAGCAACTACTGCTGACAGTTGACTTGGCGCTTCTATGGCAACATGGAGAAGGCAGAGGCAGACAGAGGCAGTAATTGGGAGCGACAGAAAGAGCCCAGAGCCGGCAGAGCCAGCCTGTCAAAAGTCCTGAGCGAGGCAGGTGCTTTCTATATTATTTTCTCTATATTTATTATTTATCTGGGAATGCGCTTCCCCCGAGCTCTTTCTGTGGCTGCAGCAAGGTGGGCAGGCGGCATGAAGTTCAGCCCTGCAAGGAGCCCGGGCTGCGTCCGCCACATGCGGGCCTGGACCCCAGGATCCCACAGCACCCACAGTGCTGCCCAGCCGGCCGACAGCAGCTCCATGTCCAAGCAGCGACAGCTGAGAGACCAGCTCCCTGAGACTGGCAGGCCCACGGGCCAGGCTCCCCCAAAGTGCCAGGACTCACCCAAATTCCCTCTGGCTTTTTCGATGAGAGTCTTCCCAAGAACCCAGTGGAAGCCCTAGCCCTCTGCTCAGAGCATGAGCTTACTTGCTTCCAGAAGCCACATGAAAGTATGAGGTCCATGGACCCAGGTTAAGCCCCTCTGGGCCTGATCCCCAGATCCTAAAGGGACAGAGACCCTGTTTGTGGTTAAATCCCTGACACCCATCAAAGCATCATCATTGCTGTCCTTTCCACATGTTCACGGAACCATATCCAGTGGTCTTGTGCCCATTTTACAGATGCAGAAACTAAAGGGAGAGGCCGGGCAACCGTGCCTTGTTGTGGCCTGACTGCAAATCCAGGGCCCCTCCTCTCTACCAGCACATGGGTGTGTGGTCTCCGTTAGTCCCTACGATCACTGTGGCAACAGGATCTAGTACGGCAACCATTTACAGCTGGGGAAACTGAGGCAGGGAGAGACGAAGCCATGTGCCCACGACTCTCCACAGATGACTGACAGCTGGAACTCAATCCCGACCCGCTGCCTCTAGGGCCCAGGTGCCCACTGGGAGACTCCCAGGGACTATGGCTTAAGTCTCAGACAGGGGAACAGCCCACATGCCCTTGAAGGGCCTTTGAGAGGCGAAGGCACTAAACCGGAGGTCAAGTGCCCAGCCAGACTCAACTCCTGCCCTTGCCAGAGAAGGGAGCCAGAGTCCCGAGCTTGCCCCTCTGTGAAAAATAAAAGGGGGTGTGGGTACACACCAGAGTGGCACCCCCAGTTGAGAAGCTCTGCCGACTGGGGTGAGGCGTAGCTGGCACGGAGGCAGGGCCTGAGTACTAGACACGCTCTTGCCATCTTTGCTGGGGCAGCAATGGCCCCCTGCCCACATCCGTCGTGAACAACCTGAGAGCTCAGTGTGGCGGGGGCTGGGGGTGGCATCTAGACCAGAGTACCGTACCCACACCCAGTCCCGGACCAGAGCAGGTGCCCACCCCTGTGACCCGCCCCCCCAGCCCCTCCATCTCTGAACCAGGGGCGGCAGTTACACTTGCAGCTCAGGCTGAGCGCTTGCAGCGTCGCTGAGCTGGGCAAGATCCAGAGGGGCCGCCGATGACAGAACTGGCTCTGCGACCCGTCTGTCTGACGTCACTAGAAATGCCCTGCCCGGTGGAGTCTGTGCCCAGGCTGGGCACCAGGAGAGCTGGAGGAAGATGAGTCACAGCCTCAGAGCCTCCATGCTCCATGTGGATAACACTGACTTATTTCTTTGACGGTGAGTGCCCCACTGGGAGACACAAGGAAGTCGCCATCTGGGCATGGGTCCGAGGATGAAGGGCCTGGAGCAGGCTTTCAAAGGGCAGGACAAACAGCACCCCGGGCAGAAAGAGCCACGAGACCCGGAGACAAAATTTCACAGGCTTTTTGGGCACAGAGACCTGTGTAGACCAGAGCAAAGACGCCTAACCACATCCTCAGTCTAAGGCGTGCAGGGCGCTGGGCTGGCGTCATGCTCCGTTCCCCCGTGGGCTGCAGCCCTTGCACGTTAGGCGACCTGCCTGACCTCCTGTGGCGCCCCTGACTGTTCACGAAAAGAGAGACTCATTTGATGCTGCTTCAATGTGGAGTCCACAGGAGAAGGGAATAACAAGAAGTCAAGCAGATCAGAAGGGGCGACCGCTTAGAGCAGGTGCAAACTAGGCTGAGATGGGGACTGTGCCCCGCTGTCTACCAGCAGCGTCTGCCTGGAGAAGGAGGAAGGCAGAGACTCGTGCGGACGCTGAGCTGAGCTCGATCATGAATGTCTGCGACGGGCGCAGGAAGGGCTGCGATGGGACCTGAGACACAGCAGGTCACGCGTACGGGCACCCTGGTGTCAGTGGTGCAGCGAGCCACGGAGGCCCATCTTGTGCTGGCGGCCTGACTGAGGGGAATTGTCCTCCCAGAAGGGGCCTGTGGAACTGAGACCGGCTGCCGCTGTATGAGCCCCAACCTCCCCACATTCAATCCCTTCTCACGGAGGAAGGAGGAAAAAACCCACCAACTTGAGCAGGAGAAGCTGCAGCTCTGCTGAGCCGGGCCCGCCTCCACTCGTGCAGACAGAGCCTTGGGCACAGACACTTGCCCCCGAGGAGTTTGTGAGACGGGAGCAAGTCTCAAAATTAATTTTTAATTGGCACACCCTGACCACGGGAGGGAACAAAGAAGGGAAGGAGCTGGAGGGGGAGACGCCTCCCTTTTCTCCCAAACGCCTTCTGCTGGCTCTTCCCGGTTGTTCTCTGACCACGACACCGGCCTGTGAACCTCAGACCACGTGTGGACGCTGAGCACTTGACCCAGGCCCGTCCTCGTGAGGCGTGAGTGTGCGATATTCCCCAGGTTTCCAAGACTTACGTAGAGACCGAAGCGTCATTCAAATGTGTTAACGCTGGGCTGAAAAGACCATTGACTGGATGAAAGACATGAGGAGCGGTGGCTCCTGCCGGCTCAGGGCGGCTCCTGGAGGACCCTCAGGGTTGGCCTGGTGGCCTCACCCGCGGGGCGTCTGGCCTCCCAGCTCAGGAGTCCACCCTTCAGTCGCCGCCCCCGCGTCGCATTCTACGAGTTCGTGTGCCTTTAAAGAAATCTTTCTTTTTCTGATGCGATGACAGACTTGACTCTCTGGAGCATTTAGAGTCGTGGGAAGACAGAGAGAAAGTGCCGTGGGGGTACCTGTACCCGCAGTGGGCCCCTCCGCTTCCCGACAGCGACCAGCTGCGTCAGCGTGACGGCCGCGCTTGGTCCCAGGGGAGACCCAGGGTTGATAGGGTGGGAAGTCAGGACCTCACTTTCTTCGGGATCACGCTCGGCGTCATTACGTCTCTGTGTCTGGACGAGTGTGTACACCATAGTATCCCAGAGCCATTTCACTGCCCGACACCCCTACGCCGTTGCTCATCCTCCTCCGCTCCGGAGACCCAGGGCCGTGGCTTGCTCCGGAGATGGTCTCTCCAGAGATGGGCAGAGTTGGGGTCAAGCAGCCTGCAGCCTGTGCCCACTGGCTTTCTTCGCTTTCTTCTCGGCCCTGAACAGCAGCGCTTCACACAGATGAAACACAGTCGGCTACCAGCCACTTGCTGAAGACATCTCAGTAATGGAAGACTGTCTTTTTTTTAATTAATGGACTTTTAAAAACTGGACTCTGGTTCTTGTCCTATTAGGAAGTTTGCAGAATAATAAAATACAGTTTGGGAGCTGGTGACAGGAGTTACACAACGAATACAGTGATGGCAGTCGTCTAGTTGCCGCGTTGTCCTCAGGGGTGTGACAGACCCCTCCCCCCCAGGTCAGAGTGCACAGGATGCGGCCCAGGGGGCTGGGACTCAGGGACGCCTCTGGGGAGCACCCCGCCTCCCGTCCCAGGGGAGACGCAGGCCTCCCACAGACAAGAGTCAGGGCGGGTGGGCAGCGAAGGGCCATAGTCAGCGGACAGGGCCAGGGACCACCCACAGCCTAATCCCAGCTGCAGCCCCTAGAATCTGCACCATCAACTTCTCTTTTCAGCTCAGAGAAGTTGTGGAAGCTCCCCAGGGGCGCACAGCAAGTTTCGTGCCGAGCTGAGACTGGAGGCCGGGCCGCCCGACCCGGAGCCTGACGTGCGTGTCCCGAAGAGACACAGGCTCCTGCCAGGAACCAGGTCCTCGTGTCTGGTCTGGGGTCATAGTGTCTATTTCATCCTGGGTTCTTGTCCAAAATTTCATTCCAACATCACGTTGCACGGTCACTGCCATGAGCATGTGGCCTTGCCTGTTCTTGTCATAGCTGTACAACAGCTCCTGTCCCGGAGAAGCTGCAGAATAAATATCTGCTGAATGAATGCATGGGCCTGGCTGGTCTGTTCCCTCTGAGGGCAGGAGACGGGGAGCATGCCGGGCTGTGAGGGACGTTGGAAGCACTGGGTGGTGTGGGGCTCTCTGGGGACATCCTGATCTAACGGGAGTGTGGAGGAGGACTTCCTAGAGGAGGTGACACGGACACTGAGTCTCAGGCTGAGCAAGACCAAGAAGAGAAAGAAGCTGGAGGTGGAAGGACAGCCTATGAGCAACAGGGAGACTGCTGGGGGTGCCCTCCTGTGAGACCGGGACTCACCAAAGGAACCAACATATGTGGGAGCAGAAGGGGCCCCACGTGGAGGGAGCCCCAGTCCCCAGGAGGGTGGCTGGGAAGGAGCAGGCTGGAGTGTGCAGTGAGAGGCGGCCTCCTGGCCTGCCAACCATCCCCTTCGGTGTTGGCGAGCTCCCCGTGTGGGGCTGCTGTGTGATGCCCCCTCTGGCAGACACTCTGTGCTGAGGGAGGCGGGTCAGGCTGGGGTTGAACCATAATGCATGCAAGGGCCTGGCACCTAGAAGTGACTGGAAAACAGGCACCGGTGCTACTGATAAATGGTAGCCATTATCAGGATCAACCAGTGCTGGGTGGAGGGGGGCGTTAAAAGGTTGAAAAATGCTGCCCTAGGGAGCCATGCTGCCGGTTCTAAGGAAGACTACGAGGGAATCTGATTTGCAATTTAGAAAGATCACTCAAGCTGCCTGTGGAAGGCGGATGAGAGGACGGAGACCGGAGTCGGCCGGAGGGGCGAGTCCAGGCCAGCAGGTGAGGAGCCAGGACCAGGAGTGCAGCTGGGAGGCATGGGGACGGGGTGCCCAGCAGGCCTGGGACTCATTGGCTGGGGTGCAGGACCGCGCAGAGGACTGGATGCCCTTCAATGTCAACGTCAGTCGAGAAAGGCTGAGCAGCCCCCAAGTCCAAGTAAATGAGGACGAATCTGGGGAAGAGTCATGCAGAGCCAGTGGGGGTGATGGGGGCGTCCAGCCCTTGACCTCTAAGGAGCCTGCGGCAGTCACTCCTGTGGGCCTGGGCCAGGTCGCCTTTCTTAAGGCGTCCTCTAGGGAAGTGAATGCCACTCCTCTTTGCTGTTACATCTGACACAGGGGCTCCCCAAAGTCAGCCCCCGCCTCCTGGGGCAGGCGTGCAGCCCACAGGGCCTCTGGGTCCAGCCTCACTCACGGACCACTTTGTTCCAGTCTGGAAACAGAACCCGCTGTGTTTCAGGAACGCCCTCTCGTTTACTTCCAGTGGTCGTTTATGAAGGCCTGTTCAGCGTCAGCCCACTGAGCGGACACGTGGACCTGTCCTGCCACCCCCTCCCCTCCCGGCACTGGCAGGTTTTACTTGAAGCTTTGGGCAGCCTCTTCCCTTTCACAGCCATTCCTCCTTGCTCCTCACCACGCTCTGCCTTCTCTCTCCTCTTTAGAACCTGGAGGCCATCGTCACAGGCTCCATCATCATCACACTTAATACTCTGCAAGGTAATAGCTGTGCTTTCGCCCTTAGTCTCCTTGCTGGCCCCTGGCCTCACCTCCGCCGTGGGGTCCGTGCGCACGCACGACGGGAGCCCTGAATTTCACATCCAGTTCAGAGAGGCGAGGAGCCCGGGCAGCCGCGGGTCACGGCGACAGCGGGTCCCTCCAGTCCGTGGCTGGAAGCTCAGTGACAGATGAGAGCACAAAACATCTTCGGGAGAGAGTATTTACAAACTACATTAAAGGAAGTGCCTGTCATTACTCACAGGTTCTCAAAAATCACTCTTCTCTTATTTGTTCTAATCTAGCTAAATGGCCCCGGAAACACAGCCCGGGGTGTGCTCGGTAAATGCAAGTGGAAAGTCGTCATGCTCCCCTCCAATTTCCAACTCATACATCGTGTTATGGATTTTTTTTCCCCTGCGAGCATTGCTCCAGTCCACTAAATATTCCAGACAGATGAGCGTCTTCATTTGATTCATTCTAATAACTTTTCTCATCAATATGACTTTTGAAAATGCATTGGGATAGCAAATTAAATATTATTTATGACTTTAATTTGGGTCCTATTTGGATTTTACATTCGCTGGGCCAACTTGGCTATCATCATTATCATATTGTTTTAGACTACTCCTAAAATTAAAATCCACTCTCGTCCTTCAATGTTTCGTTGGGCTTTTCTTTCTTGCGTGTGCTGTGCCGAGCAGGAGGAGTTCTGTGAGCCAAGTGCATACGGTCTGCCTGGCCACCATCCATCACCACAGGGCGCTGCCTATGCATGAGCACTCTATTCGTACTCGACTCATCTCTTCACTCACCAGATGTGAGCCCCCGTTCTCGGGGGGCCTGCCCTGCCAGATCCCAACCCCGCCGTGACTTTTGAGCTCAGTGGAAGCTGATCTTCTCCTGTGCCCTTCCAGCCCCCTCAGGCTCCTGTCATCGCTGGAATGCGCCAACTGCTCCCTGCCTCTGGGCAGCCCCACATGCCCTTCCCTCTGCCTGTGATGCTGTTCCCTCACTTTACCCGTGGCACCGTCTCCCCTCCAGTGCTCCTCCTCAGAGCGAGGCGCTCAGACCCTTTTCTAAAGAAGCCGGCATCTCCACCAGCACCTTGTCCCCCATTTTCTGCCCCTTGGGGCCCTCATCCTCTCCCCTCCCCACAGGCATCTCCAGTCCTAATGTGTGTTGACTAATTTCTGTGGCTTGTCTATCTCCCCAACGTGGATGTCAGCTGCACTGGGGCAAAGCCGTGGCCGCCTTGTTCCTGGCCATGTCCCGAAGACAGGACATTCCGCAAAGCACCACAAGAGACTGGGAAGTTGGGGGGCAAGGAAATTAGTAGCAAAACACCCAGGGTCCCAGGACAGTGCTGCTCAACAAGCCAGGTAGCTACAGGGGTCTCTCCTCCTACCTTCTACACTGGCAAGGGCCTCACTGGGCAGCTCAGGGTCGAGGACGAGAAACATTCTCTGGTGAGGCTTGGACGTCTAGAAATGGGAATGAAGGGAACTCGAGCGCCAGGGGGCCCACGAAGCCTCGGGGAACCTCGTTTTGACGGAAAATGTAACACCGTGGGTGGCGTTCGCTCCTTCCAGAGGCATTTAGAAATGGCCGAGGGGGCCTGGGCACAGCACTGGATGCCCAGACTGTGGCCGCTGACCAGCGTCCTCTGCTGGAAGGAAGGAGGGCTCCGACGAGAAATGCATTTCCGACCTCAGGGCAAGGACAAGTCGAAGACGCTCCTGGAACATTCAATCGTGTCAAAAGGATGATGGCAGGAGGATGGGACGCAGCCGGGAGAGCCCCCGCAGGTCAAACCTGGGCTGGTCAAGCAATGCAAGCAGTAGAGAGAGTTGTGGATTATGCACCACGGAATAAAAGCATCAGCATCCACGGATCCCTTCTGGCATTTAAGGTGAGTAAAAAAAAATGAAATAAAACAGACTAGCTGTCGAAGACGAAGCTGCCTTGTGACCAGCAACCGGGCACCAGGGCATTTCAACGTCAGTTCTGCCAAGTAGCCCCCGAACGGCCTTTCAGATCGTAGGCCCCGCCCTGGCTCTGCCTGTCTGTAAATGGGGAGACACCAGCCCCCCGCCACAGGGCTGTCGTGAGACACCGCTCTGACCGTCACTATCACCAGAAGTCACCGTGTCCATAACCGACCTGGGCGCTGACAGCAGCCGGACGCACTCCGAGTCCTCTCAGCCCCCAGAAGCTGCGTCCTAGCTTCCGGCAGCCCGGCCTCCCTGCGACCCCGGGTGTCCCGCGCGGGACCCAGGACACCTCTGCTGCTGGGGCGAGTGGGCCCCCAGCTCTGCAGTTAAGCGCCCGGAGACCAAGTGAAGGAGATGGCAGCCTGAAGTCCCCACAGACCCCAAACAGCCTCCAGCAGCTGCGCGACGCTGCGACCAAGGGGAGAACCAGCACCCTTAGTTTCCTGCACTGAGAGCACGCGGGGCCCTGTGCCCCGGAGCCGCAGGCACAGCCGTCAGAAAAGCCTGTCTTTCATGCTGTTACGTTCTCAGTGCCAGGACTGTGGTGGGTCCCTGGATGGAGGACCAGAGTTAGCCTGGGATTTTGCAAAGAGCATGTGGCTGAACCCTCGGGGTGGAGCCTGCGGTCCTCCAAACATGGGATGTATCCAGAGGAGCCTTGACAGAGAGGCAGCTCGAGGGTGGAGGAAAATGCTGGGTACCTGTTTACAGAGACAAGTCCCAGGTAGGACAAGGGAGGGCCAGGTCACCAAACAGGTTGCTTGAACACTAGAATCCTTTTGACCTGGGTTCCAATGATAGCTCTGACCTTTAGGGACAGATGATCTTGGACAATTACTTAACCTCTTGAGCCTCTTTTTCCCTGCCTGTAAAATGGGTTTACTTTAGCTCCACCAAGGAGTTTGGTGAGTGTTAGCTCTGTTCCTTTGTGCATGAGGAGAAAACTCTTAGCCATTTGTTTATTTAGATAAACCAGAAAAAAAAGGGGGGGGGGGGGCTGACATCTAAAGCCACCTGCAGAAATCATCTCCATTCCAAGCAAAGTTAGATTAATCCTATTTTACAGATGACTCAACAGAGGGCACACGGAGTGTGCAGTGCAGCCAATAAGAACGAGAATGAGATAGATTGCATTCTAAGTGGCTTGTTTATTTTAGCATCTTCGGAAATCAGAATACCGCTTACGGTTGATGTGTTCTTACAATTACGTGGCTGCATTTCTTTCTTTCTCAGCGACGCGTAAACAGAGCCCCTGACCAGTGAGTGATCCCTCCACATGGGGAAAGAGGGTAACGACCACTAATGTTGTTATTTAGTGATTTCTGTGTGTCAGGGACACTGCCGAGCTTTTAATGGGCATGACCTACTTTAATTTCTAAAACAGTTCTATGGGATACATTCTATGTAAACCACTTCACCCACAAAGAAACTACAGTCCAAAGTGATTAAGAAGTGCTTTTCCTAAAGCATCAGTCAGAGTTCTCCGGAGAAACAAAACCGGTAGAGATGACACACAGATGACTAGATAGATAGAGGTAGGCAGATCATAGACAAACAACAGACATGGAAAAATGCACAGGTAGAAGATAGAAAGACAGACGTAGGTAGACAGATAGTAGATGACAGATGCAGAAAACTGCACAGACAGGTGGCTAACGGATGGCATGGAGAGATGGATCCGAGAAGAGATGGACACCTAGATGGACATGCATGTGCGGCAGGTCTGCAGAACTAGAGCAAAGAGATAAGAAGAAACTGCTCAGAGAGCGGGAAAGGTTGGGAAGAGGAGCCCAGAGTGGAAGCGGCGCGGGGCTGTCACTGCTCCCTCTGTCGTACAGGATGACTTGACTGCAGTCACTTACACTGTCACGAGATGGGCTGCAGCCCCCAGGCCTGTAGCTCTGGAGGCTATGACACAGGCCACAGAAGGCATGGACCTGGGTTCAAAACCCAGGGCTGGCTTTTTTTTTTTTATTTATTTTTTGACATAATTAGAGTGAGAAAACAAAGAATTCCAGCAACCTGGTAGCCTGGGGGCTGTCACCAGTTCACCACCTCTAACTGTATTTTAAGTCCTGTCAGCTCCAGTTCCCCACAGTCCTCTGAGCCTGGCGTCTGGGAAGAGCTTGGATCAGATAACCTAACCGTCAGGGCAGACCACGGTCTCCACGCCGAGCCCGTCTAGGCCAGGTCTCCGCCGGACCAGCATCTCAGCTGTCAAGTCTCTAACGTGGGGCCTCAGAGTGGACGGGGTCTGAGCCCGTGTTCCCCTCTTCCTCCAGCTCTTTAAGTGCGACAGGCCTTAACCCCTGTTCCTCTTCTCGATGTGAAGACCGAGACACAGAGACCAAGTTCACAGTTACAGAGTCAGGATCACCTGTGACCTTGAGCACCGCAGAGCCAGTGAAGCACCAAGGTCAGCGTGGTCCCCAAGTCAGGGGAGATGCCAAGGTCAGGGGAGGCATCAAGGTCAGGGGCAGCCCCCAGGTCAGGGGCGGCCTCAGGCTCCATCCTGTCTTAGGAAACACAAGAGCTGCCCTATGGGAGGCCTCGCTGGACACCCCTGGACCCCCTTCATCCTCTATCAGACCAGACAATGCCCCACCCACAATTACAGACCCCCCCCAGAGCTCCGGTCAGATGAGCTGGGAGCTGCCATTTGAACCTGGGCTCAGGGCCATCCTCACGTGATAAAGATCGTGCTGAAACAAAACTCCTTTTTTTTTTTTTTCGCTTACTTCCTTACAAGGAAATTTCCCTTTTCAGAGGGAAGTGGCTGAGGGAACCCCCGGACTATGGCCAAGCAGGTAAGTGGCCTCAGACCTCTGCACTTGTGCTATGACACACGGTATGGCAGGAGCCTGGCCAGCAGGCGGGTGGACACAGGATTCAGAGCCACACTCCATGTGGCAGTGTCTCCAGGGAAGCATGACCCTTGGGCCATTCTCCGTCCCTCCACATGCAGGGACAGGAAGGGAGGACGCGACCCATGTCCGGAAGCTGCCCCGTCCAGGACCTACCTGACGGCAGAGTGGGGCTGAGACGCGGAAGTGACTGGACCCTCCCGTGTGGTGACATCAGGGAGTCACAGCCTCAGGGTCTCGCTCTATGAATCTTCTAGCTGGGGCCTGAATTCACCTTCTGAGCTTTCTTTCCTGTCATCCTGACTAGAATGCTCTGCCTCTGGCAATAGCTGAGAGCTGTGGGCAAGGTCCTTGCTATGATTCCCACAGATGCCTCTTTCCCCCAAAACAACGCTGCCGTCCTAGCCCCCAGCACCTGCGGCCGTGACCTTACCTGGAAGTAAGATCGTTCGTGCTTTAGGAGGAAATGAAGCATCTTCACTGGACATGAGGTGGTCGCTTCATGATCCATCACTCCCTGTGACCGTGTCCTTACACAGGGAGGACACGCCTGCTCACAGGAGGCACCCGGGAGCACACGGAGGGAGGATGAAGGCAGAGATGCCTCCGCAGCTAAGAAAACCAAGGCGGCCGCCCAGCCCTGAGGTGGCAGGAAGGCGCCACCGAGCCCCCTCGCGGCCGGGAGGAGCCAACGCCACCGACTCCGGCATCTTGGGCTTCTGGCCGCAGAGCTGCGACACCACGACTTCGTGTTGCTTGAACCACCCAGGTCGTAGTACTTCAGGGCGGCTGGGGACACATTCCTCTTCAGGAAGCGCTTGCTAAACAGCAGCTACCCAGCAGCGTTGGTGACCCAAGGGGACACGCACATGGCTGAAGTGTCCACATACCACTTGTCTCCATTCTCAGAGGGCACATGCCAAGGCCTCTCGGCGGGCAGGAGGCACCGTGGACCCTGGGAGCCCGAGGTGGGGGCCCTGGGGCCTTGCTTGTGGTTCCCGGGCGGGGACAAATGCAGGGCCTCCGAGGCCCAGCTGGGAGCTGCCCTCCGGCTGAGCCTCGGCCCAGGGAGCAGGGCCTGGGAAGCTGCTGGCCTGGTAATTAGTCGGTAATTAGCCTCAGAGAGAGCCCTGCCTTTCTGCTGTTTGGTGGCCTTTGTCACATGCCTCAGCCAGGAAAGGTGAGCCCTCCCTTGGACTCCTCCCATCAGGTCTGCTCCTGACCCCTCCTGCTGAAAACACACTCAAAGGCAGGCAGCACCGGACTCCGGGGCAGATTCCAGGAGCTGGGCACCCCCTGCGAGGTGGGTCTGCACGTGGCTGCCCCCCAGTCCCAGTGTTTCCAGAGTGGACGCTTCTCCTAGAAGCAGGGCAGGCCCCCAGCACTGGGCCTCCTTGGACACTGGTCCCAACCCGCTCCGACGACCCCCTTTCTCATCACACGTGCATCTTCAGCCTCATCGGCCAGCCTCCCCCGCCCGCAGCTCCGTGCTCCCCCAGCTTTCCCGAGTCATCTGGTGACACCTCCTCTAGTCCTCACGCTGTTCCCTGCCAGACGCCAGCAGGCCGGGCAGTCGCGAGTCGGGGGAGCTGCATTCTCATCCCACGGGCCACTGTCCAGCCCGGCACCCTGAAAGTCCCATCTGCTGTCCACCAACAATCACACCGCTGAGATTTAGCTCCGGCCTCACTGCACCCCAAAGTCGGGCCCCAAACTCCATACACAGCCAGGCAAGGGGCCTGCACACCCTCATGCCCTCTGCCCTCTGCCCTCCAGGATTCTACAAGCCCTGGTGCCGTCTCCCACCAGACCCGAGCTGCTGGGTGGGGGCACCGCCAGCTGCCTCTTTGTGCAGGTATGTTAGAAACAACAAAGGGGCATCCCTGTGGGCAGTCTGCCCCGTGGCCGGAGAGCCCTCCCTAGTCGCTTGGCGCATGGGTAGGGCCGGGCCAGGCGGTGCAGGCAGTGACGTGCAGGCAGTGACGCTCAGTCACGGGACCAGGCCCGCCCTGGTGGCTCAGGCAGCAAGCCGGCGGCTGGGGTGCAGACCACGTAAAGCCGAGGGACCCAGGCTCGCCACCTGGGGCTGGGGCTGGGGTTGGGGGTAGAACCAGCTAAAAAGAAACACAAGCAAATAAATAAAAGTGCTCCTCAAAAACTAATAATTGGGACCAGTGACCAGGGGGCCAGCCAACCTGGATTCCCATCTGGGCTTTGCTACTTAAGGGCTCTGTAGGATGAGAGTGTCGTGAAAGTTCTCTGGGTCTCAGTGTCCCATCTGTACGTGGGGAGTCCACCCGTGACGGCGAGGGGTGCAGTGAGGCACTTGATGGGCAGCTGACAAGGAACTGAGGGCTCAGCCTGTGGTCCTGTCCTTCCTGCCACTGCTCCCCCTCCCTCTTTCAGGGAGCTCCCCAAATATCTGTGCACCGCGTGGAGACTGGTGATTTCACCTCTGCGGAGGGACCAGTCTCCTTGTTTATAAAACCACTTCTCTTCCATCCTGCCACATCTGGGGTGTTTCAGACCACTGTGCAGACCAGTCTTCCCCCGGCCCAAGGGATGGCCTCAGGCACTGCAGCACCGAGAACAAACCCACCAGCATGCAGAGCAGAGGCCACCGTGTGGCAGGACAGTGCAGACAGGCAGTGACATTTGCTCTCAGGTCTAAACTGCTCTTAGAGCCCTCCCGGGCGGGGCTGCTTTACTGTGCCCAGGTGAGCATTTCATTTATGCCCAGAAAGCCGAGTGGTGACAATTAGCATCCAGCTCTGGAACAATGTCCCCTCCGGCCGGTACCGTCCCATTCTCCCTGCTCATTAAGGCGAAACTCTTGTTAGTGGCTTCGCAAGTTGGGGATGGAAAACAATCAGAGCAGGTGGGTGGGCGCCCACGCACCCCTCATCTGGTGGCAGGTGGAGGCGCCTCGCTTCCTCCCCGAGCAGCCACGGCCCTCCCTCCATCCCTCACGCCAGGCTCACCTCCTGTCCCTGGGCAGGTGGGCAAGTGCTTATCATCTGCCTAATTGTTCAACAGGATAATATGCTGGATTTCAAAATAATTAGGCTGATGGTAATGAGGGTTTGATGGTTCCTGTGCAATTAGACGGATGGACACAAACACTTTGTTTTTAACCTATGCCGAGGCTAATGACCTCAGGTGGGAATACGGTAGCGCTGGGTTTTGAAACTAGGAGAAAAACACCCTGGGAACCTCCAAGAAAATAAATCACAGGGTGGGCTCCTGCCCACAGATTTGTCACTCTGGATCCCCAACCAGCTGTTCTCTAGACAATCATAATGAGGGATTTGGGACCGAAGGGAACAGGGTGCAGAGGAAGGTTGGAATTCACTCTGCATTTTCGGTCGGCTTGATGACCTGGAACGCATCGCTCAGATGCTCATCTGCAAAATGGGACGACAGTGTCCACTGCACAGAGCTAATGTGAGGTCCTGGCACAGAGCAAATGTGCAATTAAAGATGTGGGCAGATGACAAGGGAGAGGGGAGCTGAGGGAACTGACTTACACACCAGCAGAAGGCAGAGGCCAGAAGTGGGCAGTGAGTCCTTTCAACCAGCCGAGTAGAAAGGACAGCGTCAAAGGTTCAGACAAGGGAGTTGTGTAAACCTCCTCAGAACAAAAGAGACGCCACTGATTTCACTGAGGTGTATGAGATATCGGAGGCATATTTCACCCACTGAGGATCCAGGACCCTTGGGAATACTGTGTCCTGCACGTGCCTCTCTGGTGGCAGAGGAGTCTGACAGCCCACGGGGCTGTCTGCAAGGCTGGAGTAGGCAGCAGGGATCTGGAAGCAGGGTGCGTGGAGTGGGGTCGTCAGACACTTAGGTTGGTCTCAAGACGGGTGGCAAGGGAGCGACTGGGAAGATGACCCCGGGGCAGGCAGGCAGTGGCGTCGGGCAGGGTTATCCATTCAAGGCACATCTTCTGAGCCTTTGGTCTGTTCAGGGCCAGTGGTCATGCTTGGGGTTCTGAGATAAATAATACCCTGCTCCTGTCAGGGGTATTGTCACAGTATAAAGTGGCAGGCAATTTGAGCGACATTTGCAAGGAGCAGAGAACAGCAGCCACAGCACTGCCTGGTGCAGGGAAGGTTTCCTGAGAAGTTTCGGGCTTGGCCTTGAAGGATGAATCAGCAGAATTGAGGATAAAGACTCCAGTCTACTGTATATAACATGTGGGTGACCCAGGGCCACAACTGGGCCCTTCATTCCAAGAGAAAGAGGTTTCAAAAATGCAACACTTTCTTGACAGTAGCAATTATGCAAAAGGCAACTTTTCCTGTTTCACAATTCTTTATGGCCAGGCCGTGCCAACAGCTTCAAAACAGTCCTCGCCCTGTCTTCACACCAGCTAGAAATCCTGGGGGAGCTGGGGAGTCAGGAGACACTACCACCGAGAGAAACAGTGGCCCCTGAGGCTGGGGCTGCTCAGCACCATGGACAGAGGCAGAGCGCCTCTGGGCGAAGCTCCTTTCTGGAAACCCACTTGGGCTTGGTGAGCTGCCCTCCTGATCCTATGCAAAGGTATTCAGAGCCACTTCCTCCCCCGTATGATGTGCTGCATCACAATCAGCAAACCAGGTGCCAAATCTTGCTGGCATCCATTCAAGTTACAGCCCAGCACTTGGAGACATTTTCCAGGTGCCATCTTGATCCGAATTGGCAGAAGCCCGCAAAGGGAAGGGTATTCTGACATCCTCCGTGCATTTGGGAGTGGAGGGGGAGCCCGCCAGGGCTCTGATCCTGGGGCCAGAGGGAGAAGAAGGGCAGATGCTTAATTGAAGGCAAGCATCTCAGGACTCCCGTGGGCTTCAAGTCCCAGGCTGATGCTGTCTGTAATCCCCCCATTATAGGGCAGAAGGCCCAAGGGGCTGTGCTCTGGTCGGCTCTGCTTCCTGTATGTCCCTGCAGAGCCGCCTCTCCCCAGGAAGTTGAGGTGGCCATAGAGAAAGTCCCCAGCCAGAGCCAGGCCTGGGCAATTCTATGGAAGATGCCAAGTTCACTGCTGAAAACTCAAAGCCACCTCAGGAAGTGAGGAGATGAGTTGACGCCCTGACACACGAAACCAAACTCACTCATGTCCAGCATCAGGCCATACGCCCCCCTTCAGATATACCAACAGGAAAAGGTGGAGCTCCGCAGTGAGACAGATTCCACTGAACCCGGAGCCCCTGCCTCTGAACGGGGCTTCCGTCAAGGGTCCCCCATCCAGAAGAGACAGCCAGAGAAGTCATCTGTGCTGCAGGAGTCCCCTCAAGTCTACTGCCGTCAGGAGACATTTCAGGGGTCCACAGGCACTCAGCTGAGCCCTCCCAGGACACAGGCAGTGACCTCATGGAGTAGCCACTGGCCTCCAGGTGGCCTGAGTGCTTGTCCCCTTGGTGGCCCTCTCCCAGGAGCCCGTGAGCTAGCCTGGGACTCATGCGCTGGGATCACGACATCGCCTGCTTCCCAAGGTGTCTGGGCAGTTCCTTAAACCTTACTGCTCCTGCGCCACCCTTCTCCACGGCCCGGCTCTCACGGACAAAGCACCCGCCATTCTAAAGACCTTCCTTAAGGACCCGTTGTCCTTCACTGGGACACACGGCATCTCGAGTTTCCAGTAGATGGTGGTGTCTAGCTCCTCTGGGCCCTGTGCTCACTGACCCACGCATCTCACACAGTCAACCAGATGCTACGCTTCACATTAAGTCTCCAGTGACTCACTGTCTCACCCAGGACACAGTGACTTTCCAGTGTTCAAACCCCACAGCTTAGCACCTCAGCTCAATGAACGAAGACAATCACAAACAACTTGAAAATACTCCCAAGTACGATAAAGGTGTAAATGATTCTTAACAACAGAAACGAAGTGAAATGTCCCCTCTGACCTGCCAGAGTGTGAAGACGGGAAGGAATCACAGAAAGAAAAGATGAAGACCCCACCCTCCACTTGGTGGCGTGAAGGGAGTTGAGATGATAATGGAAAGGCTGACCCAGTAGGACCTGAGCACTGGGAGCTGGGAAAAGAGACTCTTTAGCTAGGACGCCGGAGAGCCCCTCCTGGTGGAGGGGGTGATTGGCTCACAGTGGGGACGTGGGCTGAGGGAAGAGATGAGGGACAAGAATGGGTGGGGCTTGGGCAGACCAGCAGGGCTGGGGTTCACTGGTTCTACTTCACATGTGGCTGTGTGGGGCCCCCAGAGTCGGGATCTGTGAGAGAGGGGCCCAGGAATCTCGACTGAACTAATTCCCACAGAACATTCCCGAGCAGAAGCGAATGTCTGGAGGGACCCACAAGTTCATCCAGGACGAGAGTGGTGGGCTCTGTGACCCCTCAATACTAACTTGAACCTAAAAGCACAAGGGAGCCACAGAAGGCTTTAGACAGGAGGACTGGTACCGCCAACGCTGTGAATTTCGGGTCACAGACAGGTTTGGGGAGAGAGAAACGAGGCAGGAAGCCCCCGCTGGGAGCCGTCAGAACAATCCTGCGTAAAGGATGGGTGACTTAAGCAGGACAAAGCAGCGGTCAGAAGGAAGAGAGGATGGAATTGAGAAATATCAGAGAAGGATTGACAGGGCGTAGCAATTCATGGGATGGGGGCGTGTGAGAGTCAAAGGTGGCTTATTCAAGATGCCTTTGGTGTTTTTTTAATATAAAATACAAATATAAACACACAAGATCTTAGATTGCTTCATACGTATCTGATCTGAAGAAACCAGCCCCTGGCTTTCAGTCCCCGAAGACTCACAATGGCTGGAGACAGTATTAATAATGATGTATTTTATAGTATCTGAACCTTGCCATCTGTGGTGAAGGCATCCAAAAGTCAATATGAGTAAATTGACAAGCTTGTCAATGAATGAAATTAATCTTCTTTTTCTGCTGCATCACTAAACATAATCTCAGAGTGTCGTGCCACGTGACGGAGAGACAGTAGAGTTAAAATATGGGGAGAAACGACTGTATCAGAGCATCAAATGCACAGGAGCACCCGCACCCACTGAAATAGGCATTTGTTCCAGGGACACACAGCCACCAGGATCTTTTCTCAGAATGTGTCACATTTACAGCCGAGAGACCTCTGCCCTTGGAGCGTGAGAGCATGGAGTTTAGCACACTGCCCAGTTTTAACTGAAACCCGTGTGTTCTCCAGCAGAACAGATGGTCAGACCTGGGAGAACTTGAGACCAGGCAGTGCCATCTCTCTGTCTGAAAATGGGGAGGGGGCGCTCCTGGAGGGCCACCAAGCACGGTCAAGACGGGAGCCAGGGCTGATCAGCGGGTCCTTCTGGCGCAGGGAGGTGGGAAGGGTGTGCCGGAGCAGACAGGTCCCACACGTGGCCCCTGTTTGGTGGAAGAAAACAGACTGGGTCCAGGAAGAGCATGAGAGCAGCCACCCAGATCCAGTCACAGGCCGATTCGCACTGGACTCCGGCAGCGGGCTGCAGGGAGCCTTGGGGACACGGCGGGAGCCCACACGTGACCACTGGGCCCTGCACTGGCAGTGCTCACTGCCCGGGGCGGAGAAGACAGAGTAAACGCATGAGCTGTGGGCCACACTCTGAAGGAGAGAGATGGGGAGAGGGCTGCGGGGGCCAGTGAGGCACCCACGGGGGAGACGCCGCTCTGGTGCGCGGAGCCACTTCCCACGCTGCAGAGACAGAGGGACAGCCACCAGCGCGCGGTGCTCTTGTGTCCTCCTGGCTGAGTGTGAGCTTATTCAGACAGCACAGCAGTCCTCCGAGTCGGTCCCCTGTCCCTGGTGCTCACAGAGCCCCCGACAGCCGGTGGCAAAAGCCCCAGCCCCTGGACATCCCGAGCCTCGAGCACCTGCGTCCACAGACCTGCCCCGGGAGGGGCCGCGTGGGGGGGGGGGCGCCGGCTCACGGGCAGCGGCCGCCACCGGGCTGCAATGCCTGCACCTCCAAAGGGCAGGGACGCTGCTCCCGGCCTGCGTCGTGAGTCCTTGGGGCGATGGAACAAATGGGAAAGTGTGGTCAAATGTCAGCTCCTCAGTGGCTTCACCACAGCCTGTCTGTGAGAGTGTGAGTGTGTGAGTGTGTGAGTGAGTGAGTGAGTGAGTGAGTAGGGGCGTGTGTGTAGTATTTTGTAGGGGTGTGTGTGCACACGTGTGCATGTGTCACCATTGTCCCTGTGTCCCTATTGGAAGGAAGGCACTGGATCTGGGAAGCTGGGAAGCGTCAGCTGACTTGCCTGGTGGCAGCGGGCAGAAACACCTCCCCATCAGAGCCCGTTTCTGCCCCGCAGAAGGGCCGCCCCTCAGCCTGGTGTCCCTCCACGCCCCTCTGCCAAAGCAGGTGGCCATCCCCCACCGTCCCTGGTGCCAGACGAGGCAGGGTGCTGGGCAGGGTGCTGGGCAGGGTGCTGGGCAGGGTGCTGGGCAGGGTGCTGGGCAGGCGGAGGAGCCGGGGGCCGGAGTCTCCCGCAGACAAAAGGTGCCTGGGCCGCCTCCCACGGTGTCTCTTCCCGCAGCTTCCTCGCTTTCTCTGAATGGTCGGACGAGCTCTGACAACGGGCACGGGGACGACGAAGTGGGTTTTCTGCAGAAAGACGCGCTGCCCAAGCCCACGCCTGCGCGGCGGGTGGCGGGCAGCTGGGTAACACGCCCCTCAGGGAGCCGGGCAGTGGCCGTGGTTTCGTCCTTTGGTCCTTTGGGCCAGGCCTCTAATTGGAACGCACCGCCCATTATTGAGTCCTGTCTCCAGAGACTCCTATGGCCATTTCGACTCCCAAGTCCCTGCCTAATGGACTATGGAGCCCCAGGGGCCCAGCGCTTTGTCTTGGGCGCCTGTGAAGTTCACAGCAGCCCCAGTTAACCGCGGGCTGAGAAAAGAGAGCAACGCGCCTCAGGCCAGCTCCTGGGAAGGGGGTGCATGGGTGATGTCGTTATTCTCCTCCCGGGAGAAGGCCAGCCTAGCCACCATGCGAGCAGTGGATACCAGGCCCCTCAGTGACCAGGGATCAGCTTCCACCCTCAAGATGCCACCAGCCCCTACAAGTCCTGGGGGCCCCGCGGCGACCCCGTGGGCAGGCTCATGGGACCAGTCTTCCAGTCGCTCCCCTGGGCAGGCTCATGGGACCAGTCTTCCAGTCGCTCCCCTGGCCACCTGGAAATGAGTCCAGGGCAAGAGCGAGCCAGTCCCCTGCAATGCCCAGGGCAGGGGTGCGACGAGGTTTCTTCCCCAGAAAGGAGTTCCACGGGAGTGCAGTCACGAAGACCCAGGACACCGCTCCAGCGAACTGAAATGCAGATCTGCTAGCGTCCTCCCCGGCTCTCGCTCCCTCCCTGGCTCCCTGCTGCCCTCCACGTAAAGTCTGAATCCCCAGGTGTCACGAGGCACCACTACGTGCCTCCTCACACTCGCCCTGCAGCTGCGTGTGTGTCTGTGGTCTTCAAAAGTCCTGGTCATTCCTCGCCCAGGCCCTTGGCTCGGCTGAGTCCTCTGAATGCCTTTCTCTCACTCCTCTCCCTACCAGGTCAGATTCACGCCCCCGAGGAAGACGCCTCTGTCGGCCTCGACCCACCCAGGGCTTTGTGCCCCAGCACCTATGTTTCTCATGACCGCAGCCCCAGGATCCCGACTTGGGAGGGGGCGCAGGTCAGTATTGAGTGTCCACCTCCGTGCCCACTGGCTGGCCCAGCGCTGACGCTCACTGTGCATGGAATGAATCCATGATGAAGGAACGACCGACAAGAAATAGATCAGAAAGCTGAGCCAGTAAGATGAACTCCAGCTCGGAACATGACGGCCACAGGTTGGGAGTTGGGAGCGTCCCTTCCGCTCTCAAACAGTCTTCTCCTCGGCAGATGTGTCAGCTGTCCAGAGACATGGCCACTCTACAACAAACCGACAAACCCTCCACCCCGCTGGGGACAGTCGTAGAGCAGTGAGGTCCGAGACTGCCTTTTAAAGCGGGCATATAGCCACGTGGAGCCCACCGAGGGTCAGCTCATTGGCAAAGCCATCCCAGAGTGCATGAGTCCTTAGATAAGGAGGCGTCTCTCCGGAATGCCTGCTTCTTCTGACTTTCTCTGGAGCCTCCACCCCAGGGTGCTCTGAGCACGAGGTCTTACCTCCTCCCACGTTCCAGCTTCTCCAGGTGCTGCAGGTGCTGGCGAACCACCGTGCCTTCCTACCTGTGCTTGAAGCCTCTGGTTAAAGGGATTACCTGGAAAGGCCATCCTCCCCTCCCACTGGGCCCCGTCATGCAAGCGTTTCCCCATCTGTCTCCTTCACCTGCATCATCCCGATGGCCGTCAAGCCTCTCACTTCAGGCTCATTCCCCAGAGCCCCCCGGTGCCCCGCACATCATAGGTGCTCCGTCAGTGTCTGCACATTCACGGTGGGTGGAAATGCATGCTACGGAATGCATACATTTGGTGGTTTGGGGCTGATCGCCTGGACCTCGGCTTTCTCCAAACCCCTTGCTGGGCTCTGTGACCCCCCGGCAGCCCTCCAATGACTCCGCTGCCCCCCTCGTGAGGTCTGCCCGTGGGGAGAGAGTCCTCAGAGGCAACTAGAGAATGTCCTTCGCGGGGCTGCTGATTATTCCGTCAACCAGCAAATCGGATTCTAACTTCAGAAAAGCGGGACCAAGCGCCGTGTGACTCCTTACAGGGACCCTCTTCGTGTTTTCTGGCTACCGTCCTCTCTCTCAGGACAAACGCTGCCATGGTTCCCCTTTGTCTCTGCCCATCCCCTGGCCAGGCGGGCGAGGCAGAGAGAAGGGAAAATCCACTAAGCAGGCGCCTCCTTCTCATCTCTTGGCAAAGGGAAGCCCTCATTTCCTAAAAAATATTGTACAAAAGAATTTCTTTGCACAGAAGAAAAAATATATAAGCCTCTCTTCTGTGGGAGAAAATATAGTTCCTTGAAAATCCAGCCAGCACCTGCACATGGCCTGTTTCAATGCACGTGATTAGGATGCAGACCAGTAAATGGTGCCTCAAACAATCGTTATACAAACAATCTCATTTTCATGTAAGAGGGCTGGAATATTTGTAATGCAAGCCAGTAAAAACTCACTCCTGAGCAGTTTATGAAACTTGAGCGCATTGATGTGCAGTTCTCAATTAATGTCAGGCCGTATGGATTTCAATCTGGCTGGAAATAGATTTAAACAAATGAAGTAGATACAAATGTTAGCTCTTTGGCCAGCCAGAGCTAAAAAAAAAAAAATCCATTTTCCATCCCATTTATAATAAGAACTAATTTGAATGTAATTTATCTAAAGCACACTGTTTCCTAATTTTTACATGCAACCATTACTTAGAGTTTAAGTAATAGTTCTGTCCGTGGATCTTAGCGCATTTAATTGAAAAAGCATGTTATCACAACGCAAGACTTAATCCTTCAAAAATAAAAGCATCATCCGAAAGAATAATTGAAAACTCAGACTCAGAGCAAGAGAGATGGGGTGGGGGTGGGGGGAGGGAAGCTTTTACAATAAAAAAAAACCTCCCCTTGAAATGCAGTGCTCCTTCCTTTTTCCCGCGGTGTTGGAGTGATGTCAGAGTGAAACCCGCCTCTCGACCTGCTATTTCAATTGCGATTACTACGGCCTCTCATCCGCGCGTCGGGCTTGGCACTGGAGTCAAGCCCGTCTGCTGAAGACTGACATGTCAAGGGTGACAGTGACAAATTGTCACTAAGTGAGGAATAACACATGACAGAGCCTGTGTCCGTAATGAGGTATCTGCATGCCAGGGCGCCTGGGGACGCGTGAGGCCGAGGGCGAATGCTGGGAGGCTTGGTGCAGATTCTCATTAGGGCTCCGTGCCTCCTTGGATGGGGCCTCTACCATTACAATAAATAAATAATAAATAGGCTCCTAAATGAACAACACAGGGCAAAGCCTTCTTCTGTTACCCAAAAAGGCCAGAAACCCACGTCTGCAGATTGGTTTTTTTTGGAGGGTTTCACGAGGCCTTGCTTTGTGACCTCTTCTTCCACAGGCATGACTGCTTCTCCATTTCCTCCTTTAATTCAGCAAGATCAAGGAGGCCCGTGTCTCAGAATGAGCAGCGTGTCCTCTGAGTGCGCAGGTAGGTCTGGGAGTGCTAAGACGTGGCCCAGTTGACTCAGAGGAGGCCGTCACCCCAGCATTTCACAAAAGCACCCAAAACGGGGTTGGTGTCTTGGTCTCCAGTGCAAAGGCCTGAATTTTGACCCCAAGCAAAATGCAAACTGCTGGGGAAGCAGCAGGGCGGAAAGGGAGGAAATGCCATTAGGAAAACTTAACTCAAGGCCACAAAACCAGAAAGCATTAGGAGTAGAATCCCCTATTGTTTTGTCTTATTTTATCGTCTGTAATTTCCCATATGGGATCTCTAGAATTGTGGTTTGTCCCAATGAACAGTGATGTTTTCATACCCAAGTTATGTGAATGTATAAAGAAGTGCCAAAGGAAGGGAGGGGAGGGGAGGGGAGGGATCTAAGACAAGAAATAATATGCCACAGATATGATTGAGACAGGTCCTTGGGTGCCATCAGATGTCATACACAAGCTAGGACTCTCCAAGGTGGTGACTAATGGCTGGAGAGTTTTAGGTTAGGTGTGACATGACCAGGTGTGAGTGGTGGGACAGTCGCTGTGGCTTCAGTGTGTGCACTCCAGGCGGGTCACTGAGCAAAGGCAGGGTCCCCACTGGTCTCGCTGGTAAGAAACAGTGAGTTCTCGATGAAGAGCTGAAAGAGGTCCAGCAAAGAGGACAGTTGCAAGAGTGTTAAAGAGAAATCCTCAGCAGAACTTGGTTAACTGGTGGGAGAGACACCCTTGAATTCCAGGCTTCGGAAGCATGAGGGACCGCGGACAAAGACGGCATGTTGAGGGGGACTGATAAACTGGCCGTTTGGTAAACGCTGACATCTAGCAAGGAATCTCAGCTTGCTGGTGGGAATCGAGCTGTAAAGCTGAAAGAGGACTGTAATCAAAGACTGTGTTTCAGCAGAATGGGGGAGGCCCCCAGGGCACACGGTCACATGCACAGCTCCTGCACGCGGACCTGTCTTCTTAAGCGGAGCCATACTTTAAACAGTGATCTGCCTTTTTCATGCGCAAGGAGAGGTGCTGCAGAAATGAAAGTGAGCCGGGAAGAGAGAGGAGGAAGCTGAGCTTTATTTTCATTGAGCTGCTCATCTTGGTTGCCCCGGGCCCAGGACACGAACCCGGGTCCTCGGGATGGACGTGGACTGTGCCGGCCGAAGACCACTAACCAAACTGCTCCTCCAGCAGGGCGCACCATCTGCTTCCTTTGTCTCTTAACAAGAACATCACTGACGTTTTCATTTATCTTTTTCCTTTCTCACTTTTAATGGCCGGGGCACCTTATGGGGCGTGTGTCACGAATGACTGGCCAGGCCCCCTGACGGGCACCCAGACTCCCTGGGGCCGTTTCTGATCCCCTGGGCCCACCTGCAGCTTTGACCGTGGTGTAAGTGGTCTTTGCAAGGAAGCGAGGGGTCCCCCGAGATGAAGGGGAGGAGGCGGAGTGCAGAGAGGCGGGCAGTGTTCCCCGGGGACAGAGGTCAGCCGGTGAGAGGTGACAGCGCTCCCGTCTGCACCGGCAGCCCCGGAGTTGCACGGGCCTCTCTCGAAAGTTCTCCGTGAGCCGCTGGTTTGAGGGTCACGCGGTAACTCCGCTGTCCGGCGCGCCGAGGCTGTTCTGTGAATGAGCGAGGTCAGGCAAGGTCAGCAGCCTCAGTGCCCGGTGCCTGAATACAGCACAGCTGACTTTTTGCCCACACAAACTGTCACCATGTCCACTGAGAGTCTGCAGGAGACTCTGTCCCCAAAGAGTCCCTCAGGGGCCCCGGCGGACAGAGCCCCCACACGCTGGCTTCACGCTCCAGAGCATTCTGCCCCTCGGTCACCATGGTACCAGGAGAGGGGCTGGGAACTCCACAGCTCCTGCTTGGAGGTCACACATGTCACTTCTGCTCGAATCCTCTGGGACAGAGACGCCGACGACCAGACTGCACGCAGGAAGAGGGTTTGGCGAGCTCTGGGCCTGTCGCACCTGCCCGGGGACGACGGACGACGCAGTCGGAATAAGGCCGTGCTTCCGTCCAGCGCGCCGGGATCTGAGGTGGAACCGCCTGCTGTCCTTCAGCAGGGAGCCGCGGGGACGAGTCGCTCCGCCGCCGATGGCCTGCACCGGAGTCAGAATAGAGGTCGCATCACACGCCAATGTGACACCGTCTCAGCGCGCATTGTGAAGCAAAGAATCGACTGCGCAGAGTAGAAGGCACAGGGGACAGCCACCAGGCAGGAAGGGCCACAGTTGCCTGTCTGTTCGTCGGAGGTCTCTGCCACCCGAGCAGCTTCCTCGGTCACCTGTGAGACGCAGCTGCGTTGGGGAGAAGCGGAGGGAAGCGTCATTGCACTGCTGCTCGTCCACCTTGTGAACGGGGACCACTGTAAACAGCATCGTCTTCCACACGCGTGACTTCGTTTGTAGAATCTCCTTTGTCACTGACTTGGTGGCCCAGCAGAATTCAGGAGCAGCGCTGGGCCGGGGGGCACCGGCGGAGACCAGCTCACTGACCCCACCGCCCAGAGACTGGAGGTTCGGGTGCGTGGACACTCTGAGCTCTGAGACCCACGCCTGCCCCCGTGTGTCTGTCGCGCGGGGGGGCTTCCGCAAAGTGCAGATCCCGGCCCTGCAGGCAGGGGTCCAGACGGGGCTTCAGGGCACTGGAGCCCAGGGCGGGGTCCACCTGGCAGAATGGGACCAGGGAGGGGTGCTCAGAGAAGACAAACAGGCCCACGCGGTAACGCACGTGCATGTGCGTGACATGTATGCACTCCTGCGTGTGCACGTGTGTGCGCAGTGTGAGAGCGTGGCACTCACACTCATACACACACCTGCACGTGTGCACACTGACATGCTCACACATACACACCTGCACGGGCACACACGCCTGCCCATGTGCACACCAGCATGCTCACACATACACACACTGCACTGCACACACACATGCACATGTGCACACCAGCATATTCACACATACACACACCTGCACGTGTGCACACTGACATGCTCACGCATACACACCTGCACGTGCATACACGTCTGCACGTGTGCACACCGGCATGCTCACACGTGCAGACGCCTGCATTACACGCTCACCATTGTACACACATGCACGTGTATTTATGCAGTTGGCACGTGTGTGTGCATGTGTGACAGACATGCACATGCAGGGCACTGCACACTCGTATCCACAGGTGTGCTCATGCTCACACCCATGTGCACACGTGCGCAGACGCAAGCACAGGTCCTACATTACTGGGACCCTCCAGGCTGTGTTTCATGCCTCTTCAGGCTTCCTGTAAAGTCACCATGTCACGGCTAAGGCTGCCAGCAGCCTCAAATAGGTCACTTTCCTCCAGGCACTCTTCCACGAAGTCACTGCATAAGGGAGAACTGAACACCTGCCTCCAGACGGGACTTCAGGTCACAGGCCCTGGTGAGCGCTGTTCCCTCCCTGCAGCCTGACCACCCCTTCAAGTCCAGCCCCATCCCCACCCCAGGAAGCCCCAGGAAATCCCTGGCCAAGCCTCCGGGGTAAGCCCCTCTGCAGGATGACCCAGCACCACTGCACTGGGATCAGGGCCTGGCCCTCTGGCCCAGCAGGACAGGACCTCACAGCTGCCATGCATGGGCAGGTGTGTGACCCGCGAGGACGGGAGGCCTGAACCAGGAGCAGACACAGGAGCAGACAGCGTGGGAAGCCCTGGGCCTCCTTCGGAGGTGTGCCAAGATCAGCCCTGGCAGGGGTGAGACTCCAGCCGAGAGGGAGGCTCGGGAAGGCTCCGGTCCACCTAATTAATTTCAAGTGTTTGGGGAAATCAGAGAAAATTTGCTGAAGACAAATCCCAGACCTCCAATTGGACAACTGCTCCCCCTGCTCCCTTCCCCTGAAGCCTAGTTCTCATGCAAATGTATCCCAGCCAGCCCCCCGGCCCCCAGAAGGGGCCACAGTCATCTGCCTCCCTCACCAGCCCTCCCGGGAGTTAGGTCCCAGTGGCTCCTCAGTCCTCAGACAAGCCCCAGGCTGTCCTCCCTCCCTCGACAACATATCAGGCCAGGGTCTGGGTGCCAGCCTCCCGGCCTGGAAGGGGAGACCCCTGAGTGTCCACAGTCTCCAAAGTGGCAGGGCTGTCCAGGGCTGTGGGACAAATACCGATGACCAGGAACAAGTCAGCATGACAGATGATGAGACACGAAAAGACGCAAAGCCCTAGACCCTGCAGGGCTCTGTGAGGGGCAGCAGGGCAGACCTGGTTAGAGGGGTGTGGGCAGAGGTGACGTCCACCAGCGGTGACCCGAGGGCAGGGGGAAAGGGGAAGAGCATAGTAGCGTGCCGGACTTTGGATGAGAATGAGCTGAGATATTCCAGAGACTGAAAAGAACCAGGTGCCCGGGGCTGAGTGAGCAGAAGGAGAAACTGAGTCTGGAGATGAGGAGGGGCCCAGAGCAGGCAAGCTAACCTCTGATGGGAGAGACGCCAAAGGGTTTCAACAAAGGGACAGTCATTGGGGCGGGCATGGTTAGGTGACGTTAAAGACACACAAGTCTCAAATTTCTGGTCCTAAACGTGAGAAGACGGGCACCCCTGTGACCCAGGCAAACTAGGGCAGCGAAAGTGCCGGCCATGTCAAGCCCACAGACCGAGGTTCGAGACCTGGCTCAAGGGCGTGGGGGAGCAGGTTAAAAAAACGAGAAGACACACTGCAGACGGGAGAAGGTGCCTGCCGGTCGTGCACCAGCCAAGGGAGAGAAGCAGTCGGCAGCGAAAGACAGCAGCAGCCCCTGGGGAAGACTTGGGGCCACTTCGCAGAAGGAGCACCGTGGTTCACGGCAAATGAGGACATGCTCCGCCGCGTAACTTACACGCTGCACACGTGGGCCGGAAGCTGCGCGGTGCCCGGCAGGGGCCCACGTCCCGTGGGGAAGCTGGCGTGGCGTTTAGGGGTAAAATAATGTTTTTTCTAGGTGCAGCATTCCCTCTGAGTGATCACAAAATCGTTAGCACGTACATCTTAGGTCATTCGGTCCTAACACTTAATCAACAAAAGTGTCAGCCACCTGTGGGTTGCGGGGTGTGGAAAGGCTCCTGGCACTCGGGTGCCGTGGCCTGGGGGTGCGGGGAGGTCGGGGGGGTGGTTCAGGACGGCCCTGAGGAGTCTGAGAGACTAGTCCCCGACCACGAGGTGCAGAGAAGGCAGAACTAGAAAGCTTGGGGAGAGGGTCTGCCAGGAAGCAGCTGCACCAGGGCTTTTTCCTGGGGGGTCGCAGAGCTCCTCTCAACATGCCTGTCCGACTCGGGCTCGCTGATTCAGGAGTTGCCGCCTGGAGGACGGACGGGGCTCAGAGGTGCCAGCTGAGCCCCCGGGAGGGCTCGACTGTGTCCCCCTGCAAAAGACATCCAAGCGCTAATTCCCAGACCTGTGAATCGGACCGCACTTTGAAGTAGGAGTTTCCACAGACTGTCGTGTTCCCGTCCCGGCTGAGTAACGCCCAGCCCGGCAGACAGTCCGCGGAAGTCACGAGAAGACGCAGGGGACAAGGACGAGGCCTTTACTGTACTCACGACACGGGGGTCACAGCAGCGGGTGGGAGATATTTCCCGGAAAGCTGCGCCCCCTGTGGGGAGGGGGCGTTCAGAGGGGCGGCAGCAGCGGGCGGCAGTGAGCCGGCAGGCACCGCCACGTGGGCAGGAGGACAGCGCAGTCAAGCCGGCGAGGACAGCAGAACTCCAGGGCAGGACCCTCGGGGACGGTCAGTGCAGGTGGACACAGCGGTCATCCCAGAAGGTCCACCTGTTACACCCAAGTCCATGACCACTCGCTGAGCCCACGTTCACGTTGGGCTGGGCCACCCACTCACGCTGCCCCATCCAGACACAACGGAGACTCTCAACACACCGTCTCCCTGGATTTCGAGGGGGTCCTAGATCCAGGCAAGGGTCCTGGTGAGGGGAAGGCAGGCGGAGATTTGAGACCTGGGGAGGCTCAGGGAGCCAGATGAGGTGCAGATGACACAGAGGCCAGAGGAGGGCCGCCGCCGCCCAGCGCAGCCGCTCTGGAAGAGACGAGGGTGATCTGCCCAAGCCTGTGTGACAGAGCCCTGAGGACACCTTCTGACTTCTGACTCCAGACTGTGAGAGCGAGCACCCCACGCAGGGACCTGTGGCAGCCCCGGGCAGTGGATGCACCCCGCTGGCTGCTGGCTGGCACCCCATCCGCTCGCCACCCAGGGTAAGGACAGGGCTTAGTCCAGAATTCAGCAAGTCAGCCGACCAGCCGGACCCGCGTGTCTAGGGCCCCACCCGTGGGGTCGTTTCTTTCCCGGGGCCAGTGGTGCAAATGGGGCACTCACCAGGCCTCATCGGGAGCCCGTGTGCGGCCGGGCCCCAGCGCCACCATCCCGGGCTCTGTGGTCATGGGCACCAGTGCCCGCATAGCAGTGACCTTGCTGGGAAGTAGGAGCGAGCAGATCTTGAAAGCCGCCCGTGAAGGCCCCGTGGTGGGAGGCTCGCGCTGAGCCAGGCTGCCTGGTAATGACATTTCCCCCCGGGGGAGAGTGTATCAGCCCGCTAAGTGCTGCTGGACCAACGGCCACGCTCGCGGCTGAAACAACTGAGGTGTCTGGCTCCCACTTCTGGAGGCCAGATGTCTGTGGGCATCTCGGCCCAGGGAGCAGCTGTCTGGACGCTCCCCCGCTGCGGAGGCCTCAGGTTGTCCCTGAGCTGAAGGTGGCGATCGCCTGGCCTTCCCTCTGAAGCTGTGGGTCTCATTTCCCCTCCATATAGGGACACCAGTCATAGTGGCGAGGGCTGCCTATAAACTCCCCACGTTAACTCGATGTTTCTATAAAGGGTCTCTCCAAGCAAGGCCACGTTCTGACACTCTAGAGGATCAACCTGCCGTTTGATTTGATTTACCAGATTCCTGGTTGATGGTAAGAGGCGCTAACTCAGGAAGAGCCAGCTGGAACAGATGTGGATTGGAAGCTGGAGGCAGGGTGGGGGCTCCAAGCTCTCTGGGCCACGTGCCCCCAGCACCACCATGTGCTCACCCACCCAGAGTCCCCGGCAGAGCTTTCCGGGAACAGGATTCCGCTCTAACACTGGAACAGCGAGCTGAGCCGGGCCCTCCACACACCTAACCCACTACAGGCCAGGGTCTTTCCAGAAGCCAGTTGACCAGGTATGGGCAGAGAGGAATGAAGGTGACGTTTGTTTCTGGTTTTTGGTCGTTTTTTGTTTTTTGTTTTTCCTAAGGAAAAGTGCAGGCAGGAATGAAGGCAAATAGGCAGGCAGGCAGGCAGGCAGGCAGGAATGGAGAGGAGGAAGCATTTTATTTTACTTAGTTGTTAAACATGGGTTCTTTTCTCAGCCTCAGCCCTGGATCTTGAACTGGGGACCTTGGGATGATGTGGACTGCACCTGATTTACACCACTGGGCCGCCAGGGTGTGCCATGAAAGTCACATCTGTTGAGTCATCACTGGTCATCTTTAAGACATGGACACAGCCTGGGCTTGAACCCCCGACCTTGTTCTTTCCTAACTTTATGAATCTTAACAGTTTCCTTAAACCCTATAAGCTCAGCTCCTTCTTCTAGAACATGGAGATGAGATCATCGTCCCTGTACCAGGCATCCTGAGAGGACTGGGGCGCCCTCCATCCTCGGCAATGTCTCTAGCTGCCCCTGCCCCTGAGTCTGGCACAGCACTGGGGCTCATGTGTGGGGAGGACGCGGGAGAATTAGGGGGCCTACCTGCTCACAGGAAAACGTGCTGGCGAGTTGGAAAGGTCACAGCATCACTGCCTGTGTTCACCCGGGCACCCTCCAGGGGAGATGGCAGTCCCCGTGTCTCCGCTGCAGAGGCTGGTGAACGTTTGCTACTTATTGACAAGGCAGAGCGATTATGTATCATTATTCTGTATGGCAAAACATCATAAATACTCACAGCACCACTTTCCCTCCTCCTAAGGAACTGGCATGACAGCCTGCTAGAGATATTTTGTGTCGTGGGAATTTGGAGCAGGTGTGGTGAGCAGGACAGAGCCTTCCTGGCAGAGGGGCAGGGAGCTGCCGTGAGCGCTCTTTCTAAACCGGGGACAATGCTGCCCCAGGAAAGGCAGGAAGAACTGTCGAGTGAACATCGAACACGGCTGTGGCGAGAACCAGGGGTCCCCGGGAAGAGGCCCCAGTGCCAGGCCCACTGGAGCACACCCCACTTTCATTCCTCCACTGCGCTCAGAGCTTCTGAGAGCATCCTCGCCTGTTCCCTTGTGTCCCCTGCTGGAAGGGAGGACTTAGGTTCCATGCACAGTGTGTCTCTGCAGCCACAGCACACGGTCAGGCCAGGCACACAGTAGGTGCTCAGTGACAAGCAAGTGAATGAAATGAATAGGTCGCCCCCCGAGAAGAAGGAGCAAGGGAAGGAGTCAGCGTTAAATGAGCACCTACTATAGGGAGACCGCCCCTGGTCCCGGTTCATCCTCCTGGGCACCCCTGGGCTTTGGTATCTCGCCCCCAGGCTCAGATGAGGAGACTGGCTCTCAGACACATAAGCAGAGTCCCACCTGGGTGCGCAGCTGTGGAGACGAGGTTCTAGCTGCTTCTGCAGCTGGGGGCTGCCTTCCGCTTCGAGCACAGACCCCGATACGAGGGGCTGCCGGACATGACTGATTGCCAGCTGGACCGTCCCTCCAGGATGGAAAAGAAGCCCCAGACACAAAAGCCGTTTCAAAGAGGAAAAGGGGACCTGGGTGGTGGGGGTGGCCTTTTATTTGGGGAGCTCAGCTTCCCCACAGCTGAACGGAAACTTGAACTTCAGCGTCCACACCTGAACTTCGACCTGGCCTCATTGCAGATCTAGCAGCAACACTTTGCCATCTGTCCGGCCACCAGCCGAGGGTGGCCGGCCACCCCGGGACCTGGGAGAGCCAAGGAAGGTGCCCTCCTAGAGTTTTGGGGGGACGCTGTCCTGCTGACACTGAGCTGCAAGAGCAAATTCCTGTTCTTAAGTCACTTACTTAAACCAGGAGACACTCAGACAGAAGCCACCCAGATGAAAAGAAGAGAGTCGGACTCACCACCGGGAAGGAAAACATTCGAGAAGAACAGAGATCATGCGGGAAACGTGCAATCTGACAAGACTCTGAATCGACTAAAAAAGCACACTTAAGTCCCCACCAGCCAATCCAAGCTCTCTGGCTGCACCAGCCCTTCCTGAAGTTCTGTAGGATTCGGATGCTGGCCAGGCCTGGGGTAGGTTGAGTTTGGCTCAGGTGGCCAAACTCCCAGCTTTTCTGGCCACCCTGGTCATGGGTCTGGGCTCCTGGACCAGCATGAAGCAAACCAGCACCCCCAAGGCCCTTGAAACTGAATAGGGATTTTCAAGGCAACACCAGGAGTCTGTCTGAGCTGCGGGGAGTCCTCTTCCAGGGCGAGCTGGGATGGAGGAGAGGGGGAGAGGGGCCTTCTGAGCCCAGGCCGCCCAGCCAAGTCGCTGCTCCGCCTGGCCACTGTGCCCTTCACTAGCCACAGAGGACTGCCTTTGGCATTTAAATGCCAACCTTGACTCAGAATGCTAGGAGTGGGTCCCAGGAGGGTGAAGAGAGACCTCGTTCTCCAGGCTACAGGCTGAAGCCACTGGCAGTGGTCTTGATGGTGGAGCCGAATAGTTCCATCCGGTGGGACGCAAAGGGCTACAGCGAAGCAAAGATCTGCCTGCAGCTGCCTCCATCTCAAAGGAAATGTTCTACTTCCTCAAAGTGTGAGGCAAGACGTAGGTTGACTCCAGGCAGATGCATTCCTTAAAGAATGCAAGCAAAAGCGAACTCAGATCTGGGGTACAGAGAGGTCTGGGGACTCTGGACACACCACAGCAGATGACACCCCAATCTGAGAAGGGCCTGCTCCTGGCAGCAGCAGTCTCAGCACACGCGAGGCCTGTGTGTGGGGACTCTCTCCCGAGGGGTGACCTTGGGAGCGTCACTGAGCCCCAGAGAGCTGCCATGAGCCTCAGTGATGGCCTCTGCAAAGTGGGGTGAGGCCCAGGGCCGTGCAAGGGTTGTGCCCCCCTCAAGGTGCTCAGCCACCCCTGAAGGACCTGATGTTGAGTGGACTCAGCACCGAGTGACCCCTGGCAGCACACAGAAGTGTCATAGACGCATGGGACAGAGAGGGTCTCTGTGGGCAGGGAGATGCACTCTCTCCAGACTGGAGCTGGGTCTGACATACCTGGGAATGGCGTTTTCCTCCAGTCCCGTTAACCTGCTCTCCTCCAGGCCCCTGTCCCATCCCAGCACCCGCAGCGCCCCACCCACCCGCCAGTGAGGCATCTACGTCCCAACGACGGTCACGAAACTACACTGCAGTTGCACCTTCTCTGGGCACATGTCTCCTTCCCGCGTCCTGGTTATTTCACGCGTGTCCTCGTCCTAGCTGTGCCCCTGCAGACTAGCCTCCACCAGGGCAGGGCCTCCCCTCTGTCTTCCCTGCTGCAGTCCCAGGATCTAGAAGGATCTTCGCATAGAGCAGACCCAGTACAAGCTTTGCCGAAGGAATGAGATCGTGAGCATCTTTCACGCCATATCCAGGAGCGAGGGGCCTTTTTCCCGGAGGCACCAAGGGGCCCAGGCGGGGTCTGGGCGTGGAGACTTGGGGCTGGGGCTGCCAGGGCATGACTCCCACCCCTGCTGCCCCAGTTAGCTGTCGTCTTGGTGTCCTCGTGTGCAAGATGGATAGCATGTCCTTCATGGGGGTGTGCGGGTGGAATGGTGACTACGCAGGTGCCAGAACCGAGCCCGGCGCACAGCGCACAGGGAGCGGTGTCCGGCAGCCGGCATCGGCCAGTGATCGCTGTGTAACAAACAGCTGGAGACCTACCCGTGCAGATGTTCCTCGACAGCACCGCACTGCGGAATCCTAGACGAGGTTAGAAAACCAGTGCTATTCCATTAAAACTTGTGTGAGTGAGTGACTTAAAGGACGATCGTGTATTTGACTCACACTTCTACAGCTTGGCGATGTGCCCTCCATGACCCAGCTCTTCTGCTGGGTTCCCGGGCTGACCACAAGCCTGCCGCGGTGGAAGCGCCCCTGCGGACAGTGAGCAGGGGCCTGGATGACAGGGCTCCCGGGCGCGTGGCCCTCATCTTGCCGGAGGCCTTCTCGAGCCTGTCCCCACGGTGGCAGCCCGTGTCCCCGGGAGCAGTGGAAGGCCAGCCCGAGGGCAAGCACTTTCCAAGCTTCTAACATCCTCAGACCAAGCCTGTCCCAGGCCACCCAACTTCAAGGCGTGGAGACGCAGGCTCCACCTCCTGCCGCGGGGGAGAACTTAGGGCTGCTGGCATCTGCCCTGCCCGTAATACTGCAGGAGTGCCAGAGCTTTTAGTGGCCTTTGCCAGTGACCAGCTCCGAGGGGAGACTGCAGTCCTGCCGGTGTGAGCAAGGGGAAAGCGGACAGCACCCCTGCCCGCTCTGAACCTAACGTTTGATGACACGGGAGCTAAGGCCAGGGCTGGATTTCCGCTCTTGCTCAGCGGCCCTTACACGTTTGGGGAAGGGAACCAGGCTGGCTGAGCGCAGCTCTCTGCTCGGGCGTCTTTCGGGGCGACCTCGCCAGCCTCTGCCCCCACCGTCCGGGCCGACGAAAGCCTGGTCCCACCGATCGGCAGCTGACACAACAACCTGAAGTCAGAGCTTCTGCTCTGCCTCCTCCTCCCCCACGTCACCGAGCTCTAGACACGGGGAACACGTTTCTCAGCTGAGCCCTCCAGGGACTAGCATGACTGCGTAACTGGGGACGTCAGGAGCTACCGTGCCCCGCCCCGAGGACGCCCCAGCTCAGCCGTTAGAAGAGGGGCAGCTCACTGAGGCAAGACCCTCTGACGGCCTCCTCACCTTCGGCGCCTGCCGGTGTCCTCTTGCTGGGTCCACGTGCTGGGGCTCCACACCACTTACTCTAGAGGGGTTCGTGAGGGGAGCCCCAGAATGCCCACCACACCTCGAGGCTCGACCACACGCCCATGAGATGGCGCTCTCACGATCATACGAAATCACCGTATCCATGGCGTGGTCCACACCTCTTCTCTCTTCTCGGGATTCTGAGTGCAGAGGTGAAGGCGCTGACACAGCTCGTCCTGAGCCTCTCAGAACATCTCTGTGGATGTCCCATGAAGAGCCAGGGACAGTAAGGGACGGCCGCACAGGCAAAGGAATAGCTCCTGTTCTTCTAACCCTTCAGCCCTCCCCCTCATCAAAGAAGCCATCTGCTGCCCCTGGGCCTCCATCCTTCTAACGCAGAAATGATCTTTGCTATTTTCTAGAAGAAGCTACTTTGGGAAGGGTTTATCCAAGTTTATCTGTAAATAGTCCTAAGAAACCTACCTCCTAGCCAACGGTAACCCCCTCTTCTCTCCCCCAGCACCCCAGGTCCCCTCTTCTCCAGGCCTCAGCTCAGGATGTGTCCTTTGCTCTGCCCCAGCTAACTAAGAACTGAGTGCCGTGTAAATTCCCCATACGGGTGACACTAAACCTGGGCTTTTCTCTCACTAATCGCGCCTAAGGTTCATTTGTCCAGTCTGTGAAGAACCTCAGAGAAACGGCGGGCAGAGGACAAGACATACAGAGGCTCCTGGCGTTCCTTGAAGCTGAAAGGGGCCCTCACAGAGTTCTCTCTCCCCCGCCAGCATGGGCGATGCAGACACGAACCAGGCAGCCCTGCCTTCACCGTCACAGCGTGGGGCGACGGGCAGGGGGAGATAAAGGCAGACAGACTACCCTCATGGGAAGGTCTACGGGACGGGGCCGTGTACAATGCACAGGGCAGAGAGGAGAGGGGACTCGGGATTGCCAAGGTCGAAGCCAAGTCCTGAAGGATGTCAAGAGTCACCCTATTCGGGGGGCACCCCAGTTCTTTCTGACAAATACGTCCACGCCTGTGCTTGCCTGCAGCCTCTCCTGACGGCCCCCGGGAACGCCGCAGGTTAATTCATCGGGCTGTCACCACTCCCAGCTCATTTGGACCCTCCTTTCAGAGCCGCCGTCAAGTCTGTCAGCCGTGGATCAGTCTGGGCTTTACAGCATCCATTGTCTTGGATCCCGAGCACCAGGCTCCCCGCAGGACTGTCCATTTGGTCACTGCATTCGGCCCCACAGAATTTGGAAGCATCTGGGAACACTGAATCTGTCCTCCTGGGTGGAGGCCTCGCCGCGCCATGTGACCCGATCACACACCCCCCACACCTCTTCTCCGTGTCACAGGCTGCCGAGTTTAGAAGGCCAAGCGCCACAGGAGGCAGCTGCCGTCGACGAAAGCGGGATTCACAGGCCCCTTGCCGCCCATCGTCTGCGCCCAGCGCTCAAGACACACTGGGGGTCACTGTGACGGGCAGGGGCCCAGGGAAGATGACCAGGGACTTCGGAAGGACTCCTGGCAGGCTGTGTGAACGCACTCTGCCGACCGCAGAAGGGCACACCCAGCCTGCCGCCTCTTCCCCGCTGCAGTAAAGGTAGGCTGACCACACGTCCGTTGAAACCTGTCCATTTGTGTTGCGATTTCCCGACCGTAAACTTTGTCCTGTTTTGAATAAACCCGGGCGGGCTGCCTGCCATGCAGGGCAGCAGGAGTGGAGTTGTGCTGGGCCCGGCTGCGGAGGGGGCTCAAAAGCCCTTCCGTTTTGTCCCATTTTGAGATACAGTCAATCTAGTAAAGGGCCCTCCCTCTGCCGGGACACCGGGCTACTCTGGACAGGGCAGCTGGAGGCCCAGGCCCCGGAGTGTCTGCGGGTGGTATGTACCCCCATCAACCGGATTTTTAAACTGACCCCTCGTCGCCACCTTGGGGGTTCAGCCGCCCTGTTTGCTCTCATGTAAACGTGTTCATTTCTCTTTGTTCCTGTAGCACAAGGCAGCCTGGGGCACTCCAACCGAAGATCTGAGATGGGGGCCGGGCACTCTGTGTCCACTTACTGTGCTAGACCACGTCCTGCTCCAGGCATGTTTGCTTCCACAGGCTGACAGCGAACTGAGCCGCAGCCGGTGCTGGTGGGGCGCAGCATGGCATCTTCCACCAGGATCCTGCCACGGCGCTTCAAGGGGGCGCGAGTCTGCACCCAGAGAGGACGGGATGAGAGCTGCTCCCAGGCCGCGTGCTGACAGGCCCCTTCTGTCTTCACGCGGGCGCCCCTCCAGCCCCAGCCATCCCCCCAGCGGGACGGGTGGTCGAAAGCACCCACCTGGGCTCCGGGATGACAGGCTGTGAACTGATGAAACAGAGCCGGGCCACGCAGGGCGTCGGAGGGAAGCCCTGGCATTTGTGTGCCAGGACCAGATGTGGTGCCCAGTGGGGTCCGCGCTCCCGCTCCCCGGGGCGCCCGGGTGGCCGGCTGTCCCGCTTCCCAGGCGAGGGGGCCAGCCGCTGACGCCACCATTGCGCACCAAGAAAAGTTCACTTCCCAAAATACCACGCACTGCAGGTAAACGGGAGAAAGGTCAGCGTGGCGGAGGCTGCGCTACAAACCCTCTCGTACATAAAAATTGCCTAATTACTGGGAAGAGCTGGAGAGGCAGCCGTTCCTCCCAGCCGCTCACCCAAGCTGGTCTGAGGGGGGCTCCTGGGGGCGCAGAGACCCCAGACTTGCTCCCGGGCCAGAGAAAATACCAAAATTCTTTATGCTTCCACCAAATTATTCCCTCTAACGGAATCTCTGTTGAAATAGCAGAAAACAGCATATGTATTTGAATCTTTGTATTCATTTCATACTTAAGTAAGGTGACTAATCATTGTTTTTGACTTTTTTGTCTTTGCATTCTCATTATGAAGATTCACCTGGGCTCGATTTCACCCATTGGGTGTGGGAGCATACATAGTAGGCTATTTGAATGAATTAGATTTTGTTGATTCAGTCTATTTCGATCAGATTTTGAACTAAGGTGGGCAGACATCATGAGCTCCATCTTTATTCTGTGTGGTGTCCAGTCTCTCTGGGCCCCAAACTCTGAAACCCTTTTTTCCCCCCCTTTAACCAAAACACAGTAAGAAAAAAACACTCACCGGGTAAAAAATAAAATGGCAGATGTACCCCGTGCCCCTTCACAGGAGCGACCCCGCCGCCCTCTTTTCCTCTGGGAGCCTCAACCTTGCTGTCCCAGCCCCAACGTTTGCCTTCATTGTATCAGTTTATTGGCATCACTTCTCCATACTCCACATATTTGTCTGACAGGTTCTTTACTAGTCAAAGATCAAATCCCCTTTGAAACGATACAATGCTCTCCTGTTAACATAACTTCGCATTAATTTTCCCTACCAAAAACCATCACTGACGGTCTACTATAATCTAGCCGCTGAGCATCAACGGCTAAGTCAGCAGACAGTGAACGTTCCAGTGTTTTGTGAGTTTTGGGGGAAAAGACAACACACAGATACTTAATCGCGAAGATCACTGTGAGGAAGGAAAGCGAGAGCAAGCCCGAGAGCTGTGTGAGTCAGACCGATGAGCTTGGGAAGGCTCCTGCAGGAAGCGGAGCCAGACTTTTGAAGGATAGTGGGACCGAGTAAAGTGGAGAAGGGCTTCTGGGGCAGAGGGGAAGTTGGAGGCGAACACAGGGAGGCCTGACAGAGCCGCCCTCCGGGGAGCTGCTGGGGTCTAAGAGCATCAAGAGGATGAAAGGGGAGCCCTTTATTTCTAGCCGGATTTTCTGCATAATACACAGCGCTCCTTTCTGAGTCCTCTTCTTACCCTTCGGGGTATGATGGTGAGTCAAGATCACAGGAGAGTTCTTTTTAAGAAACTGTATCGGAGAAAATATCCAAGTTGAAGGACAGAGGAGGTGGGAAGTTCTTGAGAGCAGCCCCAGTGGGAGGGAAAGAGGCCACAGGAAGGGACCGTGACCATCACAGAAGAACAGCCGGTGTGAACCAAGCACGAAAATGACTCTTGGCCCCAGAGGTGGCGTTGCCCTGTGCTGCCAGGACCGGGGAAAGAGGAGCGACCCCCCTCGCCCCCGGAGCACTGGCAGCCCCACTGAGATCAGCTGCCCCCTGCCCAGGGGGACGCCCTGAAGCCCCTCAGCTCCTGACTGCACCGTCACCTCCCTCCACCTCCTCCGGATCTCACCCCCAGGCAGGGGTGGGTGGTAGCGGCGCCCCGTGGGAAAGAACCCCAGCACCCGCCTCTCCCCAGTGCAGCCAGTCACGTCAGGCTGGTGCTAGAAACCAGCCGTGGCGGGGGGACTTCCACCATCAGCAGAGCCAGTGTGACTCAGGGCGCCCCCGAAACTGGAGGCTACGCATTTACCATCCCAGCACCGGCCATGCCGTCAACGCCCAGGCGGTCCTCCGAAGCACCCAGAAGCGAGACTGTTCAGTCATTTTATCTCAAAGTCCCTCCAGTCTGTCTCCTGGGACACTTAAGACACTGGGCGACCACAGAGGGGGTGCCTTTCCTGAGCACAGGGGCTCAGGGAACCTCAGGGAGCATCGCCCATGAGAGGTCAGGCTGGGGTCCGAGCTCTCGTCTGTGTCACGTGGAGGGCGGACATCAGGGTGTCTGCAGAGCTTGGGGTCTAGGCCACAGGGCGCAGCTGTAAAATGAGGACACGTCTCCCAGGCAGCTGAGAAACAGACGGGACCAGAGAACAGGACACCGTGCCCAGGCTGGGACAGCGCCCGCCAATGAATGAAAGGCTCCTCGCTGTACTCGGCGAGGACCTCGGGAACAGGAGCCGCTCCTTCCTGGAACCTCAAGGCGCAATACTGTGTCAAACGGTTTGATGACACGGAGTCCTTCTCTCTGTTCCGCAGCTGATCGCATGGACAGCAGTGATAGCCGACCGTCCCCATGTGAAATTTCCACTCCCGCTTTTCTCTCCTCTGCTGCCACACCATCAGGGGACCAGGGGAGGATGCTAGGAGAGGCGGTGAACCACCTCCTCAGAACACCGCTTGGCTCCCACTGTTAGGGGACCGACAGGCCAGTGCACCGCAGAGGGTCTGCTGGAGCGCTGATCGCCTGCTGGTCGTAAGAGACTCCACTGAGGGCCGACTGCTACCTGGCACATGCTTGCTGCTGGGGGTCCCTCCTTGCTGGGGGACAGGAAAGGGCTTGCTAGTAACCCGAGACACAGAAGCGATTCCCAAACGACGTGTCGGGAACACAACCTGAGAGGCTCCCGGGTGGCTGGCGGTGCGCGTTTCCCCAGCTGTCGCGCGGTTAGAAGATCAGCCACAGGTGCGCAGGGGGTGGGGTTTCTCAAGGTCAAGATGTGCAGGTACTGCTGCATTTCAGATACAGACAGAAGCATGGTTTTAGGCTCAGCTGTCCCAGGTGACAGGGGGTGGGGGGGGCATGTATATTTCTACTAAGAAATTATTTGTTGTTTAGCTGAAATTCAGCTTTAATTGGGCATCCTGCAGTTTATCTGTTATCACTCCTCCTCGGGGAACTTTCAGAAATCCAGAAGTTAAGAGAAATCGTGAGGTTCAGCGTGAAGCAGCTGCGGCCCGTTTTTCTGACTTGGTGCGATGGGACCGTTTCCCCGACCACAGTCATTCCCTATAGGTCATGGTTCGTGGCCGGCCATTGTGAGGAGATGGAGTATGGCAACATGGAACGACTTGGAACGAAGACGGCCGACTCCGAACTATCCCGATGCCAGAAATGCGCTGGAACAGCAGGAAACGCGCTGGAACAGCAGGACGGGCACGTTGCGTTCGGCGTCGGCCGGCGGGGCTGTCTTCTGCTTGACCTCCGTTTACAGCCCCCCAGTCCATGCTCTTCTGAGAGACGCATGAGTCCAGGCAAGACCTGTATCCCTTTTGCCAGTCACTTTCTTTCTGGATTTGGTGGGACTTTCCAAACAAGGACAGAGAACTCCGGGACGCCTGAGAACAGAGACGGGAAGCGGGGGGAGATCTGACGCCTGTGCAGCCCTGGACCTGTCCTGAGTGCAGACAGAAAGTGCTTGGTGGGTCCCCACTGCCCTCCGGGACCAGACTCGAGGAGAAGAGGAGGTGCGGCCACCGTCTCTGCATCCCTGCCGATGCCATGGCCCGTACTTCGGCCACCGAGACCCGCACCCCGGGAAGTGGCTGAACGAGAAGCCCCCGCGGTTCACTGGTGGTTAGAAGACAGGCTCTCCTTCCACGCGCTGCGAGGGAACTCACGTCTTACCATTTCACCTTCAGGCCACTTAGGTCACGAGCTGCCCCATCACTTCCTGCTCACGTCCCTCTGCAGCGGTGTGAAAGCCACTCACGGTGGTCACCAAACTTTCGGTGTGCACGACAGCCCGCCAGGTGCAGTGGCCGGGGCATGGAGTGGACCTTGCGAGGGAACTTCCTGGGTTCCTTGTAGGGCTCTGCACGCGGGGTGCCACTCGCTCGGGTCCAGCCAACTCGACGCTGCGTCCCGGTGAAGCAGCTCTTTCTTCCCCGTCTCCATTCCTAGACCTCACTTCTCCCTAGAATCACATGCACAGGGAACTGCAGACAGGCCTTTGTCTGGGGCTCAGCTTTCTGAAGGTCCCAGGTTAGGGGATGGTTTCTTCTAAAACGCCCACCCACGTCATGTTACAGGGATGGCGGAAAATGACAGCGCCCCCCTTCTGCTCACAGACGCAGAACCCCCATCACCTGTATGATGGCGCACGCCTATACACGAGCAGTCCACTGAGAGAATCATCTAAAACCCCAAATCCTAGCTTCCAAACAGGACAGGAAAGTGAGAGCATAACCAGGAGAGAGACTATTTAGGGACAAGCAAGCTTACAAATGTTAACATTAAAACCCTGAGATGAAAGACCCTGATCCATAAATTCAGACCCGGATGATATTTTACATAAAGGATGCCAGGTGATTAAAAAAAAAAAAGTTCTTGAAAATTACAAACATGCTATCAGACATTTTTTAAAAATCAGAAGCATGAGAAGAAAATACTAAAGGAACTCTCCCAGAAGTCAAGGAAAAAGGACAAAAGAGGCAAAAAGGAAGTGGAGATGCAGAGGAAAAGGGGCTTAAGAGATCAGTCCAACTTTCTCCACGTCTGATAACAGAAGTTCCAGAAAGAAAACAGAACTTCAAATGTGCCCTGCAGCCAGCACGGGGGCCCAGAAGATACGGAACAGTGACTAGAAATCTGAAAGAAGGTATTTCTGCTCTACAGTGCTATCCAAGGACAGGTCTTTCCATCTACAGTTCAAACTGTCAGTTAAGAGGAAAAGCACAACAGTCACTCTTGGCCATTCAAGATTTCAAAAAATTAACCCCCCACACGTTTCTCCCAGGCTGTGATGACAAGGGTGTGCGCCTCCAGCTAAGGGGGGCAAACCAAGAATGAAGACCACTGGGGCCATCAGGAGATCCCGAGGAGACGGGCCACCCAAGATGATAATACGGACAGTTGGGGCCTTGAAAATCTGTACCCAAGGACAGCACTGAACCGAGAGCCAGTCACCTGTCTCCAGAGTGGACAGCAAAGCCAGTCCCTCCATCAATGGAATTGTTAGAGCTGATGTAAAACGGAGACTGAATGATGAGCCAGAATTTACTGCCGACGCCATGGTCTGGGGTCTGGTACTTGACCCCACAACATGCTGGAGGCTTCATCGCAGTCCACAGGCACATAGAAAACATGGCTCTGCCCTCTCCCTCGCGCATACTCAGGCAATGGAGACCGGCTGTGGAGGGCTAGCTAAACCTGTCACAGCTGTTATTTCTGGAGAGGGACACCAGGCCCAGGGAAAAGGACAGACTCTTAATTTCTTGCCATACCCTCCTTTGGTTTTTTGGTGCAACAAAGAGGACAGGAAAATCTTCTATGCAGATTCCTGGAAGGTTCATGGTCTTTAAGACTTTTCACTGTCTTTATTACTGATTTTCTTATCACGGACCATGTACATGCCATTACCTACTAAAAAAATAATAATAATGACTATCTCCTAAAATGACTATTTCCTACTTTAAACAACATCTGGGCAGGTGAGGTCTCACACTCAGTGTAGACAGTCATTTAAAGGCCTCAAGAGGCAGTCACAGTCCTCGGAAAAGCCACACGAGGCTGTGCCTGCCTTCAGTCTTCAGGGGAGAAGACATCGAGCCCTGACCTCTTTGTTTGTGACCCGATTTTCAAGGCCAGTTCTAAGTTTCTCAAAGGTCAGTTAGTGACGTGAGCACTTTTAATAGCACATTCACTTTATTGCCTATAATCCGGCGCCGGAGCAAACGGCCCCTCTGCCCTCTTCCATCGGCTGCTGGAGAACAGGGGTCGCCAGAGGCCACCAGCCGCTCCGGGTCTGTGCTTGGATGGGGACATGCTTCGTCCTCGTCCTGGGGGCCACGGTCACCCCCGTGCTCGGCCATCTAGCAGAAGTGGAGGAGGAAATGCAGAGGAAAGAGCTTGTGATGAGCCCGCGCTCCCAAACTCATTGAGAGTGGAAATGCAATTCTAAGGAACACTTGGGTCTCACTCGGGTTTGTCTGCCAGGTGGCCCCCGGTAGGGAAGATAGCACCATTGCAGCTAACACTTGACAGCAGGTCTGAGGGTGTTAGAAAAAGTGAACTGGAAGGATGGCCAGAGACGGGGAGATGGAAAGTGTTCAAATCCCCAGGCTGCTTTCAAAATGTAGACTTGATCTAAATTCCTAATAACTTCTGAATGGGGAAAGAGCAAATAGACTTTAAGGGATCTGTGTTTTTCGAGCAGAAAAACAACTCATTTCCAAGCAGGACGATGGCAGAGCAGGAGGGCAGGAGGGCCATCTGAAGTCCTCCTCCCCTGCGTCCAGGTAACTCAGCAGCCCGCGAGTTGGCCTCCACATCTTCGTTCGCAGGTTTCTAAGGGCTCAGAGGAGAAAGGCCAACTGAAGTCATCCTGCACCAGTGTGATTTGATAACCCGCATCACAAATATTCCAAAAAAGAAAAAAAAGTGAAGTGTCTTTGAAGCTGGAACTCAGACCCGCTGTCGCCACGCGGAGGCCCCGACTCTAGAAGCGAAAATCTGGCAGACCGATGTGCAAAGGCTGAGGGAGCCTTTGTGCTAGAAACGGTCTTCTGAATTTAAAGTTAATAACAAAGAGGACTATCAATCAGGCAACTAGTGCTGGGAGCCTTCGCGCTGGCTTGCCTACAGGATTTTTTTTTTTTTTAATGTCTGGCAGAATGTTTTACAAACCCCACCCAGCAAGACAACAATTCCACCAGAAGGTGCCTCAGATGGTTTTGCTAATAATTTTGATCAGCTGAAATGGAGAAAAACATCATTTCAATGATTCACTTTTCACAACCGTCAATTTTCGGTTGGAATATTAAATGCCCTTTCTTCCTCCCCCATCGCCACCAACCAAAGGAAGCCCAGCCCCCACAACCCCCCCAGCGAGGAGAGGGGAGGCAGTGACATTTCTGAATATGTTAATAGACTGAAAATCTGGTCAACACGGATTTCTTGCCACTTGGAAGTTGAGTCCAGCGTCTGTGTAACTTTGCTGGAGGAGACGAAGTTCCTTTAGAGAACTCGGGGGAGGCTGGCACCGCTCCTGCAGCAGAGACGTAAGTGCGAACCACCATATATTGGCTTTTGTTTTAATAGCCTTTTAACCAACTTTGTTAATGGACTGAATGCAATTTAGATATGGAACTTGGCTAAAACGTAGCTTCAATTGGCTATTAAAATTTAAGAGCCAACTAAGATAGCTAATTACAAAAAAAAGCTCCAGTGATAATGCTAAGCAGAATTAGTAATAGCAAATGACAGTCTGTCTAGGTCTTATTCCCATAGGGAAAGAAACTCTTAACTGAGGAGTCAAGCAGACAACGTGTGGCAACCCTAATTGCATTACGGGTATCACGGCACACGGCTCTGGCAGCCAGCGGGAACAAAACAGGGAGGCAAGTCTGTCAAACTCCAGGCAGGCAGCGACTGACCCTCTTTCACGTACCAGGGAGGGCAGGTTCCAGGAAATTTTATCTTTATTCGCAGCTGAAGGGTGAGGGACGTTCCTGGAACCCGCGCGCGGGGACGGGCGGTGTGAGAATGGGCGGAAGGGCAGCTCGGGTCCTGCACCCACAAGGCTCCATTCCCCTTGGCGAAATCTGCGTCTCAAAAGGACAATAAATAATCAGACTGCGGGAAAGTTGAGCCGGGAAGAGACAAGACGCGCCTCCTTTGCTTGGTCGCAATCCTCTCATTAAGGCCTGGCGCTCCTGTGGGGCTTTATCGTGTGCGGTGGCCACTTGGAATCGGAGGTACTGGAGTCTTTAACATTCCCTCGTCAAGTGTCTCCCTGCTGTGCCTGTAAATGTCAGTCCAGTTTTTTCACGGCTGTGCGCACAGATTAGAAACAGCAGGAGAGCTTGGGAGTATGACTACAATACCAGTAAGGACTCTTGTCTTCGTGGCACCACTCAAGTGATTCTTGGAATGCAGGGCCCTGCTGTTTTCTAATATTTACACACAACTGGAGTCATCCAGAGCAGTAAATGCAGTCAAAGGCAGCTTGCTTCTTTTGTTCGGGACTTTACATTCAAATAGGGATACTAACAATAACATCAAAAAAAAAAACACCACCATTTTTTCCAAGTTTCCCATTTCCCCCAATGTGGCCACTAAAAGACCATCCAGGTATTACGGCGGCGTTCACTTAGCTCAGCCCCCACTTCAAACAGTCTACGTGCATCACACGGTTCATTGGGAACAGCGGGGCTCGGATTCCTGACCTGGAACTGTGTGTTTGTAGGCTCTGCTTTCTCCAACCTCTCCGCGCGCACACGGGTCCTAGAAAACCATTTTGCTGTAATTCCGGCCACCTCTGCTTGCCAGCACTTTGCATGACCTGTCAGACCTATCTGGGGGCTCTCGCACCTGGAATATAGACGAGCCTCTTGCAAAGTCCTAGCTAGGAACTTTCAAAAGAGGGACAACACCCATTGTGACTGCATGTAGGCCTTAAGGAATGACTAAACGAGCCTTCTTTATATTATAAACGGCAGGGCAAATCACTTATTTTTGTCTTTGGCTTTTAAATACCTGCCAGAGAACGGGAAGCGGAAGGGCCTGGGATGGGGACTGGGGTGGCTGCAGGGGGACCAAGCCCACACTTTGTAACTAGGGTGCAGAGTTCCAGCTACAAACCGCTTCTAGAAGCTCATGAAATCAGTGAAGGCAAGAGTCAAGCTTCTTTTTTTCCTCTCTCTCTTTTGCTTTTGATCCATGCAGGGGTGGGTAAAGGATATCCAGTACACAAGGTTTTCTTAAGTATCCTGAAGGCACGTTTCTTGATCCGGCAGGATGCAAGAAGTCAGCAGGCATTCAGACAGATTGGCACGTATACCCCAACGCTAACCTTCCTGTGATGCACTGTCCTAGGTGTCCCCGTGCGTCTTAGCGCACCCGCTGTTACTTTACCCTGCCTCGCAAGGCATACATTGCAGCCTTAGGAGGAAACATTGGAAAGTGTAGGGAAACCTCACATCTGAATTATACCAAGGAAGACCGCCATGCACGCCTGTGCGAAGGTTCCGTGCGACCAGAAAGAACATGGCAGCTTTTCATTTTTAAGCTGTATCCCAGGTGTTCTATTCCTTCATATAAATGTGATCACATTCCATTTGCTTCTCAAAGAAATCAAAGCAGAAAGCCAACCCACAGAAAAATGGGAGCAGATTTCACACCACTCTCTGGCCTCCCTTCTCCAAAGGCCAGATTCCCACCTGGAAGACTGTCCCACTCCTGGCCCCACAAACATCATCCAACCACTCGGCTCCACTCGAGCTGGGTGATTCTGACAGCTAACAAATGTCGGCCGTAACTCAGAGGAAAGCGGTTTGCTTTGTTTTGTTTTTCAGCGATTCATAAACAAAATTTATTCAATGCAGGAATTTTACGGGTGACTTCATGACTAGGCCAAACTAGAAATTCTAGAATACTCCTCCCAAGTTACCAGTACTCCGTCATAATAAAAGAAGACGCACCATTCTGAGTAAACACCTCCTTAGGATCGTGGAAATGGTAGCCATTTAATCTGCAAATAACATCCACGATTGAGTCGCCTGAGCCATCTGGTCAACGGGACACAGCGCAGTCACTAAATGGTGTGAGAAGCTGTTTAACTAAACCCCTTTTCCAAAATCCATCCTTCCATGTCTTTTACTCTATGAGAGTAGAGTCTAATGAACGAGGAAGGCACAATAACTTATGAACTTCAAAGATGAAACAAAAAAACTCAAGAAGCCCAATTTGCAGATATATAACTACAGGAAAAATTAAGTGGGCACAAAGCGGGATAAAAAATAACGAGGCAAGATTAAGAGTTTCGAGTTTGGTAGTGGTGGTGAGATTGTAAGGGCAGTTCTTCTTTCGTTTTGATTTCTGTTAATGTGGTTTGTAAATGGCATTAATTAAATCAGTGTGGTGCTGGCAGAGACAGACAAGTCGGTGACACTGAGCAGAGGGTCCACACACAGACACCTGCATAGAGCATACTAGGCACTACAGTGGCGTCACAGCCTGGGGCGCAGGGGGCCGGGAAGACAGCATCCAACGAGTGGTCCTGGAGCTACTGGTTAGCGACTTGGAAACCAGTTCATTGTGATATGTACCTCATGGTGTACACACGACAAAATACACTCCAGATGGCTCAGAAATGGAGAAGCCTTAAAACGAAACACCGAAGGAAAGCCATGGTAAATATTTCTGATTTCAGAGTGAAGAAATATTTTAAAACAGCAGCAAAAATTACCATGACGAAAAAAGATCAAGGGTACAGCTGTAACAAGCAGACGTCGTGAAACATTATCACAGACCCGAGCCAGAAGTCGCGAAGCACGGGACGCGCGGGGAAGGCCTTTACAGCGAGTTCCCAGGACAGAACGCGGGGGCACGAGCAATTAAGAAAACGCGCCTTTTCCTATTATACAGTAATACTGGAGGACAGAAATGTAAAGGGGGCTCCCTGGCTTACTGGTCGAGTGTCAGGTGATAGATTTTTGCCAAGCAACTGATAAGGTGCGTCAGTAAGCTTCCATTTTCATCGTCTTTGACCCAGTGCTGCACTTGGGAAAATCGAAGGAACGACACATGGCCGAGATGCCTGCCCAAGAATATTCAAGAATAATGGTTCACAGCGTCACAGTCCCGAAGACGACTAAGCGGCCAGTGTCAGGGAAGTGGCCGGGAAGGGAGCCGAGTCCTAAGAAGAAGACTCCAAACAGTAAGAAGCATACCCACGACATCTCTGTACTAACATGGACAGTATTTAACGTTAGCTTCAAAACACAAAAGATAAAGCTTCGTATAAAGTATAATTACTTAAAGACGCAAATGCCTAGACGTGGCTGGGAGACGACGTGTCAACGCGCTCGCAGGGGTGGCCACGGTGGTCTGCTTCGCCGTCTTCTGACACTTCTCTGCACGTTATAACAGACCAGTGACGTTAGGATACAGGCACCAGGAGTAGCTTTAAAGGCTCAGCGAGCACGAACACGAGCGCACGCCATTGCCGTCGCCTGTCCGGTGCCAGGCAGCTGAGGCAGGGACTCGAGTACCGCGCCGGCTCTGTCGCTCGGGTCCCTCAGCGGTCAGCCCCAAACGACGCCTAGAAGCAGCTCACTTCCGACTACACGACTGCGACCAGGGCTGTGCCCGCTGCTCGGGCCCGCAGGGCGCGTGCGCCGTGCGGCATGAGGACCGGGCAGCCCGCAGCGGGCAGGGCCTTGGCCTCCGCAGGGGCCGGCCAAACGGCGGCGGCTCAAGCCGGGCTCCGTGAAGGGAGAGCGAAGCCTGCAGGAATGCAGTGTGTGCAGGCTCGGGAGGAAAACAGCAACCATGTGAGGTACAAAACAGAAAAAAGAAAACCAGAAAAGCTAAGGGGCAAAAGCATCGTTCCGAAAGTGAGGGAACAAGAGCAGAGCAAGAAAAAACAGGGCGTGGGGTGTAGCTGCCGACTCCCGCCGGGTTCCACGGCTAGTGGGTTTTCATTTCTGCAGCCAACACAGTAACGTTCAAGAAAATGCCAGCACTTGTGAAAACAATATGTGAGGAAATATCTGTTTTCTTAATATTTAACCAACAGGTTTTGCTATGTTTTTGTGTTTTGAAAAATAAAAAAGGCTAAGGCATATACACAAAAACACACCACACACATTTTATCCTATTTTAAGCATCAATGTGTTTGAAACAGACCTTGAGAGTTGCTTTAGGTGTTACAAATAAACTTGGGACCATCACAATGATGAGTACTGAAATCCCACACTCTGCAGAAAACAAGTCTCTGCCCCAAATCCAGTCCTCTATTCGGCACTCAGCCCAAGAACTTCAGGGGGCATTGGAAAGGCACGGAACAACCCAACATTTGACCAGGGCAGTGAGAAATGCGTCACAATTAAACATCCAAAAAGCCGGTAGTCTGCATGTTGGAAGTTTCTCAACCTTGGTACAACTGACTATTTGGGGAGCATCTATATCCCACCTCTTTACTAAGTATTTTCTTCAAATCAGCTCACTTTTCTAAAAACAGAAATACCCACTTCAGGCTTAGCCTAAGCAGCAGACAAACCAGTTTCATGTGTTACTTAAATCCATGTTAAAATAAGTGCTTAAATCTCCATATCAAAGTGTGTCTACGCAGGGTCGACAAACTGCCTGCTACATGAGCTGAGATGCACCCCACTTTGGAAAAACCGACCCAACCCCATTTCTCCAACAAGGTAACTCTTGTCACTGCTCACAAATGTTTCCATTTCAAGCCTTAGCTTGCAAAGCAACTCAAAGTTCACATCTTAAAATCTCTAGTCACTAAAACTTTAGTGCTTGGTTTAATATCCAAATATCATGTGTTATAAACAAGGAAACTTGTAGAAAATAACCTGCAAATGAATAAATTCTACCTATACATCTAGTCCACAGGACTTCCCCCTTGGGGGAAGCCGACCTTCGTGAACCCTTTGCTCACTGCCGCCTGGTCATCATTGGCTGATTTCTTGCACACGTACATAATTCTTGTATACGTACATGACTTAAAACAGGTATCCTTCGCTCACAGACACACTACTCCACTCTTTCTTTCATTACATTTTTCCTTCTTTGCATCCTCACTTCATACAGCAGGTGCTTCATAAATGCTTGTGGAGCTGAACCTAGTCTATGGTCACAAGAAATTGTACATGTTTATCAGGCAAAAGGAGACCTTTATTTTGAGCTCTGTATCTTCTTTAAAGGATGGACAATGTGAGGCATTTTTATACACTCTGGGAAATGCACACCGGTTAGAGAAGTGCACATCACAGTAAATTTTATTTTATGCATGCCAGAATCGCAAACATAGTTTTTAGGATAAGTTAAAGTATAAAGATTTTGAAATTTTATAAATTAGTCTTCAATAAATTGTACAAAGTATTTATTTTAATTAAAAAAGTTTGTTTTCAAAGACAAAGGTACTTCATTGTTATGCCTCCCCCATAACACTCGCAGGAAAATAAAACACAAAATAAAAAAAATCAAATGAAAGGAAAAAAAAAATGGTTGACAGCATCTGATTTACTTCTGCAGTCTCTTCCTAGTTTTCGAACCTTGAAGAGAAAACAAAGAAATTTAAATCATTAACCATTCATTTACTTAAGCAAAAGAACAGACTGAAGAGTCCCACAGTCATTAACAATAAAAACTCTAATTGAGAACGATGATTTGTGGAGATGAAATGCATACACAAAGGTGTAACTGTGAATACCCTGAAAATCTTAGGAAATTAAGTCAGTTTTTTAGGAGATTGAAAAAACACTAACGAAGTTGACGAGACTTCTTCCACAGGTAAAATAAACCTGGTTTGCACGGGTACAGGAGTATTGCTCCCCCCAGATTTGAGTGGACACTTCAGGACAGCAGCTCCCTGAGCCACAGCAGCAGACAAACGCTGCTGCGGGGAACCGATGGGGTAAAGTGCATTATGAAAAGCAAGGAATTTTACTCTGAATGTGTTGCTTTATTGTTTGTTTTTGTTTTTGTTCAGAGATGAGGGAAGAAAGGGAGGGAGAGAAGGAAGAGGCGTCTTTATTTATTTAGGCTTTTCAGTGTGGCCCTAGGTCAGGAGCCCAGGTCTTTACACGGTCCACGTGCCGGGGTCTCAGACACCAGCAACAAAGGCACGCCCTGAGCGAGCGGGTGGCTTTTTAAAGCCCGTTGAAGCCTGTTACCTGTGTTTTTCAGGCAGGAGAGCACCAGCTGGTTCCAAAATGCAGTCTTTTCCACTAGGAATTAAATCCCAACTACCTCCTTAAGGCGTCGCCTCGGACAACTAGTCTATCCAACGACCACGGAGCCCTGGACCAGAGTCCAGCAGTGATTCTTTACTGGGAAAGTGGGGTGCAGCCTCACCATGAGACTTTCCTCCACCTCCCGGTCGCTGGGCGACAGAGGGAGGCGCTCGTGCCTGCGCACAGCCGCCCTCCCGCTGCTCCCTCTGCCGGGAGAGCACCAGGGCGCCCAGCGAGCGCAACACGGCCGCCCATGAGCGACAAAGAGATCAATACTGCTTTTCTGAAACACACACACTCTGTGACTCAAGGACAAAACAGCTGCCACACAAGTCCAGCAATACACAGTTCCTGAAGGTTTTCTCATTATCGGTTTATTTAGCTAACTTAACTGGAAGATCCATTTAAAAAGCGTCTTTTCTTTTCCCCGCAAGTTCTAGTGTCTACTCAGCTGTGTACACTTGAATGAAGCAGTTCTCAACTTAGTGGGTCTTCGTTTCCCTGCACGGCCTAAAGCTGGTTTAAACTCTTGAGTTTTTCCTGCAATTTTTGTGCTATATAGCCTTCTTTTAAAAACATCCCACAGTAGGTTTTTAGTTTTTTTCTAAGAAGGATTTTGAAATTGATTTTGCATAGAAAAGTGAGAATGTGATTGTGTGAGCTAGCATACTGGGATATCACGAAATCAGTTAATAATCAAAAGAACTGTCATTTCCCTTTGAATAAATGTTGAATCTATAGTCATATTACAAAGGACACTAAAATTAACAACAATCATAGCTACATTCAAGCAGTGTTATTCTCCTTAATACCCTAATTTGAAATTTCACTCTTAAATATCATTTCTGTTGGTCCCCTTCTAGCGACATTTCACTGCCAACAAAAATGTGTTGCCACCTGGAATTTATTCCACAACAGTATTATGTACTTAGAGGTAGTAGTGTATGTATCAATTCAATATCTTCCCTAATAATTCTGATTGTTCCAATAAAAAATTCTCTACTCATCTCTTTAAAAGTTAAATCTATTTTCAAAATATCTACTGTTTGATAAAAGTAAAATTTTATACTTGAAGAATAAAATATACATGTTTGGGACACTCTCCTATGATTTTAAAATACAGGATAAAAAAACAAGGAAATTTCTTAGCAGGGTGCCCCTAAAAATATCTTTCTTGACTAGACCACAGATATTCTGGAGATAAACAAATTATGCTTTTCTCAAGGAATCCTCGAGAATGGTCGAAAATATCTAACAAAACTCAAAAACAATACCACCAAGAGTAGGCTGCTGACTATTGTCCACTTAATGAATAGTAGGGACAAAATATTCTAGCCATAAATATCATGACTACCTCCACTACTTTTTAATATAATTATGAAATACTGGCAGGGCTTTGAAATGCCAGAATATGTATGGTTTTTAAGGCTTATCATTTTGTGGAGGGAAAAATTACTTGCAGCAAATAACCAAATTTTCTCAATTGGTAAAAATTATGCCTTGCATAAAAATAAAAGGATTAGAGGCCTCTGTTCTTCTTGAAAACCACCCGTCACCTCGGCTCTTTCTTTGAGAAAGCCTACACAATACACACTTTGAAAGCTTTCAGAGTGTGTTCCTACACAATAGACCCCCGGCCAGTCAAAACGAGTTTAGGTGTATCCGGAAAATTATACACGTTTACAAAATGGTCTAAATAGATATTAAAGGAAAGTTGCTCCCATTTTGCTAGGCACAGCATTCTAAAAGATCACACAGGGAGAAAAATCTCTTGCCATATTGTAAGCCATAAATTGTGTTTGAAAATAAAATTGTTAATGAAGAAACTGACATTTCTAAAGCAGCTGTTAGAGGTAACCATTCTCGAAACACTTTTATGACACAAAATCTTAAAGCTCTAAAACACAGGATTCACTAAATTGTATTGTATATTTCTTTTTTAAAAAATCAAACATAACAATATGTCTTTTCCTTCAAGTTATTTTAAACTGATGAGTACAAATATATACATTTTTAAGAACCCTTGATTTGCTTGTTGGTTTTTTTAGCTAAAAGAAATAGCATTTTACCATCTCAGGTGATATTTCTCTCATTTGTGAATATTTAGATAGTAAAATACTTTAGCTATATAGTTCAGGGAAAAAAATGAATGACAATGGTAAAATAAATATTTAAATGAAGCAATTCAGAGTATATATGAATAAGGGAAAGATGTGACCATCCTCTTTTTTTACATGTAAATAAAAATCAGTGTTGTTCTCCTTACATTAGTGGTGGAGTCCTACTCTCTTCTTCTGTCAATAATAAAACAAAAACACAAATATATTTTCTCACAGAAAGAACCCTCAGTATAAGGGCCTTATAGAAAAAATTGGGGGCATAAAAAGATTTTCAGTCACAGCGGAAGTGAAATTCATTAAGCCGCGTCCAGGTAACAAATGCTCCAGGCAGCGGAGAGGCGTGAGTCCTCCCCACGCACAGTTGTGCATCTGCTCTGGTCTGACCAGATCTCAAGCTTACTATAACCGTGCAAGACCTTTCCTAAACTAAAAGGCAAGGGACTCTGTGCATAAGAGTATTACTCTGTCTTCATAACGCTCCTTAATTGTGCTCCCACTCACTGTCACAGCTGCTGCCGCTAGTGCCTGGCTGAGACATCCTTCGCTGTCCTGCTCCTCGGGACTCCTCACTTCCTAGTAACAAAATGAACAAGACAGAGGAGGGAAAAAGCAAAACCATTCCCCAAAAGCGGGGAATGGAAGATGGCAGCGGCAAAGAGAGGGACTGCCGCAGGACCTCCAGTACCCAGTGACCGTCGAGGCACCCTCCTCGGGTATCCCAAGTGCTGGCCAGGTCAAGCCAGAGAAGGCCCGGACTCTGTACCCACACAACGAAGAGCACGCTCATCAGCGGGGGTGCCGATGCTTCTTGCAAGTGGGACCTCTGCTCTCCACAAGCCAGCCCTGGCCCATGTGAAAAGGCCGTGGAGCCCGGCACTGGCCTGGTTCCACAGGACAAAAGTAAACTTTCGGATCCCACCAAATGAACAAAAGATAGCTCAACAGGCGTAAAATCAGAGGGCCAGCAGCACGGAGGCCAGCACTGACTGTTCCTGAGCGCCCGCATTTCCCAGCTGCTCATCGGCGTGTCTCCCCCCCAAGCCCCCCCAAACACCCCCTCACCCCCCAAGGGCGGGCCGCGACAGACGCCACAGGCCTGGGCCTGCCCTCCGCAGGGCCGGCCTGTGCTGACGACTCCATGTCGGAGAGGCCTGCACTGTGGACGAGCCCTCTAAGACATGCTCTCTGACATGCTCTCTGCCCTGCTCTCTGCTCCAAAGCTCAAACTCGGTGCACCCCAACTCGCGGAGAAAAGAGCTGGCAGGACACAATCTGCGGGAACGCTCGGGCGGGGAGGTTACGGTAAGCGGAGCACCAAGCTCCTGGCGCTCCCCACCATCCCGGGTTAGGTGGCCCCGGGCAGGAGCCAGGTGGAAGGATGCTGGCCTCGGAGGTCAGAGTCTGGTTTCTAGATCGGACTTTTTGCAGCGGCTTTGTCACTGACACGCTCAGTGTCTTGGGCTCCCTCTGCAAACGAGAAAAGCGTCGTCCCCACTTCCTGACTAGAGGACAGTGGCGAAGCTATGCAAGATCTTCACATCCAGTATTTCATGACCAAGTTGAAATATCATGACCCAAAGAGTTAACCCCTTAACTTGCGGGAGGACATGAAAGGTGTGTGTCTAGACGGGAGATGCTAATAAGCAAGACCTTTCAACTTACGGGTTTGTGGGGTCCCCTCGGCCTGCGGATCTGAGCATTCCATCTCCTCCACACTGGGCTCGGTGCTTTCCTCCTTCTCTTTCTTCCGCTTCTTGGACATAAAATTACAAAGAAAAGAGAGAGATGTCATCTGGTGGTCAAGTAACGCACGAGCTTGCCCCAGTCTACACAGGACCCCACACACTAGTGTGGGTGCCACACAGAAGGAAGAACGTCCCCAACTTCAGGGGAGCGGCTGCCTGGGGGTGGGATGAGAGACGGAAGAGACGGCAGCCCGTCTGGCCGGTGAGCGTACGTGCTGAAATGACCGCTAAGGTCCTCTGCTTCACGCAGCTCGTCGCTGAGGAACCCTCACAGCTCTCGTCAGCAAAGCGTCTCACGAATGTGCTGCTGCCGTCGGGCCGACCGTGCTAGCTCTCCTCCGTGACGACGTGGACGAGGCGCCATCTCCCTGCCAAGCGGGACAGGATGTGCCGTCCCCGCACATCATGTCAGCCGTTGCACCCCATACATGATGGCAAAGTTCTTCTCCTCAACCAATAATGGCAAACTAATAAGTATTTTCGTGATGGATTTTTTTATTAAAAGTTTAAGAGACCTAAAAATGCTGTTAGTAAACAGTCTTAAAAGACACAGCTCTCTTCAAAATCTCAAAACCAAATTGGATTTTCCACCATTCTCTCGGGGCGTTCCTATTTTCTGCTTTTCTAACTCAGTGTTACCTGAAGGATTCATGTTTTTACACTGTCATTCTTCCCAAATGCTCAATATTTTTATTACCTTCTATCACTATAATATCTTTGAACTAGTCGATCCTGTGTAAAGCTTTTAAATTATTCGACCTCTATAAGAAAATCTACAGAGGAACATTAGTAACAAATGCGGAACTTTGTGTTTTCACATAACTTTATGCCATGTAGTCTCAAATTTGTTAAAATACCAATTACAACTCACAACTTCTCCAGGTTGCCAAAGTAAGTTGGTATCATGTAGGAAATCATCTCCTATCTCCCCAGTTTAAAGAGTCACATGCAACAGAATGTCCTCATTTGTGTTTCTTAATTAGCACGAAGTTCACGTTCACCTGAGACTCCCAGGGACTTCCAGCGACTTGGTGCACAGCTCTAAGAGAGTGCAATGCCTGCCAACAGCACATGCTCGCTTTCCTAACGGAACCAGGGGTCCCGTTCCAAATAGAGCGACACGGGAAAGCTCAACTCCATTCAAACACATTATCTTAAAACCTCCAAATGGTCAGAGCTGCTATTACCGATGTAGTACAATGAACCCCACCGCTTGAAAATACTCTGAAGGTGGCCATGCAAAGATCAGAACTCAGAGAAACCCACCACACTCCTCAGGAAAATGCCTGACATATACACAAATAACAACTGACCCAACCTGGAAAAGCTTGCAAAGGCATTCATTTAGCAGATTTGTATATGGAGGTATTACTTCTCAAAAATAGCTGCAAGAGTGGCTGTAACTTCATCTAACTGATGAGAGAAGGGGAGAGTGCCTTACATCTTTCTTTTCCAAAGTGTTGCTTCATGATTACCATCTAAACCCCGCTGGGCTGAACAGATTGGTTCGATAATTACATACAATAACTGCAGTGGGCAGGTAACCCTCAGCTGGCTCAGGGCAGCTCCCCTGCGAGAACTTCCATATGCAAAGCGCACTGATGGAGTGCATTAGGTACATCTTTCCTGCCGGTGCACAGGCCTGATTAACGCCAGCCAAGACTCCAAGGTTAGCATGTCAGCAGATTTGTGATGCATTAGGCAGGAATAAACACAGACACTTTTGTTCGCTCGGACCAAAATTAAGGAGGAATATTTCAGTACTATATTGCTTTCCATACAGGAGAGAATGCATTTTCCAGTTTTAGGGGGGCAGATTTTTAAATGCTCATTATACAGGGAGCTATGCAATACATTCTATCCAAGACCCTAGTGCATTCATCTTGTTTTCAAGCTTATTAAATAAAAAAGCACTTTCTTAATCTCCATGCAGGTAAATTACATAGGAATAAAAATCAGACAGTATTCAGCCAACAAAAGAAACACCTGTGTTTCAAGCAGTATGCATTAGGTAATGCACTGAATTTCATTAATCCATACTTCAGCTGGCTTCTACCCAACTCCTTTGACATCGCATGGTAGATTCGATAGACAAGGTCAAAGGTCTAGAGACTAAGACCAATTTTTAAAAAAAGAACAGCAAATTTAATATCGAAATACAATGTTCACTTTACATGGCAATGAGTAAAATTTCTAAACAATTCATGACGTTTCTTTCTCCTGACTACACCAAAAGCTTTGTCACTGGTCGACCTCTTAAACTCCAGACAGGACAGATTCTGGTTCTCTTTCAACAGAGAAGAGCTCCACACCGAGTGACTGTGCTCACCTCTGATTCTGTCATACTTCACACCGATCTCACAGGTGCCTTCACGTGCACTGATAAATGAAGTCAAAGTACTGTATGGCACACAAGAATATCTTATAAACTTAGTCTTCTTTTAATTCGGCACAGCTAAAATAATACCTTCAGAAACAGGTTCATTTCAAAGGGCATGAGCGTATTTAATGCACACTGTACTTTTGAAGTATTCAGGTATGGTAGGCCAAAATTTAGCTAATCAGCATATTCTTACTTCCAATTTAGAGGAAGACAAATCAGCTAGATGCACTTGGACCAATAATTTACAAATAGTCTAAACACTGACTGCAGACCAGTTAATAAAGTTGCTTTAATGAAAAAAGAGAACAAAAAAAATCTTCAGAGGCAAAAACCAAAGAGCAAATCTTTGCTTCCTTGGTCAAGCAGCAAAAGATCACTTCTGGAAGCTTTCAAGGGCCTCTGAGAAAAGCCAATCAGATTCATGGTTATCTCAGAGAAGACGAGAGCTTGGGGCTGCTGCTGGTTTCTTCCCTCTCGCCACAAAACGCACTAACAGTCATGATAGAACCTCGAACGCACAGCCTGGCCCTGAAACGTCTGAGACTGCATGTGTCGAGAAACAAGGAATTCTAACAAGTGCAGGAATTTTCCGTTCATCTTATTTTATTTACTTGAATAAGGCCACTTGAAATCCCCATTCAAATGTAAACAATTTACAAAGTTTATTACATTCCTTAATGAAACTAAAAATAGGATAGCAGTTACTCAAAAAAAAAAAAAAAAAAAAAAAAAAAGGACTAGTTCCACGAAGGCAAAGCAGCGCAAGGTCATTCCGTACATGTAGGAAGCCTGCGGGTTCCACCAGCCTTCACTGTGTAGCTGGTGAAGCGGCTGGGGACAGAAGGAAAGCTGAAGGCCCCTGCTGCCGCTGCTTGACGGTTGCGGGTGAAAGACGGGAACCCAGAGCTCCTGGTCCTTACTGCGCTCTCCTGTCCCAGAACCCTGTGGCCTCACATGCGGAGCTGTCTGTCTGGTCAAGAAGCGCCTCTCTGAAAGAGTTCAAGTGCAACCCGTGTACTCAGGGCCATCTCCACCCTATCTCCCCTGCTCTCCTGCTACCCGTGCTTCCTGCGGGGGCAAGGACGACGGTTTCCATGTTTGTCCAACCCGTGCTGGGCTAGCACGGCAGTATTTTACACACAGATACCTGTGGGTCTGCATCTGCACCTGTTTCCTGCCACAATAAAGAGATGACTTCATATTTGCCCCATGCCCCTCAAGGACTGTGTAACATTTAAACAGACATCAAGTAATCACAGGTATGTTTTGAGCAAAAGCAGGAAAATTCAGACGTAACTGGAAGGGGCAGAAATAAAATGATGGGACAATGGTTAGGAAATGAATAAGTGACTTAAAAAGAGGAACAGATGAATTTATGACTAATGGAAAACTATTCTGACAGAATGCATGGAAGTGATCGCCATGTTACGTGAGTTTCAGGGTAAAGGCTGCAGTAAGAACACTGTGCACTGCGACCCCGACAGTGACAGTGACAGTGACACGGACCTCCCTCTAATGGGTGACTCCACCACCACATACTCACTAAGCACTGTGCCAGCACTGCCACCGGCTTCATCCTCACGCTGACACAGACACTGAACAGAGATTAAAGCAAGAGAGCAGTTTCGGTTTCTCTAAAGACTGCAAACACTTACATACACACACGTTAAATGTCTAAAACTGAATTCACGTAAATTCTGTAAGAACTCATGGCAGCATTCTGTGAGTGAGTTTTCTTAATGCCCAATGTAACCCCACGCACGTGGACTCTCATTCTACGACCACCGATCCACACAGGGATGGAACGCATGCAGGATTTCAGTCAACCGTGTTCAGGGTTTGTCGTTTGTCTAAACTCAGTTCTCTCTCCCGTTGGCACTTAGTTATCCGCTCCGGAGACAGGAAGAAGTACAGTCAAGTTATTCAGTCAATTACAACAGGTCTGGAAGAAAGGGTTTAGCAAAGAAAATGTTTAAGTACAAGCCTTGCATAAAGTTTGGACTATCCCTGTTCTTTACTAGTTCAAGCCATCCCATTCTTTAAAAAAACACAAAACATTAACTGCAAATATCTGAAACCGGTGCACCAGAACTCACTGCTGCTTCCTGCATGCGCTCAAAAATATCGATGCTTTGGTCGGTTGTCAGAAATAAATAAATGGAAAAAACCCTTCGTTTAGCTGGTGATCAGAATTGATCGCTTGCTCTGTGGGCAACACATTTCTTAGCAAAAGCGATGCTTTCGCCAAGTTGGCAGAAGTGTCTTCCTGCTTCTGGGAGAGCACAAGGTCCCTGCTGGGGCTGTGGAGGACTAGACAAAGAGCTGCGTTCGACCCCGACAATCACTCGGCCCCCTAGACAAAACGCTCAGCTGACGAACAAGCTGAACCTCCAACACATGACCCTCAGGGGCACCAGCTGTTGAGACTCCACGCGACTGTCATGGAGCGATAACGGCAACTGGAGCCTAGAAAGCCTCACAGCAACACTTCTGAAAACAACAAGCCCAACCTCCAACTCGATGCCACCAGTGGCCTTTCAGGGCTCTGCCGTCACGCGTTTCGTGAGGGCCGCGGGCCTTCAGCGCAATCGGACTCGTAACTGCAAGGTGTTTCCAGGGGTTCAACACTCATCCATGTCACCCTACGGTCTTGTGTGTGCAGATCAGTAGGACACCTCCTCACTAACGTTTCCCTCTGAAGGCTCCATGACCTGCGCTAATTCAAAATGCCAAAAAGTTTTAGCAAAGTTAATGTCTCAGGGACAATTTATGAGAAGAGGCAAATGGGTAGCAGTTACACTTTGACAGTCTTTAACGTTTTATGCCTAAAATCGCTAGAAGCTTTTTAAGAGCTTAAGCTCCTCCAAGGGGACTAGAGACAGTATCCACGTGCATGCATGAGAATAACGTGTGCGCCAGCCTGGACAAGTCGCCTCACCTCTCCTGAGATTCAGCTCTGTCACCTGTTAACAGATGTCTCCAGTAGCAGCTACAGCTAAAAGCACGGACAGACAGAGCACCACACAGAACGCTGAATGGTGATGGACATGCGAAGGGCTGACAGACTGCTCGAGCACGGAGCACTGTCCATCCCCTGGGGAACTGTCCGAATAAGATTCAAGAGCAAAAGATCTGACGCTATAACACTGCAAACAAAAGAGGCCAATATTTATAAAGATAAATACTTCAGTGAAAACCGAACCGTGTATATACTGATGGGGAATTCAGTGCTCTCCAATCAGACACGAACCAGCTTCTTACGAAGTAAATCAGGCTTCAGGGGATTCCTGTTCAAGCTGGACGGCCTGACCTCGCCTCCGCAGTGCGGCCATCACCACGACCCCGCACTTCAAAACCCACAGGTGGGAAACGGCAGGCCAGGGCTCTCGGGCACGTGGACGTCCTCGGGAGATGTCTGCTGTAACATCAGAGGTCTCACTGAAGGGCTCCGGGAAAAAAGGTAACTCGAACTCACTTATCTGAGTTACATGTTTTAATACAAGTAAGCTAGGAAGGCTCATTTTGGAGTCTTGATTTCATAATAATCACCATCTTGTCTTTCCTGTGAACTCAACTTTCACCAATTCCCAATCATTTATTATTCAAAACCATCTTTTAACACACACACTGGTGGCCAAGCGAGTTAAGTCAGTCTTCATTCACACTGCCTAAAATACCCTCCTCGTAAGGGAAACTTTCAAGGATGGAAAATTTTAGTTCAAAGGTGTTAAGGGGTGGGAATGAAAATGCCCTCCGCATATCTTCTCGTCCACTAGAAGCAGAAGGCCTGAGAAGCATCCCTGGAGGGGAGGTGACAGTATGAGCATGAAGGCACAGTGGTTAGTTAGCATTTGCTGATCACTGGCTATATGTGTAGCGCTGTTCTAAGCAATGCATTTATCTCATTTAATCCTCATAACAAACTTACGAGCAAGACAGATACATCATATCCATATAAAGGTTTACAAATATTCGTTGCTGTTAGAAAATCACACAAAATGTTTAACATAATCCTAAAAATGAAACATGGCATAAAAGAAAAAAGGAAATCTTAGTCTAATATTGTTCTTTGAGATCTAACTTTTGAACACATAAACATAGCCTTTTGTTACTTCAACGAATAAATGCCCCCAGGCAGCAGTCAGCCATCTCTGATACAGAACATCCTTTTATAGCTCTTAGGGTGAAGATCAAAACAGGACTGTGTGAATCACCACCCACACATAAAACTGGCCATACGGCTGTAAGAGCTATTATCCAGGGTTTTAAGTCTTTAATGCCCCAGATCTGCTTTATCTATTCGCAAAAGGGCTGTCTCATACATAGACTCTAGAATGCAGACACTCAATTTTTGGTTGGTGGTGGTTTGCAACTATATCGACACAATGCAATTACCAAAATTCCTGAGGCCTGGGTGCAGCCCCTAAGCTCTGACTTCACTGGTCTGGGGTAAGAATGCCCCCTTGCATTCCACACATCGTATTCAAGTCCCCTGAGGTACCCATGGTGTGTACCGTCCCTAAGACTGCAGCTGCAGGCAAAGAAACTATGAAGACCCCAAGCCCTCAAACTACAAGGAAAGAAAAAAGTCTCTAAAGATGAGAAAGTCATGAAAAAGAAGCTAGTAAATCCAGAGAAAGCTATCTGTATTCGACAGTGATAAAAATAAGAGTAAAGGCATGTCAAAAAAGAACATGCGGGGACAAACGAGAAAGAGAAAGTGATCAAAATGCGTAAAACGTTACTGGAGACACCAGACAATGAAAAGGCGGTGCTCTCAAGGAGGAAAATTTAGAAAATGCAGTAGAAGTTTAAAATATGGCTTTTAAAACTGAGGAAATGAGAATTTTTTAAAAAAGGAGAACGGGAAATGGCAGCACTAATAAACAAGAATCACTACAGAACTTAAATACCACAGAACCATCACAACCAGACCGGACAGCTGACAGGTGACCCTGAGACAAAGACTCAGGGCGCTCATGGAAAATGCAGAAGAAACAGACCGCGAACTCAGCTGCTAGAAGAACACAGACACGAAGAGGTGTCTGCTCTCCCCGGAGATGACTGTCAACGGCCAGGGTGAGTAAAAACACCTACACAGACATACGACAGCCACGCGACTTCTTCCAAACAGGCAGGGCCCATGCGCCTCAATCAAAAGCCCAGGAGTGTTTCTGTGGGAATTAGTAAGCTGACTCTAAAATGCGCAGGCAAGGAAAGTCTCAAGGAACAAGGGGGAGGACTCGCCCCTCTCGGGTCACTGCGAAGCCACCGGCACAGACTAGAGTAGCCAGAAGCAGACCAAATGTGCACAGCTGCCTGGGAGTCTGCTCACTGCTGCGGGACCTTCGGTCTTTTCAGGAGGTGACCCGATGCCTAGAGATCCACGAGGGCAAACGCGTACCCCTCACACAACACACAAAACCAGGTTTTATGAAACTGCAGACCTAAATGCAACAGATAAATTCCCTTCATAATAACAATACCTTCATAATTTTGAAGCAGAAGAATTTTCCTAAAATAAAATAGAGAAAGCACAAACCACAAACACAAGACTAATAAATCAGGCCTTATTAAAATGAAAAAATTTCTTCATTGAAAGACATCATCTGAAGAGAAAAAAATCACCACCAACTGAAAGAAAATACATGCAATACATATAATGTATATATCAAAGTTCTCAACTCGGGCAAAGCAAAAGAAATCAGAAAAACCAGTATTTTTTAATAGACAAAAATCTGAAATGTACCTCATAAAAAGCATCATCAAGGAAGTGGGGTGTATGAAAATATTTAAAAAATCAATATTCTCAAGAAGACTAAATTAAAACCATAAAGTCATAAAACCAGTACACAGCTACCAAAACAGATAAAATTATATATAATGCAAATAGCCAGTGTCAGTGAGCCCCAGCAACCCTCACGAGCTGCTGGTGGGACTATAAGCTGGGATCACTACTTTAGATAACTGCCTGGCACTAGCTACTAAAGCTGAATGTACAGAATTCCAACATCCCAGGAATTCCACTATACATATGTGTATATGTATATAAAACCTGAAATAAGTATTTCCCCAAAGAACTTAAAAGACTGTTAACAGTATCAATACAATAATAAAAACCTGGAAATCATGGAAACATCCATCAATAGAATCACAGCAGTTACAATGGAGTATCAGACAACAAAGAAAAGCAAACACTGTCACAAGCGACGACACAGAAATTCAGACAGATGAATGAGACACAGACACAAAAGAATGTATTTTGTATGGCGCTATTACTATAAAAATGTTAGAAGTCAAAATACTGGCTACTGTCAATGAGGGGATAACGTGTGGGAGCGGCGTCTGGGTTCTGCTAAGGACCCGCGTCCGGGCACTTCTCACACGCGTGTGTTCACTTGGCAAAGTTCGAATTCCACACTTACCTGTGCACTTCCCTACACGTGTGCTACAATCTCACTCAAAAATTTAGAGGAAAAAGTCATGCGATGAAATCCAGACACATAAGACAAGATTCAAAAGAAAGAACTTGATAACGGGGCAGCTAAGAAAAAGAACTGTTAGAAAGCGCTGATTTCTTAAATACAGAACTATGGTTAAACTACCACCAGAAACCAAAAGAAATGTATCAGCTTCAGCAATGTAAAGGTACCATTTAACATGCAGTTTTACTCTACTACTCTTGCGCGCTGAACAGACTGTCCCGAAGCTAAGGCTGTAGCAGAGACAGGGGCTAAAGGACTGCAGGGAAGAGAGGAGGCCACCCACGGGCGTGAGAACAGAGTCGGAGGGGAAGGCCCTGCTCCTACTCACCTCTTTGAAACATGTTCTGGACTGAGTGTGGCAGGCTTTTATTCAATAATGGTTAATAATTTGTCTAAGAAACTCTTGAAAGGCGAACTGGCATAATAAAAAAAAAAACGGAGGTGGAAAAAATACACGTGTGCGTCATTCACGGCAAGCAACGACATGCAGAGTGCCTGTCCCTGTCATCCCACTTCTGGGTATTTACCCCAGACACAAAAATACTAATTTGCAGAGACACATGCAGCCCCATGTATACTGAAGCATTATTTACAATAAGAATTGTAAATTGGAACTGGAAACTGCCTAAGTGCCCAACATCAGAGGACTACATAAAGATGTGGTCCATATACACAACGGACACTACACAGCCCTTCGAAGAGATGACACCGTCATTTGCAACAACATGGATGAAACTAGAGGGGCTTACGCTGAGTGAAATGAGTCAGAAGGAAAAAGACAAATATCAGATAATGTGGCTTATAAAGAAATGAAGCAAAGGAACAAGAGAAAAAAAAACAACCCTGGGACACTAACAAGAGACCTGAGATCCCAGCAGGAAATGGGGTGGGGGATGGGGACAAGGGCTGGTGGGTGCACAGGACACTGGTAAAGAGCTCTGGGCATATATTTGAGGCATGGGGAAACCTACACCTATGAGTTTATGAGATTCTGTAAACCAAAACTACTTACTTCAATAAATACATGTGTGCATATATAGAGAGAGAGAGAGAGAGACACAGAGAGAGAATAAAATAAAATACAAATTGCAGGGTCCCTGCTCCAGACCACTCAACAAGTCTCTGGGGATAAGGTCTAAGAGTCTAATGAACAGTCCTTTCATTGGCTTGAGCAAGCAACTTAATCAAAACCCTACAAAAAAACAGATAATGTATTAATGTTCTTTTATCTTACTGAGCTCTTTCCAGTAATTTTTTTCCAGACTTTTTTTTTTTAAAGGAAAGGTGCAGTCAGGAATGAAGACAAGCAAAGACAGGCAGGCAGAAGAAGAGAGAAAGGAGTACTTTATTCATTTCATTTAATTGTTCATCATCCTGGCTGTTCCCCCAGCCCTGGGACCCAAACCTGGGTCCTTGGGATGTATGTGGACTGAGTTCATCAGACTCAACTGTTAAGTCACCAAGATGCACCAATTAAGCTAAGCTATTTTTAAACCAAATAGGACAGGGAGAAAATCTTTAAGGATAGGACTATATGCTACTGAGATTTGTCGCATCCAGGGACCTAGCCTAGATCAGATACATACATTTGACCTTACACACAGTCACTGAATTCTGACTTAAGAGTATACACTGAATCCAGTAACTGCTGAAACCATATTAGCCATATTCTCATGGAAGCCTTTGGTTTGAATGAAAAAAGAAAATCTTTGGATGTATTTTTTAAGAGCAGACTGACACTTGGCCTCTTTGTTCTTTCGTGTACGTTTTCCCAAAATTCTGTGTTTTAAATAAAACTCTCAGGTTACTGTGGCTGAAAACATTTCCTACTGGGTAAATTCATATTGCGCTCGTTTCCAAATACGCTATACTAGAATCAAGCATGGCTATGAAAAACAAAAACAAACATAAATCTTGCTTCACGCATTGCTGTTCAACTCTTTCAAGTTTTACCACAACGGTTATCTTACAGCGTGAAGATCTACACTGAGTTAATTCACCCTATCCCTTTCCAAAAGAGGTTTCGTCTGATAAATCTAAAGGACATATACTTTTTTAAAAAATGATGACAAAGGAAATGAGGGGAGGGCACAAATATACTAATTATAAGGATAAGTAGAGTCTCTATGATTATCTCTTTGCTTCCTCTTAACCAGAGCAAAAGAAGACATATCAATTATGTATCCCCTGCTATAAAAGGGATAGAATACCAGTATCTCAAAGAAAGATTTTCTTTGTAGGAAATTCCCAACTTTTCAGTCAATGGAACTGTTTTTATTTGTTTTAGATATGGATATTTGTAATTTATTTGAAGAAAATATTCTAGGACTTTAAAAAACTGAGTTGGTTCAATTCACTTTACAAACAAAAAGACAAAAAGCCAACAAAATTAATAACTCATCTACAGTTACATGACTGTCGAACAGCTTATTAATCCTACTAATCTTAATTTATATTAGTTTCATTTTAATACAAAGAATAATCCTGTGTCAGCTATGAGGGAAAAAAAGCAGTAAGCTAATAAAGCAAACTTCTGAATAGTTCAACTTGGTATTCAGTTTTTCACACCTAAATGAAGCTTTCTACATGTAGGGAACGATCTGGTAGGAAGTTTCCCGCCTCTGAGATACCTGAGGACACAAGTGCATCCTGAGGTCACAGATGTTAGCTCTGCAGCAGTCTGACCTACTCGGCTGCAAAGTCAGCCAACCGGCAGAACCTACGCTGTCTCCAACACGTCACGCCACACACGGGTACTCTGCGAAGGAAGGGCGATGGGACGAGGACAGTCCTCACCGCAACAGAGATCTTTATTTCCATCAGCAAACATTTAAGAGGAAACACTGCAACGCTAGCTGTAAATATGAATGTCAACAAGCTGGCCCTGAGGCTGGCCCTACAGTGACCTACGATTTGCAAAAACAGGTGAAATTTACCATCCAATTTCCAAGTGCTCATCTCCTTTGTAAGACAAAAAGAATTACAGAAATCTTAACATAATGCTTCTTATTTGAGAGAGAAAATTTCTTTTTAAACCTTTTTCTCATAGTTTAGAATGTAAGATTTCCAAAAACAATACTGGAATCTACAGGGTTAACAATAGTAAAATGAACAGCAGTGTGAAAAATACTTTTCTTCTAAAAGTAGTTTTCCTTTTCCAGATAAAAGACCTAATATGGCGCACCCTGGTGGAGCAGCAGTTGCATCAGTCGCCTTCAAAGGAGTGCAGGTCAAGCAGGTCACATGCCCCGGGGTTTGAGTTCCAGGTCCAATGGGGAACAACCAGTGTGAACAACTAAATAAAAATCAAAAATAAAATGCTCCTTCCTCCTCACGCTTCCTTCCTGCCTGCCTACTTGCCTTCATTCCAGGCTGCACCTTTCCTTTAAAATGAAAATGAAAATTTAAATAAATAAATACATAAATGTTTAAAGCTAACACATTTTAATTAAATAATTGCATATTATAAAGAAAACCAGTAAGCTAATCGATCATTTGATGATCAAAAATAACCAAGAAACAAGAAATTGCTTCACAGCTATAAGCTCCGGTCTGAAGGGACACACCCGAAGTGACTGACGGGCCTGCACAGAGCTTCTACCATGAGCTGTATCATTTAACACTTCTCTCCAGACATGGATTCCCTGACATGCAGGTACTGAGCTCCACAAAATGACATCTCTTCAAAGACCAAAATAATGTTCAAATGGTGAGCACAGCACAGCAACAAACAAGGAAACTTTCAAATCGTAGTTTCAACTGGCAATTCTGCTCGTGCCCATTTCAAACGGTGGACACCTGACCAGCAACAGAAGGGGGACAAGTGAGACAAGACAGGGGAGGATGCGCCAACTGTGAACTGAGTGCCTGCCTCATGCAAGTCCCTGCCAGGCAGTCACATCCCAAGTGAGTCTCTTTAGGAATTTAGTAACTGGCTACTGGATGCAAGAAATACATAGATAATATATATATATATATATACACACACACACACACATATATATGTATATATGTATGTATGTAGTATGTCTGTATGTATATGTATATGTATGTATATTCTATTCTATTCTATTCCGTTTTCTGCAACCTCCATACAGTTTTCTGTATAAGAGTTTACCTTTACATAACGGTGATAAATATTTAATTGCCAAGCAATCTGTTATTATTTTTCTTTACCGAGCTACTGATTTAATTTCCCAAAATTAGTATCTATTGCAATTATAACCACACAACCCAAAGGATGGTTCAATAACAAAATTCACCTTTGTTACTGTTTTTCCTTTCAAACCTCCATTCTCCACAATGCTGAGTTCGAGTTTACCATCATCCTTACTTCCTATAGCTTTGAGTCCTTGCAAAAGAGTATCTCGTAAATTCTGGTAAAGAGGTTTTTCAGCATAATCCAGTAATTTCACCATTTCCATGTATTTAGCAATTTCACCTAAAAGAATAACATGCTTATTTTGAAAAATTTTTATCATAAACACAACATATTTATCACTTCTAAGAAAAGGACTCATGGACTCATGATTATAGTAAAATTAAAATACAAGCATATGTTTGTTAAAATACAATTAAAAAATCAGTTCTTAAATGGAAAGTATGTCTTTGAACTCAGGAACTTTCAGATTAAGTCAAATAAAAATGTACTTTAAGATACAATGTAAGAAACATTTTCTAATTACGAAAGACAATCAGAAGATATACTTAAAATTTCTATTATGTACAAAACTACTTGCTGTAGCTTTAAAGCTATAAAAAAATAAGGACCTAGAACAAAGATTATGAAGTAAAATGTCCTTAAATAAAATACATATTACAAGTAGCCCATCTACTAGTATTATTATTATTGCCTTGGGAGCCATTAGAGCTATAAAAGATAGCTGCATTCTTTGTATAAATTAGAAATGAAACATACCAAAAACAGACTGAAGGAGAAAGGAGACAGAAACAAGGCCTGGGGTTCCCATAAAAGAAGAATCTGGTTTCTGACTACAAGCTAAAGGGACACGGTGCACTCAGGCAGCCCTGTACCAACCATAAAAAGAAATCTTACAACTGAATGCCACACTTGTCAGCCTTCAAAAGGCATCTTTAGATGAACAACGCACACTGCGCATGCCCAGCCTAGTCCTCTGCCTGACTCCAGACTTGTGTATGTGCTGTCTCAAACATAGACTCTTGAATGTGAAACTGTCATTTCAAATCCCACAAATCCAAACTCCCGAACACTTGCTCCTCCTGCCACTGTCCCTCTTGTCTCGTCAGTTATCAGAACTCCATCTTGCCAGCTCTTCCAGCCACGATCTTCTCTTCCCACAACTCTGTTCCGTAAACTGAGATGCATCAGTGCTGTATAAACATACACATCCCTTCATTTACTTACTAGGTATCAACTATGTGTGTGCCAGATTCTAGAGAGCGAGAACAAGAGAGACAAAGCACCCCCTTCAGCTCCCTTCATGTGAGAGGGGAGCTATGGCAAACCTAAAGCAAACATGAGCACGACTGTTAAAATATTGACAACTTCCCTTCAAAGAGAGAAAAGTGGCAAGGATATTCACTTTTACCACTACTATTTGGTATTAAGTAAGCATAGCAGTTTTAATCGGTACAGTAAGTATGACAAGAAATAGAAGGCATCAAGAATATAACGGAAGATATAACAGCTATTCACAAACAGACAGTGTAAGAAGAAAATACATAAAAAACTACCAGAACCTGGTAGAGCAGGGGTCTGGTCAACTGCCTTCAGTCGAAGTGCAGTCCACAGGAATCCACATGAATCCACATGAATCCCGAGGACCCAGGTTCACATCCCAGGGCAGGGAGAATGGCCAGGATGAACAACTAAATAAATAAAATGCTTCCTCCTCCTCTTTCTTCCTGCTTGCTTACCTACGTACTCGCCTTCATTTCTACCTGTACTTTTCCTTTAAAAAGAAAAAAACCTTAGTAGAACTTACAGGCAAATTTAACAGAGTCATGGGATACAGAGTAAATATACAAAAATTTACTCTATTTCTTTTCTTTTTAAGAGAAAAGAGGAGGAAGAAGCACTTTTGCATGCCTGCTTTACATGCTCCACGCCCTGGCTGCTGCTCGGCCAAAGCTACCAGGGAACAGCTCTTCTCTATACAAACCAGGAACAAGCAACTGGCAAATGAAATTTTAAAAATATTTACCACTTTTATAAAAGCATCAGAAAGTATCAAGTACAATAAAAGGTGAGAAAGACGTGTGAGAGGAAACCATCACACACAAATGAGAGGTTACAAGAGACCAGGTGAGATGGAGGGTACCCTGCTAGTGGGCTGCAGGCCTCAGTGGAACAGAGACGTCAGCGGCCCTCGTGAGTCCGCAGAGCCGACTGCCCACTGAAAGGTCCAGCAAACGGGAGGGGTGGATACGGGATTGAGAGGTAATCCTCGAGTCCGCATAAACATGCTAGAAGCTAAGGAGAATAAAACAGCAAGGTCAAGTTTAAAGAGCCACAGTGTTAGGGGACTAAAAACTACCAGCCATCGAGATTTAAAACTACAGTAATTAAGACAGCATGACCCAAGAATAAACAAAAAGAATAATGAAAGAATAGTCCTGAAACAGATCCAAAGACCCACATTTGATCTGTGACTAAGATGGCTCTTTAGGGGAAGAATGGCCTCCTCAAGAGACTGCTGTGTCAACTGGATAGAAATAAAGGGACAGGAAAGAAATTTAACCTTCCTCATACAATACATCATCTCTATATGGATAACTGACAATCCGTGAAAGCCAAAAGCTGAAACGACTCGAGAGCAGAGCAGATACTTAACAGTTATGGCAACCATGGAATACCACGTAGAAATGGAATGAACAGAGCACTGGCAAACATTCCGCCATGGGTTTCTGAGGAAGAGCACAGTGCAGTGCGGTGCAGCAGAGTCAACCGGACGTTGCTGTATACTTGAAACGTGCTGAGAGATCTTAGCCATTCTCATCACAAAAATAAAGTGAACTGCTCACCCTGTGAGGAGGCAGACTGCGCTAATTACCTTGAACTTGGTAATCATCCTACAATGTATGTGTATTTCAAATCCTCATACTGTGGATCATATATATACATACAATTACATGTGTCAAATATTCTTCAAGCAAGTAAAAACATTAAAACGTCAAAAAGAAACTCCCAAGCGACAATGGGAATGAATTTCACAACTACAATAATAAGTAAGAGAAAAAGGATTCTAACGGAACTAACGTGTTCTGAAGGCAGGTATTTTTGTTCTTCACTTTGTTTGCATAGTGCAAGGGCAAATCTTGAGTGCTGGAAGTTAGGCTGGGCTCTCAGGCTGGGGAGGGAGGCACCAGGGAGTCTGAGGCATGCGAGGAGTCTTGATGTGCTTGCGAGGCTGCTGTTTCGAGGAGCGCAAGGCCGGGTAGACCCAGGGAAAGGAGACAGCTGGGCACGTGCCAAGGCTTGAAGAGACCTCCAAATGGACCTGCACTAGCCACTCTCACTTCCTCCACTTCCTCAGGTTACTGCAGTCACCCCCCACCCCCGCCCCCACCCCATGACCTGCTCCTTTGTCCACCCGGCCTGCCCCTCAGCAAGTATCCTCAGCGAGCTCCCTTCAAGAGACAGTTCGTGTCCCTCTTCTCTCGAAAGGACACTCCTGCTCAAAGCAAAAGAAAAGCCCTTATGACAGTCTCAAGGACCCATTCCTCAAACACAACAGGCACTTAGGTTCTTCTGCCGAGAACGCCTTTCCCGGACTTTACATAGCTGCTCCCCATCATCGTCCTATACTGCTCAAATGTCACCTCCTCCGAAGGCCATCCCTGGTCTCACTGTTTGAAATTCCAATCCTCCCAATCCCACACTCCCCAGTTTCTATTTAACATGGAATCCACTATAGAATTCGCTCATTTGTTTACTCTCTGTCTCACAACTAGAGCTGGCATCATGAGGACAGGGACTTTACTTGTTTTACTTGCTTTGGATCCTGCCTGTCTTAGAAGAGTTCTGGTATATAAAAGAGCTTCAGGTAAATATAGCTGAAGAAATGAATGCAGTTCGATTCCCTTCCTGAAAGCACTGAATATGAACGGAATAAAACTCGTGTTCGTGGAACCCTCTTCTAGAAAGTTTTGATGAGCACTATAATGACGACTCTCAAAAAATAGCCAAGCTCTTAGACGAGGGACTATTCCATGGACATCATAAATTACTTTTCCCAGAATACAAAATCTCTATGAACATTTAAGGTTTTCTTCCTACCTGGCTTGTTTTTTTCAGGAAAACATTTGTCCATCAAACCTGCAATATTTTCTCTGTACCTGTTAAAATTTGAAGATTTGAGTCATGGTTTGAAGCATAATGTCACAGAAGATTATTAATATTCAATAATAGTAAATAGCCCAATAAGTAGCATTGGGTTACATCCTAATATGCTTACAGATTTTCTTCTAAAATAAATGGAACAAAAGAACAAGGAATCTTTCACTGTTTAACAAGCACTCTGTTATCTACATTAGCAGCAGTGGAAACTAGTTCTTGTCAAGAGATTCTGAGTAAAACACATTTATCTTATGATTTTAACCCAAATAAATGATGCTTTCCATTACCTAATTTTGGAATCTCTAACGTAGTTTGGATCTTTCAAATTATCCTCCCAAGGAAGATGGCCACTAAGCCACTGGATCATGCAATAACCAAGTATTTCCAAGTCACCGCGTCTTGAAGGGGCTACGAAGAAAAGAGAAGTTAAGCATATTAAAATAATTTTAAGGTTTAATTTCGAATATATATAAAGCAAAAAGATAAAACGGTCAACTTTAAAGTCTGTTTCTCCTCATAAAATTGTGATTGCATTTAATAAAAGCACCAAATATTAGGCATTATTAAAAAAAAAAAAATTTACCTCAAAATCCAAACTGGCAAACTCCAAAGTTTCAGACTGAGACTACTCCTTTAGGAAAAGTTATAGAACAATGACCTGATTAATAATGCCAACGGAAAATCTGAAGATAGTAAAAATGCGATAAGCTACTAGAGACGCAGAGAACGGGAGTCGTTCTAGTTCCCCCCATAGTGTTGGGCACACAAAAAAATTTAAAAAAGAAAGAAAGAAAAAGAAAATGACTGAAGAAATAAATAAGCTGGCAGAGGTTTGCCACTTGTAAAGTTATACCTACGAAACAAACCCAGAGACTTTTAGGGGGCTCGAGGGAAGCCAGCATTCCGCTTCAGCTAAGGAAAACCAAAGAAATGCTCACGGCCAAAGCTGCGGGGACCCTCGGGGCGGGAAGACAGTGGGGACAGCACAGGTGGTCCTGACACAACACCTGGCCTCTTCCGGGCCTCGTTAGCAGCAGCTTAGTGACACCAGCGAATGACGAGCCGCCAAGCGGGATGCGGCTGACGGGCAGCAGCGCCCTGCTCGAGCCGCTGACATACCCACGCCGTTGTGCGCATCGATGCTGGTGAACTCGACCGTGCCGTCGTGGCGTTTCTTCGGGTCCTCTCTGTACTCTTTATGAAGTCCTTCTGGGCAGTACCGGTACGCAAGGCCGTAATCTACCAGGTACACCTACGATTTCCAAGCACCAACACACTGAGTCCCGAATGACCGCGCATCTGCTCCTTTAAAAACCGAACTGTCATTTGAAGACGACAAGGTCATATCAGAGCGAGCGAGTCAGACCCCGTGTGCAAGCAACAGCAAACGCTGAATCCTGAAGGCCTTTGTTCAAAGAAAAATGTTAAGTGCCCGCGCAGCTGTAGTTCAGATCTATCACTAGAATTTACACACCTTTTGACACGAGTATGTCATATTTGTGGTTAATGTTACCTCCTCGATTTGAGCAAGGATTATAACCCTCACGCTTTTTCTGAGTGTAAAACAACCTCCATGCAAACAAACCATCGATGCTTGCTGCAATACAAATGCCACACACCAAGTGTGAGACACATGATGCTTTCAGCTTACATTCCTGCTTCTTTGTTGTCAAATAATCAAGTATCGACTCAATAAAAATACTTGAGAGATTATAATGATCTAAAGAATTTTAGATGAAAGTTTTATCTAGATTTAAAAATTTGTCAAGTTTTCAAAATTAAAACTGAATTTTAATATTAAATACACACACTTGTGGGCATGTACATTCTGATTAGCACAAAAACGAATCAATCTTGTTTTCTTCTGTCTCACAGCCGCACATTACATCTCCTGGATAACTGTCTCACAAATGACTCACAAATTTGGTTATAAGAGAAAACTGAAATAAAAGCATCAATCTATATCTGGTATATACATCTAATACTAGAAGATAGAAGATAACTCCATACTAAGCATATACCCAAAAAATAACAGAACGGCAAAAAATTTTCTATATAAACAAAATGAAGCACGTTTACTCAACTGCACACTGAAATAAGTTGTATTTTCATGCAGTACATGTACAAATCCAGTTTATGCCAATTAACGAACCCTTCGAGTTCTCGTCTACGTTTTGCTTGTTTTCAACCTGAAGACATGTAAAGCAAGATGCCAGCTGCCTTTAAGATGTCTCCATCAGCTGCTAGAGCACAGCTACTTTCCCCACGATGCATATAGATTCCCCGGAGCCTCCAGAACAGATGAAAGAGGGGAAGCAAATATATGAGAGAAAAAGAAAGAAACCACGGAATAAGAAAACATGCAGCAAGAGGAAGTTAAAGGCAGGTTTGAGAAAAAGAAGAAAGGAGGACAGATATGAACACACAAGCACGTTTACAATGTGGACAGTCTTTTCTGGTACAAGACTAAGCAAGAAGTGAGAAGACACGTGGGGTGAAGTGAGTATGGCACCCCAACTCCTCGAGTGTCAACTAGCCCTGACTCGAATCACGGAAACAGCTCCAAGAAAACTGTTGCAGACCCCTCTACTCCAACTAACTTGACCCAAATAAAGGTGCAGTGAGATTAGCTCTTTCTCCTTCCTTAGAAAGTGAAACTAGAGTGAATGCAATGAACTCCAAAGCTCACATCTGAATTGCAAACACTAAGGGTGTACAAATTCCGACAGCTAATGTATTTCTGCAAACCAATTGATTTGAATAAGCAACATGTTAAAGACCAAATTTTCCAAGTAACAGAACACTTATATTTGATGGATTTCTTGAACAAAGGAAATAAAAAAAATGACAAAGCAGACAGGCAAACATAATTCATTGGTGCACTATGTAATTTTAAACTTCCACCCCCAAGTAGCTATTTGAAATTCATTTTGTATCACAAGTACTTCTTCTGAATATTATTTAGGGCAAAATAGCCAACTTGATAAAGTGCCAACAAATCGCATCAAAAATGTAGAATGTTAACTAGATAAAAGTGTCAAGAAGAAATATTATTATCACTGTATCTACTTCAAAAAGCAAAACTTCTGCAGGGGTTCAAAAGTTCAAAGCAACCATATTTGTTTTCAAACAACAAGATTTCAAATAGTAAAATTAAAGTTATAAAACTACCTGGTCAGGATTCTTGTAGCTCAGAAGAAGATTTGAGGCCTTGATATCTCCGTGTACATACTCATGCTCATGAATATATTCCAGAATATCCAGCTATGAAAGCACCACAAAGAAGTAATTAATGCAGTACCCGACACCAACCAGCAGAGGACCGGCTTCAATACAAGTAGGACAACTGTGGCTCACATACAATTCTTAAGCTTAGCTGCAGGACAGTTTTCCGAGAAAACCTTTTGGCATTTGCTTCGTATATTTTCTGAAGGTCACTCCCAAAGCGATCCATGATCATAAACCTGTAACTGAAGACAAAGAAGAAAAATCAATTAAGGAACAAAACAGAACTCGGGAAAACCTCTTTGGCAAAGAGTACTCCCCTCTCAAAGTTAAGAAAGAAGAAAAGACAGAACAAACATTTCCAAGTGTCTTCCTCCAACTAGAAATCTCTAGGGTTGAGAAGGCTTTCCTGTCCTGTCTTTTACCTTAAGGGCTCCCCTGTTCTGAGCTAATTACTTGAGACCATTTTCAATGCCCAGAGAGAATCCATCAGATCAATTCACAACAAAGGAAAACAATTTAAGTAAGAACGGTATCACAGATTTTTCTCATAGTTTCTAGAAACTAACTTCTGGATTGTGCTTTTTTCTCTACATTTAAGGCACATTTTGGCGAAAGTACTAGCATTCTGTTAAAATCCAGGCTATCACGATGCCTAACAATAGTAAATTCAATAGAATTGCTTAAATAGTATGAAAGGATTGTATGTGAGATCTCAACACTCAACATTTGGGGAAGAACAAAGATCCTGGGAAAACAGGAAGATCTCTGGTTTTGCTACAAACCAACTATGTCACTTTAACAGAGTCACATTACTGCTTTTGGACTCATTTTCACAGTATCAAGTGAGGGAGCAGGGCCTCGAGCTTTCTAAAGTCTTTTCCAGGCCCGATAATAACCACGCACTGCAGGGTGTCCCGCCGAGTTGCAACAACACTCTCGTTACCTGTTCTGAGGACCACTTTTCACTTTGTAAAGCTTCTGAGATGCCAGACTTGCCTGGCGAGATTACTCGGTGAGTCAGTAAAAGACAAGAGCGCACTCAAACACATGAAAGCAGCTCCGGGGGCTAAGGTTCACCAGCACTTTCCTGGCAGCAGCTGGCAGGCACCTACTGAAGCCGAGATGCGCGCCTGCAGAGCCTGAGCACCTCAGATGCCTCAGCGCGCTGAACCGCCTCGCCCTGACCTGAGGAGGCTGACGTGTCATCTATGAGCCCATCTCACACCAGAAGAAAACACTAGCCATCAGCCACTTCCTCGAGGAAGCATGAATTCATGCTTTTAACCACTGCACTGAACATACTGAAATAAACAAACATCAGCAGGACACAAAAATCCTACCTCCATGCTGTAGGGGTCTAAGACAAAAACTGCATTGAGAGTGTGGTATGTTGTCACGTATTTGATGAACAGTGAACCTGATTATCTAAACTTAAAATATTTTGTGAAACAAAATTACTGCAATAAAAATCATTTTTAAAAATACAATATGACAAGTTCAATAAGGAAGCAAGATCTATTATTAAAAAATAACTCGGCAAATAAATGCTGGAGTCTATCCATTTTTCAATTGGGAGAGAACTAGAGATCATCATCTAAACATCTTTTCATAAATAAATAATGCCTATGGAAGTACAGTGGTTTGTCCAAGTCACATAGTTAGTCTGTGGCAGAATGTATCACTCTTGTTAGATTTTCCAGTAGCCAGACTGCTCAGCTAAGGAAGGGGGAATTATAACTCGGACTTCCTGACTCCTTTAACAGGCTGTGAAAGGCTAGATCGTGGACAAATGTAAGTGAACTGTTTTTAAAAATAAGTAACACAGGTATGTAATTATTATAAAAAAATACCAGGTAATAAAAACACAACCTCTGTTGAGGCTTTGAAAGAGGGCTAAAACACACCTGATTATTTCAACATAGAATTTATTAATACATCACATGACACAGATCTTTGTTTTATTCATAGATCACATCACCTCTATTCTAAATTACTGTTTAATCCCCTCACCATTTCTAACTGATACACATTAACTAACAGATGTCCGTGTACCATACAGGAATTTTTACCATATTCTTCTGCAGGAAGATTTTTACCACCGACTAGTAAAATTAAAGTTATTTCTATGTAATTCCTCTAAAGTAAACATTTAATGTATACCTTCCTGGCGACTTGGATAAAATGATGCAAGCAATAATGTGGAAACATGAATCATTATAAGTGATTTAATAATGGAAACAGCCAGCGTTTTTATGAAGCTAACGCTGTTCTAAGCTGTATGTATATATTCATTCAAATGAGTTACAGGGAAAACAAAGGGTTTCTGACAGGGAGGTGGCCTGAAGGACAATCATACTGTTTCTCCGGTAAGAACTCTATTGATTATTTTTAAGAGCTTCAACCTAAAAAGCAAATCAATAGCTATGGTGATTAATGCCCCCTTTTAGGAGACTCTTCTAGCCCACCTACGTTAGAGAAGAAACAGGCTGAGGTGAGGCCTGGTGCCAGAGTCCCCACACTGGAGGAAGACCTCTCCTGTCCTGGCATAGGACCAGCCTTCGACACCTAGCCCCGCAATCCCTGCCCTCTGCCCCCACCGCCCCCCTGCAGCCCTTCTAGGCCCTGACGCTTCCTGAAGGAGCCACGCTCACATACCCTGGTTAAGTAGCTCCAGGCTTGTTCACAAACGGTGATGAGACTACAGCAGGTAAAATGTTCTAAGACAGTGCTGGCAGTTTTAAGAAAAGTCACTGTTCCCAATCAAAAATAAGAAGTGAATAAATGAAACCAGTAATAACGACAATGATGATGATTACAACTCACACACTACTGAGCATGTATTATGTAGCAGAAAAATTCCGCTTACAATTAAACGCTATCATCTCTACCTCACACTGACTCCATAAATTAAGTGCTATCATTCCCATCTTACAGGTGAGGAAACACGAGAAACTGCAAACGGAGCGCAGGTCCACACCTGACGGCGTTGATGTGCCTAGTTCAGTGAGTTTAGGCTTTAACATGCCTGTTTCTCCCCTGTAAGATAGTTTACAAGTACTGATTATACATCAAGTATTGGAGGTCTGTGCCAACTATGTTCTCTCCAGTCTCTGAACCCCGAAGGCACAAGAGTCAAAACCACACCAGCTGGCACTTACCTATCCTCTCACTGTGTCAGTAATGTTCTCTCACCAGCGAGGCAGAAGCCTCACCGAGGAGCCGCAATCTGTGGCAGGCAGATGACAGGTCTGCCATGAAACTCCAGACTGAAGTCTGGAGGCCCCCTTTTACGACCGAGGGTGTGGAGGTTTTGTTTGCACCTTTGGGTCTGATCCTACTTGTCATCTACACCCGTTTCTGTGCGAATCCTCCAGCCCCAAGAGGGCCAGCTCTCTGAGAGGGCCTCACAACCTGTCGCTATGGAAGGCAGGGGACAGAGATTCTTGTCTTTACCATGTGGCCTGAAAGGAGGCCTCGTGCTGCAGGTGCTCAGTATTAAGACTTGACTAAACCAACCGAACAGAGAGCTCTCCAAAAGGAGAAGAAAGACAAGACACGCATATTTTTACCTTTTTCCATTTTTATCATGTAGTCCAGACCCCCAATACTTAGGAACACCCAGGTACTTCAGTTTATGAGTCCGAATCCATTTCTGAACTACAAGTCAAAACAAATGTTTTTGATTCCAGTTCTGTGAGACATCATTGTTCTTATCATTAAAAGCAGAACATACTTACAATGCAGTAGGTTTTCATTTTTATTTTTTTCATATAAAAGGAAGTAAACACAGTACATTATAACCAATAAATGAAAGTACTTTAAAAGCCTGTTTATTAACCTTTTCAAGTTTGTTATCCTGCCGTAAACATTATCTTTAAAATGAAAAATCTGCAGAAACACTAAAAAAAAAAAATCAGACCATTCCTGAAGTTGCAACTAATAGCTCTCATGATGTGAGGGCGACTTGCTTCCACAGAGAGACCCATTTCCCACCCCAGCCTACAATTTCTAACTCAATCTGCAAGTCCTCCACCAGGAAATCAAGCCTGGGAGAGCAGAAGTCTTCTTTAAGAGCTTGCCAGGTAGGACACTGCCCTGCCAGGAGGCCCCTCAGGAGGACAGGGCCGGAGGGGGCAAAGGACCAGGGGGGCCGAAAGTTTCCGCTCTCTTCTCTGACAGCCTGTTCACCCCACTAATTATGGCTTCTCCCTAAAAGTTCAGAAAACTACTCCAAAAGATTTGGACATTCTCGAGCTATACCATGATTAGGATTCTCAATTGTGAACAAAATTTTCTAAATCAAATTTTATTTGTTAACTTCATCTATGTATTGATATAGATGCAATCTTACAACAAGCCCATTAACAGGTCAGCATTCTTTCATACAAACTTCACATAAATGAAACTTACTTATGAAATAAAAACAACGAAGAACTGTAACAGAAGATCTAGGCTCTAGTGCTGTCTTAGAATAAATGGCAGTCATTTGATATAAACACACAGGTATTGTGATTCTTACTTAGCTCTGGCTTGGCAGCTCGCTGGTAGAACTTTAGTTCAGTAAAAAGAGGTCCATTGTCACTAGGTTCCTTAAAACACGAAAGTTAATTAATTAGTACCAGATGTAGTTAAATCAACGAGTTACAATCAATAAGCCTTCATAAGAGACTAACGGATCAATCTTTCTTTTCAGAACAAAATACTTCTGATACTTAAGTAATAGCCATGTATTAACTGTGAAAGTCTTTAGAAATGTTTGAGATTCTCCAAATAGTCCATTAAGTCTTATATTTCTATCAAGTTCCATTTCTGTAAGTGATTAACCACAGAGAAGATACACAGCTCAGTCTCTGGAGACTTTAAAGACAAAATCTTTAAATTCATTTTCATCTTACTTAAGCTTTCTCTTCAGCAAAGATGAGCAACTATGCATCACCAAGGGGCTATAAGACATCTGAGATTTAATAAAGTCTCAATGCTTGATTTTAACCAATTATTGGCAAAACCCTACTCCCTTCTGTTTCTCCTTACAGCGATAGCTGGTTATCAGGACTGGCAGAAACGCGCCTACGCACAAGGAAGTGTTCTCTGGGACTCCAGAACGCACACTTCCATTTAAATGGCCCAGTCTTTCCAGCACTGATGTGCATTTTTCAGATCGGCGCTCTCCAATTTGCTCCCCACGTGGTAATTTAAGGAAGAAAGGGGGACTTAATAACAACGGCTTCCTATCATCATTCCTAGACTGCATTTCTTCCTATTTGAAGGGACAGTTAAGAGTCAAAATTATTGGTAAAGAGGTATCTAGTCTCAAAAAGGTAGGGGCACAAACAAGAAATTATCGGCCTCTTGATTTCTGCCTTGTCACATAAATACAGAAGAGTGGGAAGAACCTTATCATTTTGTGGACTGTTTTAAAAAGCAAATTTTGTCTGATTGAAGTTGGCCAGGATCTACTTAATGTTTGATGTTTTCTGTTGGTATTACCTTGTTTGAGAATCCGAGAAACTTTTGAAAAGCAGTGAAAACTTCCAACAAGGAAGCTAACATTTCTAAACTAAATTTAGGAAGCTATTATGTCTAAACTAGTTTTCAAACTAATCTCTAAACTAAGTTAACATTTCTAAACTAACACGTTTAAACTAAAAATACGAAGTTACTTTCAAGAGAGTATCTGTAAGTAAAGTTCAAGGGTCACCAAAGCATTAGGCAATGTGACAAATGAGACCCGCCCGCTTAACCGAGAGAAAATGTATGAAAATTATGCAGTTGGCTGCTGGAGACAACTTTTACAGGTAATTAAGACGTGCTCTTTTTCTTTTTTTTTTCATTCAAGATATCCTTATTGTCACAGACATTCGTTTTGTTCCTTGAAGTTTAAATAAAACCACTTTGCATAGGCACGCTACTCTAACGGCTCAGATTCCGTGTGATGTGAAACAACGGCCCCCCGAGTAAAGCACATCAGGAAGAGACTGACGAGGCAGCCGGCGTCAGGCAGTGCCTGGCTGTGAGTGAGCTGAGCTCAAAGGCAAACGAGCAACATGCAACCCTGGGGTCGGAACTTGAAAACAGACTTGCCTTATTGTTCACAGGTAGAGAATGGTGCACAAGCGTCTGGCTTGACATCACTCTTAAGAAGCTGAGGGGCAAGCCAAGCCTGTCATTAGTGGCCTAAGTGTCTCGACTGTGCACAGACTCTATGGCTCCTTTCCCAGCAGCACGGGACAGGGCTGTGCACATCAGAGCCATGGCTGAGCAGGCCTCCACCGAACTAACAGCCTCAGTGTCAGAGTGAAGAAAGAAACAGAAATTCAAGAAGGAATTTTGGCAGAGTTACTCTCCAAAGGCTAACTTTTGGAACAGCTCATTAATATACTCCAGGTTTGAAAGGCTTTTCCTACGACAAATCCTGGCATATTACCATCAGAATAACACTCTGATGTCTTCAGTTTCAACCTATGTCATATCAACTTTAATTTTCAAGCTTTCCTGCAGGCAATAATTTCTTAAACTTATAATAATGAGAATCAACCTATATAAATCAAGCTATTATAATGAAAGCCACACTACAATGAAGGCTCTTTGAGCTCATTTCAGCCTTTTTCTAATCCAATAAGATTCCATTATAACAAAACAGAGGCGCTACCTCCCTGACACTGCACTCGAGCCAAGCGAGCTACTTCTGCTGAAGAAAACACCTTAACTCATAACTAAAATTTTATTAACATATTTCAATTCGAAAATACTTTGCCAACTCTATAATAGCCAAGATTTAGAAAAGAAATTGGGAGTGACATTTTAACTAGAATATCACTAAACGTTTCTTTAAGACTTCTAAGTGTCAAAATGAAGATGACAACAGAAAAAAATTAAAATGTGATATATTTCAATGGCACCATCTAAAAGCAACTGGCTGCCATTTAAAAACGAAGCTGTATAAAGTTTCTCCTTCCTACCAAAAAGAGTATGAGATCGGAATTGAAAATTCAGGTCACTTCTCCCAACATCAGTGACAGAAATTAAACATCAGTCTGCACACTTCTTTCCAGGCAATGTGAAATACAGATTCTTATCGGTTCATCTTGGAAAGTGACCCTGATACAAAGAACTGTTAGGGTACAGCATCCAAATCTAGGCCTCTGCCTCTAGCTCTGCTCTTAGCGGTGACATGCAAAGGAGGTCCAGTTCAAAGGACCAGTCCTTTACCGAGTCTGAGGACAAGAAGACAGAGCATCTTCTCCTGCGTTACCCGACAGGGTATATCAGCTTACTACTTCTCTCCCGACAGTGTCTCTCCGGTATCCAGAGACAAGGAATACGAGCTTACCGCCTGCTGACCTAGCCCTACGGCTCCAGGGCTGTTTCCCTAAGATGAGGACTAGGCCCCAAACATGACCAGACACAGTCATTTGGTAGAGGAGGGAGAACATTTTTAGTATGTGCCTAATATCCATCTTGACTATGGAAGTCTTAACTTTAAGGTCAAAGGCAAGAAATTTGTGGGTGAACTATCTGCGACTTTTTCACAAAGCAGATGATACATATTAGCAGCAAACAAACGTTTTGTCACATCTTCCACATTAAGGAAGCCCAGACCAGATGCACAGGGTACTGCATTCCCACCAAAATAAAGGGGTCCCCGCCCAGGGATAAACACGTGTGTGCTCATGTCAGTTTGTGGAGATAATGGAGGTGCTCTACACACCATACTCCGCCCGTGGTCCTGGACCCGGCTGCGCTGGGGGCTGTACCCAGGCCCCATCCCAGAGCCAGGTTATACTCCCCCGCCAGTGGGGGGGCGGGGGGGGGCGGGGCGGGTCACTGCTTGATATGCTAATCAGGTAAGTCCGCCTGACTCTCAGAATCAGTTTGTGTTGATTACTTCTTGAACAACATCTGCTGAGGGTTCCTCTACGATGAAATACATGCTCATTTCAGAAAATTTGGAAAAGTAGTGATGTTTCTGTCACATAGAGAGCTACTTTGAGGAGTATCTCCATACTATATACATACAATATTGCATACTGCTTTTTTCAGCAATGATGAAATTTCTCCAAAGAGCAGGACTTGTTCTTTGAAAACTTAAGTTTTCATATCTCCTGATGTTAAAATGGTAAATGTTCAAAAGTTGAATACTAGAGAGATGTGATATTCACATTGTATGTTTATATTTGACAAACCACTTCACCTGGAATCTAAAAGTGGCGAGAATGAAAACACTGCAGGACAGTAACAGAGAGGGCACAGCACACCACAGAAGGCAAATGATGAATGAGCCTACTCAAAAGGCACAGAAAAGACATGGAAGGGAGTGACCTCAAAAGTTTAAATGTGATGGGGAATGATGGCTAAAAAGTTTCCAAAAGAAAAAAAAAAAAAAAAAATGGCATGTAAAGGCAGCGTGGAGGAAAGGTTTAAATTAAGGACTTTATCAAATAACTTAAAATATGGTTAGGGAGTAAAAATAAACAGATGAAAGAAAAAGATAATTAGAGGCATGAGGAGGTTAACTGGCATGTGAAATTATGAAATAAAGGGAAAGAATGAGTACCACAGGAGCTTAAAGGAGTTCAGAAAAGACATCAAGGCGAAGCCAGCAAAGAGCACTTATTAAAACTCTCCTTCAGAGAGGAAGAGAAAGTAACTTCGCTGTTATTTCTATGGCAGTCTTCCAGGATCAGGCAAACTACCACACTGAAAATGTTACTGAAATATTAAATGCAAAAGAGAAATCAAATGAATATTTATCACTGTCCTAATTACAAAGAGGAGTAACGTAAGCTAATGGAACAGAACTACACTGGGAGACAGGAGATGAAGAGTACTGAACCAGGCTTTGTAACAAATGGCTTTAGACTCAAAAATGTATATTTGCTGCCTTAGGCAGTTGGGAAATACTTGGTCCTACCCAATTTTCCCTATAAAAATAAAGTTAGATTGAATAACAACTAAAATACTTAGGATTCCTCACAAAACCGTATCATAATTCTAAAACAAACACGATTTAAAGACATTTGGGCTACAGAGAAGAAATAGAGCACAGCTGCCCAGCAGTTGAAGCTGGAAGACCCTTCCTTCCACGATGGAAATGAGTGAAGATTACACCTACCAAGGGGCAGTGGAAACCAGACTGTCGGACTGCAAGATGAGAAATCGTAGGGGATTTGCTTTCGTCTCACTACAGAAAGTTGGGAGGAGTCTAAGACGAATCTAATCTTACCTACAGATTAGTATTTTAATTTTTCGTATCAAAGAACAAAGTAGATAGTAAGCTGTAAATTCCATTCTAATGACCCAATTTAATAGTAAGAATTTTCATTCCTCTAATATAACAGCAAACTGAGTATTTCAAAAGGCATCTCATTGCACAGAAGAAAAAGAAGAAAAATCCAGAATGAGAGGGCATCACGAACAGGGAAATGGCAGGCACACACTAGCAAGTGAAGGACTTCCCTCCCCGGCAGGCGTGACGGAACAACGGGGCCCAGGGAGCCCAGTCGCCATAAAGAAGACAGGACACACGGACGAAATGACTGGCTGCAGACAGCTGACGAGAAGGCAGTGGAGGACTGTGACCTCTATGAGAAGAAACCCAGTGAGCCCAGGACGGCCCAGCTCTTCAGAGCACCAGGAGCAAACCAGCAGACTGGCAACAGTGTAGGACAGCGGGGGACCAAACACAATGCACCAACACCTGACACCGAGCCAGACAAGGAGATTAGAAACATCAGCATAGAAAGAGTGCAGGAAAACAATCCAAGACCAATATCCGTCATGAACAAAGACACAAGCCTTCCTCAGGAAGTGGCAGCAAACCAAGCCGGTGTCCCGTGCCAGTGCCACACACCACCACAAAGCAGTGTGTCTTTAAAGAAGACAAGTCCAACACTCAAAGCTCAAGCCATGTGACCGCCATGACAGCAGAATCTAAGAGGAAACTCTATGCTCCATCTCAATAGAGACAAAAGAGCATTCCAAAAATAAACAGACCAACTACAAACTGGGAGACAATTTTGTAAGACACATATATCTGGGAAAAGACTAGTATCCAGAACAACTCTTCCTACTCGATTATAAAAAGTTAAAAAAAAATTGTTTTTTAAGGCGGAGGGAGTGAGGAGGGCAGCAAAAGCCTGAGGCCTCACACTCCACAAAGAAAATATACGAAGGGACGCAAGCACCTTAAGTCCTCAAACTCAGTCCTCAAGTAAACAGAAATTAAAACGATGAGACTACTAATCTCGACATAATAGCTAACAAATTAAGTCAGTCACCCTAAAGCACTAAATCATAAAGAGGGAGTGTGAAATTAGACACTTGGGAAATCTCTGCACACACCAGGAACTTTACTTCTAAGTATCTATCCAAGAGAAATAAAAACCTACATTCAGGAACAAAAAAACCACACACTTATTCAAGAACGATTACAGAAGCTTTACTCCTAACAGCACAGACTAGAAACAGACCGAATGTCTATCAACAGAAAATGGGGGGAAAATTCCTAAGATTTCTAACATGCTGCTACTGAAGCAACAGAATTAAATGAACAGATGCTACCCTGCCAATATGAAAGAAACTTTAAAACATTAATCGAACATGAGAAGTCAGAGACAAAACACTATGTACTGTACAGGACCACTTCTCTGCATTCTAGAACAGGAACCACTGGTTCATAGGGAAATCTCAGACCAGTGGCCGCCACCACACGTTTGCAGGGAAAGCAGCAGTCTGACCAGGAAGGGGGACCAAAGGAATCTTTTCGGGGTGAGAGAAATATTCTGTATTTTAATAGGGGTGGTAATTTACGGAATTACAATAGTATATATACGTATTTGTCAAAAGTCTTCAAAACGTTTATTGAATATCTATGTGTCCTTGCAAAAATTGTGTCTCAACTTAAAAAAATCACTAAGGCAATTCAAGTATAAAACAAACATATCCCTTTTAGAAAAAGAATAGCATCTTTAAGTCGAGATCTGCAGCCTTTGAAAAAACAAAGGAGAGAAGGGGGTTATGTGATAACTCGCCCACATGATAGATTTTAACAAAAGCATGTTCTTCGCATGTATCAAAGAACTCTGAGGAAGGGGAGCTAAAAATGCTGAGTAAAATAATACCTAATAATACTGAAAACCAAACAAAAAAGGCGGTTAAAATGTAATGTACAAACTGTCCTGTACTCAAAGTATGCTTACGTCAGATGAGATGCTGTCAACCTTTACTCATTACATATTTTAGCACAGCAAAAAGAAGCTCAAAGTGATTACAATTAAACAGCAATTAAAATGGAAGGCGAAGGGAAGAAAATCAGAAGCATGAAAAGAAAAACTCGACCAACCGGAAGTTTAGAAGAAATTGTAGGATAAAATTTCACTGACCTAATAGTCTTACAATAATCTATAAATAGAAGTATCTATATATTATAAATTTAGCTGAAATTTTTTAAATGTGCTAAATATTTTTATTCCACATCTGCATACCTCGATACTTTCATTTACTCCCCCCTCCCCAATATGAGCATCTCTCTAACTCAAAAAAGCAAAGAGGAACTTTTTTAACAAGTTCTTTAAAACTATAGTTACTTTCATATCTCATTAAATATTTATGAAACATTATTAAAAATGCAATACCTATGGTCTAATTAATTTTAGGTATCAAAAAGGGCGTTCTACAAAACAAATACTACAATAAATCAATAAAAAAGGAAAAAATCAGCTAAAATATTTTCTTACCACTTTTACAACACAGGGTGCATCGCTGCCAACCGATTTTGAAGAATTCATATCAGCTGTTTGAAAGAGTGACACATGCAAAATCAGAACAAGAAGCAACATTATTACAAATAGCCTGTTAATAACCCCTTATTAATATTTAGGCCTATATACAGCTGTTACCCCTTTAAAGTATAAACTTCAGTTCCCTAATATGTGTTTCAAGGTATCATTATAGAACAGTTCATCAATTTTAAGACTTTCCTCATGTTGCACCAGGTCTGAAATTGGAATGCATCTTACAAGTGCTGGTCTCTTCAATATGATCATCAATTAGATATGGGAAACTCTGCGTTAGGGATTTCTTCAATTTAAAATTCCAAATGACCTTTGATATGCTAATGTTGCTGTGAATTCCCAGGACAATAATAACCGATGCAATCTCTTAAATTTAACTAACTAGGGAATCTTTTTAAGAAGTATCAAGATGGCAAGAAAAGATGGAGCTGAAGTCCACAAAAACACTAGCTGAGGGGAAAACTCATCTACATCAATAGTTCAGGATGCTGGCACCACAACTGTGAGGCGCCACACAGAATGTGACTATCAGTTTATTCCAAACAAATAAAGAACGAAGCTGCCCAGCAATACTAAGGCGGAATGTAAGTTTGTCCATCACTAAAGAGTATGCCAGTTTGCAGGAGACGGATTAGCAGTGAGCAAGAAAAACCACCCCTCCTGTCATAAACTAACCGTTCAGGGGTAGGACGCAGGCAACAACAAAGTACAAAGCACGTCTGATGGCCATTGAGTCTACCTCGAAGTCAGGCGCAAAGGCGGACAGCGCAGCAGGCGGTGAGAGAACGCTCACTCAGTCAACCACCAGCACCATGGGCTATTGCGGGACGCACACGCCAGGCAGACCAGCTCAAAGGCCCGAAGCAGGCGTCTTTGACACTTTCTTTCTGAGGAAGGCCAGGAGGCCACAGAAGCTGGAGCGGAGTGAGTGAGACAGAGCAGACACAGGGCAGATCAGAGGCGCCAGGAAACGAACACGTCATGAACTTGGTGACAGGAGGCTGTTGCTGTGGACGAGATGAAAAGCCGCTGGGAAGTTTGGAGAAGAGGTCTGGCAAGAGCAGATTTTGCAGTTTAAAGAACTCTGGGTGGCTTCGTGTGGGACACAGAGAGATCAGCTGGGCTTTGACTGCGGGCCAGAGACAGGGTGGCTTGGGGCAGCAGCACGTGGTCAAGCCGTGGGCGCACCTCCGAAGAGCCAGCAAGGTGCGCTGGTGTGTGATCGGTGTGCAGGGTGAGGCAGGGAAAAAGAGGGAAGGGTGACTCCCAGTTTCGGGCATGATCATTAGAAAGTTGTTCCTTACAAAGATGGAGAAAACTGCAGGAGGAGCAGTGCTTTAGTGGGTCTGAAGTGTGAGATGCTTATTAAACACACACGTTCAGATGTTAAACAGGAAGCTGATAGACAAGTCTCAAGTTCAGAAGAGGGGTCCAAGTTGGAGAAATAAATCTGATAAGTAACCACAGAAGTACTATTTATTCAAAGCCATGACACTGGAAGAAACTCCCCAGGGAATGAGCAGACAGAGGAAAGGAAAAAGCTCCCAGGTGGGAGCTTTAAGGCATGCTCAGATCAGGAGTTGAGATGAGGAGGGACTGGCAAAGGAAACCAAGAAGCCACCATCAGCGGGGAAGGAGCAGTGTTAGGAAAGAGGTGCAGCTAAAAGCCTTCGGACTAAAGAACAAACACTCGGTTACAAAAATGGCTACACCCGGCGGTGAGGAGGTCTGAACCCTTTAGGGAAGAGCCCTTAGGCCCGCCCCGTAGGTTCTGAATTAGTAATAAAGGTCAGGTTTTTAAAATAAGTGCTCGCATACAAAATACTAAAATGAGGATAGTATCCCAGCAATACTGCAAAATCTCAGTAAGGATGGAGGAGAGGAAAGCTCAATAACTCATTCAAACAACATGCACCTGCAAATGCAGCAGACACTAGGAGTACATTAAGCCCCGTCCACCATCAAAAAGCACGTTCATTCTGGACAAAAGAAAAGTCATTTCCGGGCAGTGTGAAAAGACAACAGGCTAACACAAAGGTACAGGAAAGACCACCCGCCCTAAACTCACTTTGGAAACAATGAGGCAGAATGGGTGGTAGCACACACAGCTCGAGAGATGCAAAGGCCAACATGAAGGCCGGAGCAGAGTGAGGAGAGAAAAGGATGAAGATGAAAGTTGCTGGGGACCAGACCACATGAAGGGAAGGTCTGGTATTTTTCTCATTCTCGAGAGTCTGACACTTTATCCTACGAGCACTGGGGAGCGATGAAAGAAGTTTAAACAGGAAATTGGGATCTGAGGGCCAGGTCAACTCAAGCATACTGGGAACAATGGGCAGCAAGCGGGCAGGACAGCAGAGAAGAGTCACTGCTATTATGAGCAACCAGACACGAAAATGACCTCCAGTAAGGTCACAGCAGCAGACAGGCAGAGAAATGAAGGGATCTGAGAAGCCACACCGTTAAAGGAACAGGCACTAGGCAGATTAGTGAAAAGGTATTTGAGGAGACCTTCTGGTGTCATTCATTCAGATAATCCTCTCCTGATCAAGAGAGGAAGCTCCGTTTTAGACATGCTTGTGGGACATCTAACGAGAGATCCCTTGTGGCTCACTGGCAATGGACCTGGGCTGAGGAGACCAAGTCACAGTCTACAGATAAAGGACATGGAAATCAACAGAACAGAGGCAGCAACAGAACAGAGGCAGCAACAGAAGTCTTGAGACCCAGGGAGAATAAATAGGATGAAGGAAAGCTGGAGAACACAGACGTACCGCCGAAGACTATACACATCCAGCGATACAGGAGAAAAACGCGGGGAAAAGGTATGGTATGGTAGAAGAAAATGGAAGCAATTTTTGTGAAAAGAAAAGATAACAAGTAGCAAGTGCAGCCAAAAATATCCAAAGAAAATCAAAGGAACTTTTTTTTAACTCATTAGCAGAAATCGCTCTTGACCTTGAATTCCTAAGGATCTATTCTGGCCTATCAGTGGGCACAGAGGGCTAACAGGAGGAAGCAATGCTAGGCAATTCCTTTCTCTAGATCCATCAATCCAGGTTTACAGAAGCAAAGCTTTAGTACAGAGACCTGTCAAACCACTGGATGCTAAAAGCAATTATTATTAGATGGCACTTTCTGGTGAAAAGTACAAAATCAAAGCGTTATTAGCACACATACAAAGCAACTTCCAAATTTGCCGAGGATTACGAAAGGAAATTAATACAAAATGAAGAACCTACCTGATGAAAGACAGGATGTCAGAAGTCCACACATTCTGTACTACAGACAGCTTATATGATCCACCACCTCCAAACCACAAGGCCAAAAACCATACACCTGGCTAATGTAGTTACTCACCTTTCATGGTTTGTGAGGACTTTCACTTTAAGTCAGACATAGTCTAGTATACTGGAATGGGTTAGGTCAGAACAGAACCAAAGAATCAACACCTGTTTTCCAGAGACAGCTGCCACCGACTGAGAGGAATCCTATTTATGAAAACCAGGAAAGCACTGGTTTCTCAGATGGCCCCAGGGCGCAGCACATCAGTCCTGGAGGAGCTGAGTAGGGCTCCCCACGAGCAGCTTCTCTTTCATCCACGGCAGTGGTTTCAGGCTTTAGCATGGATCAAAATCACCTGAGGACTTGTTCAAACACATTACCAGGTCCTCTCCAGAGTTTCTGACTGGTAGGTCGACAGTGGGGCATGAGAATTTGCAGTTCAATCAATTTGCCATTGGATGCTGATCTGTGCTTTAGTGTTAGTATTCTAAGATGTTGTTTGAAAGAGAAAAAGGGATCGACAACTAAAAATGAAATTCGATAAACCTCCACGGCAGATTAAACAACTAAGCAAATAATGAATTGAAGATCAGAGGTGCAGTAAGAACACAGAATGGAAAAATTGGAGAAGAGTATCAAAAGCAAACAAAATATGTATCACTAATATTCTCAGTGAAACAAACAGCTTGAGAAGCAATCAGGAAACAATTTTTTTTAATAATTTAATTAACCTACAGAATCTCAGGGTTCCACAACAGGTCCCCCAAATTTCTGAGTATGTTAATATCACATTTAATCGGGCAAGATACATATAGCTTCCAGGGCAGTCTGCTAACTCCACTATGACAACGGTTAGGGCTGTGCTGAAAGGAAAGTAAAATCCACACCTGATAAAGATCTGAAAGTCTCCAAAATAAACCAGAACAAAGGGAACACACCCTCGTCCAGTGGAGGTGGAGAAATGTGTTCATGGCTGGCTTTGGGTCTCAAAAGAAACGAAGATTAAACAGAGAATGTCACAAAGCCACAGCGTTCACTAATGACCACACTGCCGACATGTCGCTCATCCTCTCTTGCTGCTGTGACTCAGTCAACCACCTCCTTCTCCACTCCTGAGATATATGTCCTCCCGATCACACACACGCAATTGACGACGGGTGATTAAAAACATCTCTAGAAGCTCATCACTGAGAAATTATTTTGAGAAGCATGGAAATCGTGGGATCAGCCATGAGAAGCAGAGCTCTACTTACCAAGATATATGCAACCAAAGCCGCCCTGGCCAATGGGCAGGCCCAGCTTCCACTGTTTCTTCATCATGTCGGTGACCACCTCTCCCACCGCAAACTGTTCTGCGAGACGTCTCTTGGCAGGGCCCTGCCTTCCACCTTGAGCTGCATTGACCCGAGGCATCGTCACTACAATCTACAATATAAAGCAGAACAGTCAGCACTGAAGTGCTCAAAACATTTCTCACATAGGAAGCTTCTGTGCGACAGAGATCCTGTTCAAATGCCTAAGTACTCCAAAATGTACATAAAAGACATCAGCTAATTCTGATATAAATCAAGTCCCATTTGATAATCTCAACTTTGAAACAAAAATAATAAATAAAATGATCTGTGCAATTTTTCTTTTTAAAAGATGAAGGAAGGCAGGAATGAAGATAAGCAGACAGGAAGGCAAGAAGGGAGAGGAAGAGGCAGCATGTTATTTCATGTTTATTTAGTTGTTCACACTGGTTGCCCTCCCAGCCACCCGGGACTCGAACGTAGGGGTGTGTGGCCTGCACTCCTTCAGAGGCAGCTGACCTAACTACCACTCCACCCGAGGGCACCAATCTGCACAATTGTTTTCAAGAAAATACTCACTTTTAAGTTCCAGTGGCATCACATCATCTATGACTAAAACTGCGATTTAACAACAGAGACTGGCTCTGTGAAGCTGAGGGGAAAGGAGCATCCATTTAGAGTCCAGTACAGAGATTATTCAGGCCAATACTGGCACGATATAAATGAAGCACAGAGTTTGGAAACGCAAGTTAATTAAACACGGGAGAAGTGTGCCCTGGTCACTCAGGCAGAGGAGATGCTGGACCATGTAAATCCCAAGGACCTGGGTTCCAAACTGGGACCAGGGTGAAAACCCAAAACAAAGAAAGATCTTTTTTCCTTCCCTTCTTTCCTCCCCGCAGCCATCCTCTCTAGGAAAAAGAAGTCCACGGGGAAAGGAAAGGATACGCCATGGTAGATGCTATTGCGCACAGGCTCCTCACCACCCTCACGACTCTGCCAAGATTCCGTTAGCAGCTCGGCTTCACGGAGCAGGACACGAAGGCGCGGCTCAGTTCAGCGACGGCTGGGTCACACGCACACCCAGCAAGCGGCACAACAGACCCTGAACTGGCGCTGGCGGCCAGGCCTCGCCAGCGCAGCCCCCCAGTTGCGCGAGTCACTGTGGTGAGGGGCACACGCATCAGAGAGTGACAAGGAGAAAGCGAAGCTACGGAGTCATTTGCGTTCCACGCCGGCAAGACCAGCTTCCTACCCTTCTCGTCAACTATCCTTCAGCGCTGAACCTCGGCCGCCTGTTCCCACGAAGAGACAAGTCGGCTAACATCCAGGGAAAGACTGCTCACTGCGAAAAGACCTCCGGCCGAGACTCAAGAGACCGGACCCAGGGCACGTACGACACCAGTGAGCGGGCGACGCTCGTCGACCACCTGTCGCGGGGATTTACGTGCCCTCAGCGGTAACTCCCTGACTGCAGCGAGTCTGTTGTGCAAATTCTGTTTTACAGCTAGTAATTGAAAAAAAAAAATTTTAGAAATATTTTTTAGGAGTCTTCAGTTTCCTAAAACGGTGTCAGAGTTGTAATAAATAAATAAATAAATAAAAGGACAGGTGCGCCCTGGTGGAGCAGCGGTTAGGTCAATCGCCTCCAAGGGCGCACAGGCCACACACCCCTGGGTTTTGAGCCCAGGAACTGGGTGGGGAGAAACAACCAGTGTAAACTAAATGGAATTAAAATATAGGACGTCTTCCTTCTCTCTCTTGCAGCTTACCTGCCTGCACCTTTCCTTTAAAAACAAAAGGTAAGTGTTGTAAGGTAGTCTGCAATACTTGAAGTGGGTATTCAGAGGAAAGAGGAAAGAAGTCTGTTAAGACATTTTAAGTTACCTAAGTAATTTGGTTTTGAGCCTATTCATTTTTAATTGATTTACCACTGCTTTACATATCAATATGAGTTTAAGTTTCACAACTCCATAAATGTATTTACCACACCTTACCCACATATCGCAGGGCCTCGACGTTCTAAATATACACATTACATTAGATGACATTACATTAGATTGCTATTTTGTAGTAAATATCCACCTATCAATCCACATGCAAAAAACGCTTAATTAAAATGTTCTTTATTAAATTTAATAATTTTCCTACAGAATTCTGATGCACCTTAATTGTCTAAATCTCTTAAGTGAAGAAAACATCTTCAAGCTAAGTGAATGTCTGTTTTTTCTTTATATCAATTAATTCTCTTAACTGCTGTGCTTTTAATCTTGCTATATGAAATTTCAGTGTCAACCCTGACAGCCCAGATTCAAACCACCAAAAAGGTGACTTTTACAACTCTGGCAACAGATTTAATAACTACAATACAAATTACTTTAAACCTAAAATGAATGCCTTCTAAACTTTATCCAGCTTTATCAAACCACCAGACTCTCCTGTATGATTATTTCCTTAGAGCAGTCAAAACCATTTAAAGCAATATAAACATATTTTCACTTTTCAGTAACTCAAAATAGTAACTAGACTATTTTCAAACTTCGTCTATGTACTTTCTTTCCAAAACTGACAAAGATACATTTTAAATGAACTCAGCTTCTATCTCAGCTAACAGTCAACATAAATTATGGCCACTTGTTAATAAAGAGCTTTTCTTCCAAATTAAGCAGCGAGCTTTCATTTTTTCTTTTATTCCTGTAGCCATCAACTGAAACAAAGTCTAGTAACCGAAGCTGAGCTGACTGCCTCTGCCAGTGACCGGTACAAGCCATGGCCTTTGAATGAAGGCCACTGCAGGGGCAGACAATGGGGCTGCAGTATGGGTGTCCCATTTCCCTAAAGTTCCCCATAAGATCAGGGAGGACCAGTGGAGGTAAAGACTGCAAGGCAACTGAGTGACTGTACTCCCTAGCTCCGTAAACCCCCAAATTTGAGTGAGCCGTCACAGACAACAACCAGAAGGAAGAAACAGAAGACACTGGCGTGCCTGAGATAAAAATGTTTCAAGAGAAAAGCATACATTTAGAACCTAGAAAAAAAATGCCTATTATATATATAAACAAAAAAAACAAAATACTAAAAATGCCTTAATTCAAGAAGACTTTCCTGAACTTATAATATGAAACTAGATCAAGAAAGGGCATATCACTAACATTAGAACCAACACTAATACACAGCCTAGAAAACTTAGTAAGAGTGAAATAAAACGTTCTTTGGGCATCCAGGACAAAAACAGACAGACATTTCACGAGGAAAATAAAATCAGACTGTCATCATGTGGACAGCAATACTATGCCAGGAAAAAAGTAACACACATCAGGCTCAAGAATAGAAAATCTCAACTTTAGAATTTATACTCAGTTAAATTTTAAGTGTTTAAGGTCACAAAGTATTATTAACATGGGGAAAAGGATAAGAATCCACCAAAGAACAAGTCTGATATTCCATCATGACTAAAGAAATGGGCATGTGTAAATATAATGGGCAGTAAATAGACATATATTTGAAGAACTGAATTCAACAAGAATTATAAAAGCTAGGATAGAGTATTAATGGGTATGTGTTCTGACAATATATATACAGTACAAATGTAAAAAAAAAAAAAAGAACACGTACCCATGAAAGTAATTTTCAAGGTTGACAAGATGCACTTGGAAACATTTTTAATTCAGGAGGTACTTTATCGTTTACAAAAGGCACCCACACACTTAACTTTGTCTCTTCTTTCCCCATTCGCAAGAATGCTTAGAAACAACAGTGAATCCCACAGCAAGGGTCATCCCCAAGTGTATTCTGAAAATGTCATCTCCTGCTCAAGGAAGAAATGACTGATTTCAGGTCTTGATCTGGAAATGCACAAGATAAACTCAGAACATTTTGTCATTTCTAGATGTCAAGAAAGCTATCAAAAATGACTGGAATTAAGTCTAAAATACCCGAGAGCCAGCTTGGAAAATGTCCCCACTGACCATAATTGGGACAACTTGAGGCAGTAAGACACCCACAGCAATGGATTAAAGAAGACACACAGGAGGGTGCGCCCTGGTGACTCAGCAGTAAAGTCCGCCAGATGCAGTCCACATACATCCTAATGACCTGGGTCCATGACCTAGGGCTGGGCAAAACCAAGATGAACAACTAAAAAAATTAAATTCAATGTTTCTTCCTCCCCTCTCTTCCTGCCTATCTCTGCTCGCCATCATTTTTGCCTGCACCCTTCCTTTTAAAAAAAAGAGGACATAAAATGGGTAAACACAATGTTACAATCCAAAGTTTATAATAGTAAGACAACCAGAGGAAATTACTCAATTTTGAAAACCAGTATATAAAAACAATCATATATTTCCTATATCTTTCTTACATGAATTGTAACACTGAGTAATAAGCAAGTGGAAGACGGAGAGAATTTTCTACTGACAGAAAATTTCAGGTAAGAAGTGAATAAAAAGGTTTATGTAAAGACCATTCCACCTCCTGAGGAATGCACTGGCACTGCTTGCCACTGTCAGACCACGAGCTATGTATGTTCAGACGCCATGTGCTCCTGTAAAACAGCAGGCTGCTGCCCAGGAAGCCCTGCTGCCAGAAAAGGAGTGAGTGAAAAAATGAATGAACTGGCCCCGACCCTGCCTGAAGTTACCGCTTCACAGGGGCATGGAGAGAGCAGAGCAACCTGACAACCTATAAGCGAGGGGTGTGAGCAGCAAACTCCCAGCGTGGGACACTCTACCAACAAGGGAAAAAAAGGATGGGGGAGAAAACTAGATCTAAAAGGACTTAAAACACATCTAAACAAAACAAAATCAGAGAAATCAAAACTACCGTGTTTAGAGATGCACATTTAAGTGATGAAGTATAAAGAAAAACAAGGAAATGATTGCCAGAAAAGACAGAAGTTAAGTTTGGGGAAGCATAAGGAAGTGTGGTTGAGGATGGGGCTCAGGGCAGGCAAAATTCTACTTCCTGGCCTAGGTGGCGGCTACAAAAGTCCCTTTTAACTCATTAAGTCTATTCGCTTGATAATATCTTCTGCACTGTGAAATATTTTATGGTTTTAAGCATCAAAAAATTGCTGCTCCTATAATTAACAATCACCAAGTGATCAAAACTATAGTTTTTTCTCTGAGTACGTAAAATAGCACAGCTAAGTAAACCTATAGAAGAGAAAAATAATAATAAATAAAATCTATACTACATTTCCTCTGCACTCCTGATAGCCTTTTGCTTTTTCATTTGTAGGTACTTCTTATGTATTCTACATTAAAGAAATTACTTTTATTGCCAACAGTCTTCCCGATTATGTACTAACCATGTTGACTCTTTAGCATTTGGATGCTAGCTCTCCTTAGAAAGACTGCTCCCAAAAAACTGATTTTTTCAAGTATTACCCATGCTTTCTTTTAGTTATGTTAAGGTTTCACATATGAGGCAGGAATCCAGTTTTTACCAAATGGTTAGCAGGGTTTCTTTTTCTTTTCTTCATTCATTCACATTAAGGAAATCCAGTGTTGTGTTAGAATGGTATATAAATTATATTATCAGTCACACGTATCAAATCAACCCAAAAACTTCATAAAAAGTTCAACATAGCTCCTAGATTACCAATTTCCCTACAAACAAACAAAAGAAAGAAAAACAGACTGTGATTAAGTGGAAAATGAAACGTGCTTAGGGTAAAACCTCCCTGGGACTTAGATTCACGCCACATGAATGTGAAGAAGTCACTGAAATACTCTCAGCTGCTCTGACAGAAAGAGGACATAACAACACAAAATATTCAAAATTTCAAATATTCCCAAATGAACTCTCTTCCTCCTGTGGTTTCTCACGGAAAAAACGTGCGGGCCTGCCCTCTGAAGGCCCCTAACATCTTAGGCTGGGCTCAGACACCATGGCCGGTCAGGGCTGGCAAGGGGGCTGATGGTAGCAGATGAATCCATAAACTCTGGTGAATAATCCATATTTTAAAATGTTGCAAGACTAAAAAATCCTTAACTGCAGCTGATATACCACACACTTGCATGAGGCAATTTAATATGATTAGCATTCCTAGGGGAGGGAAATTACACCTGATAGTGCTTATAATTCTTAGAGTAAACTACTGGATTCTATTTGTTAATATTTTGTTTATGAACAAAATTGATATCCCTAAGACTGGTCTGCTATTTTCTTTTTTTCTACTGTATTTATCTGCTTTGACAGCAAGATTACACTCATTTCATAGCAAGATTCTGGCAGCTTTTCTTCTTTCACCGCGACATGGAGAGTTTAAACAGCACTGGAATGATCTAGTCTTAAAAAGCTGAGACAGCTACGGGAAAGTCTGACAGACAGACAGTGAGCGCTGCCGAGCGAGGGGCCACTAGCGTCCTGGGTCCCAGCGAACGTCTCAGCCCTTGTGGAAACCCGTTCAGTGAGCGTTGCGAGCTGACCCAACAATGCCACTTCTGTGTCTACACCTAAGAGAAATGAGAACTTTTTCACCAAAAGACGTGCACAAGGCTGATAACAGCAGCTTTATTCAAAATAGTCACCAACTGGAAACCCACGTGTCCATTAAGAGGACAACGGACACACAAGACATGCTAAAGGGGACTGAGCCTCCCAAACAGGCTGCTGGAAAAGGAAGCTGCGCACGGATGACAGGTCACCTGAGGCCGTTTGCATGCAATGTGACTGAAGAGACCGAGCAAGGACCACAGAAGCCAAGCAGAGGGCACCTGGAGGCAGAAATGACTTCAGGGTCGCAAGGTTTCTGGGAGCCCAGTAACACGCTAGGTCCCAACCTGGGTGGCATTTAAATTGCATGTTTACATAACGAAGTTGATCCAGTTGCAACTTTGGATTCATTTCACTCTGGTTTTTTATTTAGTTTTAATAGAGTAAATGACACAAACCATCAGGGTCCCGTCAGGAGATACAGCAGTAATTCTAAGAGGAAAATCTGACATGAAAAACCTTTAACTTGGGAAAGCGAGCTGACTGTAAAAGATGAGAGCGCTGAGGACAAGGACACTGCAAATGCTACGAAGACGGAGAAGGGAGGAGCGCACACAGCACAGAACTCTTCCTTCAACGGAGGTGGCTACATTCTCGGGGGGTGCTACGGGGTGCTGTGGGCTGCAGGGACCCACAGAACCGACCTGCTGCGGCTGGCAGAAAAAAAGCGCCTCCTGGGTTCTCAGGAAAGTCAAGAGTAAGCACGGCCAGCAGCCACACCTTGAGAGAGAGAGAAAAGCCACAGGATGCTGCAAACCCAGAGCAGCCTGTCCCCACAGCCCCTGCAGCACCTGTCCCTCGTGCTCCACTGGCAGAGCCGGCAGGCGCTGTGCTGGGAAGGAGAAGCCCGTTCCGGGCATCCAGCGCCAGTCTCAGAGTCAGGAGAGGTGAGTGGGCTTGAGGCAATCGACGGGGAGCCGGCACAAGAGTGGGCCAGGCTGACGCACCATCACATACACGTGCCCACATCCAGACCAAGATAAACTGGCCCCACACCATAAAGTCTCCTAGGCCCTTTCTGCCAACACTCACTCTTGTTCTTCCAAACAAAGGCTCACTGGCTGTCCCTCGGGGTATGCCACTTACTTGGGAGAGAACCATTCCGCCAGCTTTGTCTGAGCTCCATGTCTTGGACCAGAGGCCCCCCTCTGGCTCCCTCCGGTACCCCTCTCTGACCTCACTGCGTCTGGCAACCCTCTTAGTTTCTGGTTCAGCGTTACTGGTCTAGTCTCGCTCTCCTTATTCCTTTTCAGGCAACTTCTTAAAAGAAGAAAGGAGATGTATTTAAAACCAGAAATTTCTGCTCAAAGCTGGAATAAATACTATAACCATTGCATTTGCCTCAGTAAGTAAATATTCTAAAGAACCTAAAATACTCATTTGAATTAAACAATTGCGTCAGTACATTGTCAGTTTCTTCTAATAATGATAGCAATCCTACACTAAGGTTCCTAGTAAAGAATACACGGATGCAAATCTTGACCAAGTTAAACTTCCTGGGTAATTTCTGCCCACTTGGAGCAACGCAAATCTGCTATTATGGTAGATGTTCCAGCAGAGAGATTTCAAAGAAAAGAAAAAGTTTAACATCACACAATCCATTATAAAATCTGACCACTTTTTTCCCACTGATATTAAAGGAAATGCAGATGCAAGTGAAAAGCACATCAAGATGCAAATCAACACTGCCCTCTGCAAAAATCACTCACTGGTATGTTCCTATTAGCATATGCACCAAAATTTAATTGTAAACAGAGTAATTATGGTACTAAAGTTATTAAATACACAAAGCAAGCTTGGAACTATACATATTCAAATAGAATTTCAGTGGCAGATCAACTTTTATATTGGAAACAATACCCTAATTAATACTCAGCACTGATAATAAAATGGCCCTCTCCTTTTCAGATAAAATCCCAAAAAAGATCTGCTATGAATATTAAAATAAAGTTTTGTGAATAGATTTTTGAAATTTCAATAGCTATATTTATCACAATATGGTACTGTATTTAGACAACTGGCATTTTTAAGTCCTAGATTCAAATTTGGAATAATTTTTTAATCTTCTACTGAACAGAGAAAAAACTTTGAATGAATCAACAACGCCACTTACACTTAATGAGCTCTCTGAATTCATCATACCCAAAGTGAGAAAACACAAAGCTGTAACAAAGTTTGTTCTACACCAGAGAACTGGTCATACATTTCCTAAATCCATGCTAAATACCCCGAGGGGAGCACATATTTTTAAGAAATGTTATTTAGAGTCTTCAGTTTCTCTGGTATGTTTGAAAACTGCATACAGACACCCTGACTCAAACATCACTTGAACAAGATAGACTAGTCACCATTCCATGGACATGGCACCAACATACTCTTACCTCCGCTCTGCAGTGCTGGAAAGCACTTTGTTTCCCTCCCCTCCAGCGATGACAGAAATCTTCACTTTACCCACAGATCTATCCTTCCACAGCCAGACCTGACCTCTGGAGTTTCAGTACTGTTTCCGCCTCTCACCGCCCAGGATAAATGTTCCTCTAATTTCATAAACTCCCTGGGAACAAGACCTGTCTTAAAATACACTGTACTTGGTAGGAATGCAATACATGTGCAAAATTAAACTGCAGAAGGTTGAGTTTCTTTTCTGCAAGTGCCTGATGTCTAACTTTACGCTCAACACACATGACACAGCTACAGGGAACACTCATTCCTAAAAGCCCAGTAACCGAAATCTCTTCCCATGCTCTCCAATGATAAAGTCAAACTGCAGTTATTCTTCTCCAAACTATAATGGCCTAACTCAGATTCCTCAGCAAAACTCATCTGGGGCGTGGAAATGGAGCAGCAGATGGAAATTCGCTCTCTCTGGGAACCAAATTTATAAACCACATGCATCCATTTCCCTTCTGCAGGCGTCGTCTCTTCCTTCTCCACCGTCACAATTTCTGTCCTCCTCTATCGGGTCCTTAACCTCTGCCAGGTAGCCCATCCTCTGCAGCTTCTCAGGACTCAGACCACCCATCAGCCCTTCTCACATACATTCGGCATCTCCCTCAGCGGGATCCTTCTATCAGCTTTTACATGGGACCCACGGCTCAATCCCCTCCACTGTCATCCTGCCTTCTCCCTTTCAATGCCAGATACTCAGCAACAGTTCCCCTCTCACCGTCCCACAAGCGCCCCATCTGGACTCCGCCTTCACGAGTCCACGCTGCTCTGCTAAGGTCACCGGACGGCACTTCGAATCACCCACTGACCGCCTGAGCAGTAGCGACTACGGCTTCTTTCTGGACACGTTCTCCCCGTGCAGACAGAATACGACGCCGGCCTGGCTCTAAGTCTACGAATTAGGCCTCTCGCAGTCTTGATAATTTGAAGGATACAAGAAAAAGTAACAGCTCAAGAAGTTTATTCTACTTTTTTTGAGGTTTATTCTACTGTTGGACGTAGTTTTCCTGGTTTGTGTCATGCGGGAGGGAAAAAAAGCAGACCAGCCACACTTCTACAAAGCTTACACCTAATACAAATGTTATTATATGAAAGTAAATTATATGAAAGAAAAATATGCTGTTAAATGAAAGCATTATCTTGGGAAATAAAATTAAGCCGGAGGCATATCTAAAAACAACTGTCCATTCCTTCAAGCTCACAGATTTCAAGAAGTTCACGTGCGACATCTGCACATCCATGTTCATAGCAGCAACGCTACTCACGAGAATCAAAAGGGGAAAGAAACCCACACCCATCTACACAAAGGAAACAAAAGGCAGTTACCAAGTGCTGCATCATTAGAAGGCATCGTTCAGCCTTCCAAGGAAGAACTACCGACATGCTACCACATGGAGGAATCCTGGGGACATACTGCTAAGTGAAATCAGCCAGTCACTAGAAGACAGATACCTTACGACTTCGAGCACGCGAGGTCTCTACAGCTGTGAGATTCACAGGCAGGCGAGCGGCTGCGAGGGGCGGCAGGGGGCTGGGGAAAGGGGTTGTTTAAGGTACAGTTCTCCAGTTTGCAAGACTGAGTTCAGGAGCTTATTGACACAACAATGTGAAAATACTTAAAACACTACTGCAGAGTATACTAAAAAATGGTTAAGATGCTAATTTTTAACATTTCCCCCCACAATTAAAAAAAGGAAAATGTTTATAGACAATAAGTAAAACAGAAATGAAATCAAATAAAAATACCTATATTCTGAGTGATTGGGGCGCCACCCAACCCCCCCTCCACACACGATTAGAAAAGCATTACAAGGGCTCTCATTTTCAAGGCTGCGCTTATAGATACTAGTAATCACATAAACCTACTAGTTATCACAGCAATAAAGGCTGTCAATCATGTAAATTTAATAAGAAGGGTTTTTTTCACTCATTCATTCAATCAACAAACATTTACTGACAGCCTTTCACAGGCCAGCACTGTTCTAGACACTATACCTCAAGGCACAACGAAAGGTCCTGCCCTTTGGACAGAGTCTGCAGAGAAGGGTGCGATGTTTTAAAAAAGACAATCCTGGGGACAGAGGCTAGGGCACATGTCAGCTATGGGGTGACGGGCATGTTAAACCAGTCGCTTGGCTGAGCAAAGTCCTGATGAAGGTGAAGAGCGTCAGTCCCCGCAGGCACTCTGGGCAGAGGGCGAGGAGGGCAAAGACTTAAGGTGGGGCCTGCCAGGCCAGGCCAGCCAAGAAGAGCGGTGGCGTGAGAGGGGCAGGTGGTTGGGGAACGGAGCCCGAGGCCAGTTAAAGGACTGACTGCAGCAGCAAGACACAGGTCTATAAGGTTTTGGAACACACACTGCACTTGCATTTTAATTCACATGCTCCAAAGTAAAAATCACACTGAATACTTGAGTCAAAAAGAATTCCCCTCACTGACCCACAACTCACTGAAATGTTTACATTTGCTATTTTTTGCTATTATTCCATTCTATATACATTCCATATACAGACAGCCATGTAAGCCTGATATAAACGCAAAAATGTAAGTGCTTCTGTAGTGCTTTGCTGCCGAAGTCAGCTCCAGTAGGAAGAGGTTTATATTGGATCAAATTCCACTTCTAAAAAGTAGAGGATGGGACCTAGGACTGTCCTCCCCTAACTTGAACAGAAGTCATCTGTGTAATGTGATGTCATCATTAGAGTGAATGGTCTACATCTTCTTGATAGAAAATAGGAAAACTTTTACCTTTTCTACCTCCTTTTTAATTTAAAGTTACGCTGAATCTTATGGAACTGTTTATTATTATAATGGATAGTGCCTGTTTCATTCATTTACTCGCTCAACAAATATTTACTGCGCACAAACTCTGCTAGGAACTGTTCTAGAAGATGGAGATAAAACACTGAACGAAACAGGTAAAAGTCCTCACCCCCACTGACTCTTTTTCTTATTTAGGAGAGAGACTTTGTTTTTCAAAGGAAAGCAAGTCCCATGTCCAACAGCAATAAGACACAAGATGAAAAACTAATACAGCAGGGACAGGGTGCATGGGTGACACGGTCTGTGGAGCCTCCCAGGACAGTGACATGTGGAGACCTGCGTGAGGCAGGTGGCCGAGCGCTCAGTGAGGGGCAGCAGCAGAAGGACGCTGAGGCAGGAGCATGGCCAGGCGCAGAGGGACAGGGCCGCTGGAGTGGCATCAGTGGAGGGGCGCCGCTGGCACTGGTGCAGGCCACCTCCAAAGCCGCTCTAAGGACACTGACGCCGACTGGGGGAGACGGGAAGCCAGGAAGGCTGCGCAGAGAAGCGGCTGACTGACACTGGAGAAGGGTCACGAGGCCGTGTGTCCAGGAGGCTAGAAGGGTAAGGCAGGAACAGCTACCAGTTATTACACAGCAGCTGCGGGGCTGACAACGACTGTGTCAATTCTTACTCAATAATAAGAATCACAGTTTTTTAAAAACTGCACTGACTTTTAGTCACTCAACAGAGGGAGCAGGATAATCTAAGAGCCTTTTATTTTTTCACTTTGCACAAGGTACCCGCCTCCTCCCCAAAACTGGGCTTTCGTGCCAAGCAGAAACTGGTATTAGTGGCAGATGGTCTCGGGACATGCTAACCATCTCTTACTCTAGAGATTCGAGTCTATCTTTGTGACATTTTAGTTCACCAGGAAATTAAACACTTGAAATCACTTGTTCTAAAGGCATTCATAAAACACCTCTAAAACACGTGCCAGAAACTGCACGAGGGGCTGGAAGACAAATGGGAACAAAACGCAACCTCTGGCTTCACACGGACACACCACGCTCCCCTCATGGTTTCACAGAGCACCTTCCACTCCGAACTGGGACCGACAAAGTCCTCCAGGCAAAGAAAGTTTCTGCACCCGCTGATACAACGACTCACTGAAAACAGTGACCAGCTGAGGCAGCCACAAACTGCTGTCAGCTTCATGGTGGAAAAGTGCCTCTTCCCGTGAGGCAGGTCGAGGCATTCGGGAATCCGAAATTCCTGTCCCTTCTCTCCGGCACACACATGCGGAGTCAGCCACACCGCTGGCCGCCGTCTGCGGCCACTCTGTCCGGGCCACCCACCCTCGTCGCCAGCGAGGCTCTGAGGCAGGTGAGGCCCTACCCCACCAGAGCCCCAGCATCTGTGACTTTAATGAGCACGGGTGGTGGTGACACAGCTGGGGTCACTGATAGAGTAACCAGGCACTTCTCCATTAAGTCATACACCTTCAAGGTAATGGTTGTATTCACACAGTGCTTTTTTTTTTTTTTTTCCCACAATTGGTGGAAATGAATAAGGGTATGTTTATTCTGGAAAAAGTTTCTCAGATTCTAAAAACTGTAACATACACTTTCCAGATGTCTTAACCACACTAATCCTCCAGGCCAGCCCAAGGAAAGGCTTGCATGCAAATGTCCTTAGTGGCATTATTTGTAATAAACCAAAAGTGGAAACAATCCAGATGATTTTTGACACAACTTTTGAATGGCAACACAAAATACAGCATATAAATACACTGGAATATTAGTAACAGAAAGAAACTACTGAATATCCAACACATTCTCTCCCCTATGCCGAGTCCTTATAACATGCCTGGCAAAAACTCAGTCCTGGATGAGCCCAACTACCTGTCTTCGCCTGTCTGCACTCAACATTCCAGCCCTGGAAGCCAGAAGCCACCATCGGTGAAAAGAGAACCACAGTCCTATTCTAGTAGAAAAGTTTAATAAAAGCTCCCTCCAGTTCATTTTAGAAGCTATTCATGAATGATCTGGGAGGAGCGCCACCATCACCACCAAAAACAACAACAGCAAATCACCCTTTTCTCATCCTATCATATCCCAGGCCAAAATCATTCATTTGTATTTCAAACTTATTTGGAATTAAGAACTAATTACACATTTTCGTGCAAATGGCTTCCTGCCAAACTATGTAAGTCAAAGAATAAAATCAAATAAGAGATAATCGGTCAACGAAGAACTTCATCACCTGTTTTGCTAAGTTACATCAGGAACAATCTGAAAGCAATACATCTAAAGACAAGTCTCTTACAAATGAGCCAGCTAATCAGATGATTAATGCATTTGATTAGTGCTAAGAAATCAACTGAAACATAAAATACAAAATCTTAGGTTTATAGAACCACTTCCTAATACAGAGACTCCAGATATTTACCTTCATTTTGTACCCACAAATCCTACAATCAAGACAGAACTGTGAGGAGAGCCAGAGGAATAAAAACATACTTATCACCAATCAATTTAATATGCTACCCTGAGACACGGGAAGGTTACCCGTGAGTACCCGTGAGTACCCGTGAGGGGCACCCAGACAGTGCCCTGGTTTTACGCAGAGACCCAGGCACAACGACGAAAAGCAAGCAAGGTGATAAGGGACCTCTAGTACAGTTCACAAAAACAGAATCAAACACAACAGCAAGCCAAGAGGACACGCAAGTGCCTGAAGCCCGAGATAATGACCCCGCAAATGGGTAGGCCGACTTCCCGAAGAGCTAAACTCACACCATGAGACCATCTTTCCAAGCAACCGTCTCACTGGTCACGTTTCACAGCTACGCTGGCAAGAGCCAGGTGAAGACGCCTGCTTCCAACTCTCCAGAAAGAGGAATGTCTTCCTCGTCAGAACATGCTCACCTGTGTAGAAAGGGGACTGTCAAATGATACAATCTGTATAGTGAAGGACGTTTAAAACACAGTCCCCAATGTCCTTCCCTCGACGCGTCCTTCCTCCATACCTCTCAGCCCGGAGAGGCACCCGCTGCAGCGCTCTCACCCAACACGGGCGCCCTGGGACCTCTCACACACAGGGCCCAGAAACCCCCGCCACCACTGGTCCCACCCAACAGGGAGGATTCGGGACGAAGGCAGGCCTGGGGGCCCCACCCGGCAGACTCCTGGAGGTGGGGAAGCCCCACGCCCGGCTCCGCCCTCCGCAAAGGCATCCTGTCTGCAAGGAGCACAGCCAAAGAGGGCGACCTCAAAGGGCGGTGACACCTGGCCTGTGCTTCCTGTGTAAAACCCACACTGGAGCTTTTCTCTGCTTTATACTTTATCCCTCCTTTTTCCTCTTCTGTTCCCCACCGCACGCTGGGCTCCAGGTCCTGAACCAGTGTCTCTGAGAACCTGGGTTCTCACAGCCTGAACCTTAACAGGCAAAGTCACAGAGGAGGCCCTTTCTCTTTTTTAATAAAATACATTTATCTGCATCTCCTCCTTAGATAATAGGTGATATTACACACCTTGTTCTTCCCCATAATTTTTTTCACAAAATTCTGGCAATCAACAGAATTTAGGCTCAGCCTCATTCATTAATAAAATGCAAATTACAACTACAATGAGACTTAATTTACAATGATAATCACTATTTTTCAGCTATCAGATTAGCCAAGTTCAAAATTAGAAAACGCACTGGACTGGTAAGCACATGAAAAAGACCATCAACTTAGCATTATCATTCAAAATCTTAAATGCACACCCCCTCTGGCTCAGCAAGTCCATCTCCAGGAATTATCTCTAGGTATACTCACAGCCTGTCAAACATACAGGAATATTCAATGCAGCAGTGGATATAATAACAAAAGATTTAATTTCCATCAAGAGGGGAGTTATTTAATGAATGATGGCATATCCACAGACTGTAATATAAAATGCAATGTGAAAATGAGGTTGATCTATGTACATCAATATGGAATGGTCTTCAAGATAGTGAAATGAAACATGCATGGGAGAACCACGTAGAAAACATTTATTTATATAAAATAAAGGGAAAGATGCTTGAATAGATATGACTAGCACCAATAACTACAACAAAATACCAACCCGTGTATGTATGTAAGTATTACTGGTAGGCTGTATTTTTTAATTGATTTTATTGAAGAAATACTGCATTTTAATGTTAATTTGGTTTGAGGTATACATGATAGCAAATTTACATCTACATATAGCACAATAATAGGCTTACATTTCCTTTTATTTCCCCTTCACTTTACAAATAATCCCCTTTAACCGGGCCCATCCTGTCCTGTCCCCGCCTCACCCAGCCCCCAATTCCCCCATCTCTTCTGTACCTTTTGATTTCTTTTATCCCCACCATTAAGTGTCTATTGTTGCTTGGATTAGCTCTCTCTTTTAAGTCTAATATTATTTAATTTATATCATTAGCTTGTCTTCTACCTCTATACACATCATATACGCGCTATCATACGATGTCTGCCTTTCTCTTTCCGGCTTATCTCACTAAGCACAATTCTCTCCAACTCCATCCATGCTGCTGCAAATGGCAGGATCGCTCCCTTTTGATGGCTGCATAGTATTCCATTGTTACTGGTAAGCTATATTAATCAACTGGAAGTAAAAGATACCTTTGAAGTAGAAGGTTTCCTTTTCATTCATTATTCTTTTTTATATTGTTTAAATTTATTATTGTGTACAAGTATTGGCTTTTTAATTAAAATATTTTTAAGACTACTTCATGAATAATGAGAGCTTTATTTAAAAAAAAAAAAAAAAAAAAAAAAACAGTGCTTTTAACAATTTTCCAGTATTGTTAAGCTGGAATTTTTCAGTGATTCCTTAACAACAAGATCAGCACAATTAGCCGTACCAATAGCCAAGTTAAAAAATACTGCAATTAGCTATGTAGAAATACAACTCTCAAAATCTTCATTTGCAGACAAGGTCATACCTTCTGTTCAGATGTAAAGACTAAGTCAGTCTTTAAAAGAAGCAGAATCTCTGAAAGACTTCAACATGAATACCGACATGAAATTCTTATGTTAAAATGATCACTTATTCAATTAATACTAAATGAACGAATATATGAAGTGATTGAATATATACTAGAAACAATCAATTAACCACTAACTGCAATGAACTAACATGTAACAATAACCACTACCCTCGCTATTAAGCACCTATGTAGGAGGCTCTCTGCTGGGCAAGTTAAATGCATTACCTCTAATTCTTAAAAAACCATAAAACACAGGTATTACTACACTGACTTTACATATAAAGAAAGGGAGGGTAAGAGAAGTTAAATAATTTGCTCGTGGCTTCACCAACTGGTGAGGGCCAAGATTCAAAAAATATGTGCAAAGTGCAATTTAAAAAGAAAGCCTTTTTGTTAATGAACAGAAGCATTTAAGAGAGAGCACATACTGCCGAATAAATCATTTGCAAAACACAAAGCTTGAAGGTGTTAAAAATACTTGCTTTAATGACTAATAATATAAATGTCATAAAAACAGTTAAGAGACAAAACAGAAACATATTCGCATTACTACAGTACACAGGCTAACCCTGATAAAGAAGAAAGATGCCTGCCAAAGACCAAAAGGACCAAAGAGGTTATGATGGCTGAGAAAAGCTCTTCAGAAAGTATTTTCGTTGTTGTTATTATAAAACAGTGAGAAAGATTCAGATGAAAGCATTTGATGCGGTAAAACTTCGGCAGCATACAAGAAAAAATGTTAATCAAATAATGCGTGTCTAAAACCAGTGCATGTCCTGCGGCTCTGTCCTCCACTCCAGCGCGAAAGCTCTCAGACTCTGGCACCAGGTCACCTCTGAGCAACAGCACTGACCGAACGTCCAGACAAAACCAACTACTCGGGAACCGAATGCTGCCTGCGTGCAAAGGAAAGTGAAGGGAAAACTCTCAGCGACAGTGTGACGCGCACCTGACGAGACACCTGGCACACAGGCCCCTGGACAGTGACGCTGTGTTACAAGCAGATGTGCGTGTCAGGCTCTTCTGGCAAACAGGCTTTCCTGACCACCCAGACAGTAAACATCCTGATTTCGTTGGCCATTTTTCGGGTCCTGGGATGGTGAAAAATTCAAGTTCTGGTGAGAATTTGGAGAGATTTGAGGCCTCGTACACTGCTAGTCAAAATGTAAAGCGGTGCCATCACTTGGGAAAAGTTTGGCGGTTCCTAAAGAAGTTATGCATAGTTATCAGGGCCCAGTAATTCTATTCATTTCAAGAGAAATGAAAACATACAATCACAAAAAAACTTGTACACAAATGTTCATGGAAGCCTTATTCGTAAGGCAAAAAATGAAGCACGTGAAATGTCCTTCAAGTGATGAATGGAAAAATAAAAGTGGTGTGTCCACACAATAGGGTGCGACTCAGCAGTAAAAAGAAATGAAGTACTAACACATAAACGACATAAAAGAACCTTGAAAATACTACGCTAAGTCAGAGAGCTGTAAAAGACATATACATACATATATAAAGATATATATATTCACTTATCTCTTTATTTATAGCTCCAATTAGGTAAAATTTCCAGACTAGAAACATATTTAGAAATAAAACCAGAGTATTAGGCCAGGGGGATGGGATAAGAGGTGTGGAAGAAAGAATGGACAGTAAATGCTAATCAGTGGAGGATTTCAGTATTAATGAAAATAGTCTGAAAGTCTAAAACAGTCTAAAATAGTCCGCAGCTGCTGTCCTGTGGCTATGCTAGAAAACACTGAATGGTACTCTTTGAAAGAGAATTGTACGATACATGAGCTGCATCTCAATAAAAAAGGTTAATAAGAAAAATGTGACAGAAGGATTAACAAAGGAACGACAACAGGCTACACTGGAGTTATGCCTCCTGTGGAATTAAAACCACACCTAAGAACAAAAGGGGACCAGCAAGTAAGAGACTTTGTTACAGTCACAGCATATAAACCTGGTAATGACTACTTCCCAGGAGCACGCAAGCAAGATGGGGGCAGAATTTGCTGAGACTAGAACTCATTGATCAAGAAGTGACTTCTGCTGATTCATGAAACTCTACACAATGTCTATTTTTCTTAAAAGGTCAAGTAGGAAACTGGAGGGACAAGTATAGCTAACATACGCAAATTAATTTTTTAAATGGAGCGTTTAAAAATGAATCATGACTTTTACTAATAACACAGGATGATGAGTTCCTGGCAAAGGACAAAATACACCAATAAGATCGGAAGAATATGTTTGGGCAGAAACGTGCCACTGTGATGGAGAAAGCTGTCTTATCAGTAGCTCAGGTGAAGATCTCACTGACAAACTGCTGATAAGATAAAGCTGGAAGATATAAATGCACCAGATAACACAGGAGATCCAAGATTCTAAAAGATTAATGAAACTACAACTAGGTGGAATGATCTGGAAAACCAGAGCCAGAATGAAAAACAGAATGGATTTCATTCGAATCCTTCATTTGACAGAGCAAGCTGAAGTCAGAAGTGCTGAACAGCAGCCCAAGTTTAGAAGACACACAGAGACAAGCTAAGGCTGAGATATCGGCACCCAAACTCCCGGACTTGGGCCCACTGACCTCAGTGCTACCTGCTACTACTTATATGGACAAACGTGGATAAAAAGAAGGAAAACAAAAACAGAAACAGGAACCTTGACCCTCTACCTCATAACACACAAAAATCAACCACTCCAGACTTACATTGTGAAAGGTAAAACAATGAGGCGTATAGAAGATACCAAATTACACGTACATGTGTCATCCGTGTAGATGTACGTCTCTTCATGACCATAGGGTACCAAAAAACTAAGCAATAAACAAAAAGCATTAAGCTTTAAGGAAAGGACTAGTGAACCGGAATTAATTAAAGTTTAGAAATTCAGTTCATATTACCAGAGTGAAATGGCAAACCACAGCACAGGAAATATTTGCAATTGATATATTCAACACAGGATGTGTATCTGGAAGACATAAAAATGCCAGCACTGCAGTAAGGCAGAAGGCAACTAATTTGTTAAAATTGGGCAAAACACCTGAACAGGCACTTCAGAACACAGGTTATCCAAATAAATAACACGTATATGGAACCAACCACGTGTGTGTGTCTGTGCCTAACAAATGCATGAAAAGCTACTCAGTCACCAGGGAAATGCCAGCTGAAGCCACACGAGGCCTACGCAGCCAGAGGGGCTACCGTCTGGCCGCGATGACGGTGCCGAGGGAGCACAGAGCGGCCAGCACTCTCTCTGCTGGCAGGAGCATGACTTGGTGCCACCACTCTGGAAAACTGGCATAATCTAACTAGTGAAGCTGAAAATAACACATACCATGACCAGTCCCATTCAGAGACAGAACTAAAATGAATATATACATGAACCAAAAGATGCAGGCAGGCGCTGGTGGCTCAGGCACTAAGCTGGGACTATCCCTCAAGAACAGAATGGATAAAGTGTGGTAAGTAATTATGGTAGCTTTAACAAAAGGCAACAAATTCTTTGACATATCTCCCCTGGAGAGACGAGGCCTATGTTCCCTCTCCTGGAATCCAGGCAGGCTTGCATCTATTTCACCCAATAGAATATGCTGGCAGTGACATTCTGTTCCTAAGGCTAAGTCACTCCCAGGAAGCTTCCTCTGGGAATCCAACCAGCATGCTGTGAAAAGCCAACACCCCAGGAGAATTCCACAGGTGTGGGGTCTGGCCAACGATTCCAGTCATTATGGTCTTCAAAACACCCTACCAAGGTACCATATGTAAGTGAAGGTACCTCTAAATGATCCTACACCCCAATCACTGGAGAGCAGAAACATAATCCCCACCAAATCCCTAACCCACAGCATCATGAGCATCAGAAGATGGTGGTTATCTCTTTCCACTAAGTTTGCAGTGGGCATACTCAATAACCAACACTACTATGTCATAATAAATAACCAGAACGTTTAAGGTATCAGGAAAAAAAAAAAAGACACAAACTATATGTACCATTATGGATGAATTCAGACACAACAGTGAATAAAATAAGCCTGGTAAAAAGCAGTATACAGGTATAATTCCATTTAGGTATGAGCTCAAAACCAAACAAAAATAAGCTGTATGTCAGAATACTGGTGACCACAGATGGGAGCAATTACTGGACGGGGCAACTAGAGGCCTCGGGAGTGCCAGAACAGTGGCTGTCCAGACTGGGTGGTGGTTATCACAGTGTCCTTTGTTAAGAAAAAGATTACTGAGCTGGATAGTAAGATTTTTTTCCCATATATATGCTGAACTTCAAAAAAATTATTAGAATTTAGTAATCTACTAGATGCAAAGTTAGGAAGAAAAACTGAGGGTAACTCCAAGCTTCAGCCATGGCTGACAAGGCAGTACCAGAAATGAACAGTCAGACCACAGAGCAAACAAGAAGAGGGGAGAAACAGAGACCATGTCCCCCTCATTCTGTTTTCAAGTATCTGCAACAATACTTAAACATATTCACTCCAGCTCCAATATCCTCCTCATTTTCATGCTTTTTTGCCTACCTCCTCTGGGTTTCCTTTGATTCCTCCTCTCTCCCAGCTGCCTCTTAGCACTGGAACTTCCAGGCTTCCATCTTCAACCCTCTTGCCAACGAGCATGTGTGCACAGATGCTCACACACACTTCACTGCTGCATTTCCAACTCAGTTGATGACATCATCACCTACTGATCACTTTGACCAAGAATTAGGATTGCAGTTAGCTAAATCTAGCAAAAAAAACTAACAAGATAAACATAGGCCCTCATGTTGGAACCCAAAATTAATGCATAAAACAGAATGAAGAAGATATGGCTTAAGACAGATCTAGGATTTTTATTCAACTCTAGGTTCACTGTAGGGAATGATCATGGAAAGCACATAGCTAATAAGAACGTAGTATGTAGGGAAAGGTGTTAAGTCTTTTTTATGCTAACAGGAGAAAAGTGCTATACTTAAAACAAGAGCTCCAATTCTATTTTTTATTAATCAGACCATACCTAGAATACTCATTCAATTAAAAACGGAGTAAGAAAAAGTAAAGCCACTAATGGAACTGTTCTGAAACCATGCCTTGTAAGGAATAGCTAATGAAGCAGTGTTTCAAAGACTGATAGTTGATGAATATCCTCACATACCTAAAAGATCATATGGAACAGAGATTCAGTTTGTTCTGTGTCTCTAAAATTCAGAATTTGATAGGAGAAATAAGGAAGCAGACTTGCCGTCAATGTAAGAACTTACTAACAGTCAACACTTTATTAGAGGAGATCAACTTCCAGATGGTGACTCAATGGGACACACTTTCGGGTCGCTCCCCATAGACACTGAAAAAAAAAAACAAAAATCACCTATTTTCCTGAGACAAACACTAAGAAACAACAGGCACTTCAGTTGGAGGACTGGCTGACGACTAACGGTGGGTGTGGGCACCCGGCATGGCTCTCAGTTAAGCAGCAGACTTGGATTTGGGATGGAGCTCAGGGGTCTCCGGATGCGTGGTGGGGTGGAGGCTGGAATTTCGGGACCAGCTGCAGAGGCAGCGAGAGGCAGGCCCAGTGGGGCGGAGACCCAGAGCCACAGAAGGCCGACTTGGGAGGGGTGAAAGGAAAGCCAGCACACCAGGAGCTGAGCTGGAGCCTACACAGTGAAATTGCACTGGTCGCAGCCATATCAGAAATGAGCCAAATCAAGCTACTCCCACAACCATTTCACGCCAGAGCCTGGAGTCCACTGAGCAGAAATCCCGCCCACCGTACATCCGCCCACCGGAAATCCCACCCATCTGATGCCCCACCTCCTGGAATACAGTGAGGAGGCAGCCCCAAACCTCAATGGTACCCACTAGCACCATCTTGTGGGAAGACGCGAAACTGCAGCCTGATTGCCAGTCCTGGGCAAGTCAAACCTACACAACGCCAGGGAAACCGAACCCGCAGAAATATAAACAGAATGCAGAACAGAACAAAGGCACAGAGAAATATATGTGAAATTATGGATCCAATCAAAAACTCGGGAAAATCTGAATACAGCGGATATATGTAAATTACCTAAAGAGGAATTTCGGGTAACGGTAATTAACATATTCATGGGAATAAAGAAGTCAGTAGAGGCAGTAAACAAGAATGTAAGGAAGCAAAGAGAAGAATTAAAACAAGACATCAAACAGGTAGGAGATATGATGGCTGAATTTAAGAACTCAATAGAGGAACTCAACAACAGGATGGATGAAGCTTCCAATAGAATCAGTGATTGGGATCATAGGACGGAGAAATTCAATCAAGCAAACCAGCAAAAAGATAAAATAAATTCAAAGAACTGAATACAGCATCAAGACCTCTTGGGATAACATCAAAAGGAACAACATTTACATCAAAGGGGTCCCAGACAAAGAGAGAGAAAAGGGGTAGAAACCATACTTGAAGTAATAATAGATGAGAACTTCTCCAATTTGAAGAATGAAGCAGCCTCCAGATCCAGGAAGCTCAGAGTTCCTAATAATAGAAACCCAAACAGAAATACACCTAGACACATCAACAAATGTCAAAAATACAAGATAAAGAAAGACTATTAAAAGCAGCTAGAGAAAAAATGTGCCACATACAGAGAAGTATACATAAGATTGTCAGTAGACTTCTCAAATGAAACTTTACAGGCCATTATATATACTGAGTTTCGTTTGAAATAAGTAATGTGATAAATTATGCCAAAATTCATATAGTGATGTGAAATAATAAAATACAGTATTTAATATATCAACATGTAAGACAATATAATGAATATCCATATATCCACCATATTGTTCATTTTACCTATTATGAAATGTATGTAAATTTTAAAAAGCATATAAATAATTTTGAAAAAATAATTCAAGAAAAAGAATGTAGCTTGGGAAAATGTCAATCAAAAAGGTAATGTATCTGTAAATAGTTCTCTCCATTTTAGAAACCTATATCTGCTATTTGCTTTGTAATTCCTTCCTCTCTCTCCCATACCCCAGGCCCCCTTTTCCATACTAAATGCATGATATAAATCTCTGGTCTGCCCCCAGATACTCAGTTTTGTCTTTTTGCTGGTCTGGGAATAACAACGAAAATAAATCAAGTAACAAATATGCTTCCTCCTCCTCCTCCTCTTCCTTCCTTAAAATTCTAGTTTATCCCCTCCCTTTCTTGCTATCTTTTTTTCTTTTTCCACGTCCTTCTACTCTCACACCTCTTCTAGATCAACTTAGTTGCATGTGTTCTTTCTCCCTTCCTTCCTCTCTTGTGAGAGACAGAGACGGAGGGAAGCTCAGGTACCCAGGTTTCTCTAGACAAACCATAGGCTCAACAACTTGAATTTCTTGTAACTTCTTAAACCTTAAGTCTTTACTCACAGCTGCATTCAAAAAGCCTTCATCTCTCTGTTCAATAATTATCTTCCAAAACTCTCAGCTTCCCCTCCACATGCCCAGGATGGCCTTTGGGGAGCAGCAACACTTAAAACCTCCTGGTATAGCTGAGGGACCTCATTTGTCCCAGCTTGCTAGGGCTGCCATCATGTAATAACTCAGTGTGTGGTTTAACCAGTGAAAATTCATTTGTCACAAAGCTGAAGGCTAACATCTGAGGGGCAAGGTGTCTGCAGGGTCAGTGTCTTCTGAGGGCCTGTCCTTGACAGTGAATGGCCCTCTGCTCCCTGCAATCCCTGGGTGTGTTCAGGGGTCTGTTCCAGGTCTCTCTTGTGAGTACCTAGTCACTATTTCATCACTAAATGACAGCATGTTGTTAGATAACGCTTTCTCATCAGAATTTCTATGACCTATCCCACAAATCAATAAATAAAGCTCTGATCAGTATTGCAAACAAACAAACAAACAAACAACTATTAGAAAAAGGACAGGTAGTCCATGGCAGGGATGATCTTGTCCCCAAGACCAGGGGACAATTCAGAAGACAACCCCCTACGACAAAGAATGACCTGTCTAAAATGTCACTGGCCCCAAGGTTGAAAAATCCTGCTATAGAAATACTGAGTCCCTGTCGCTGAAGGCATTCCACTAGAGAAGACAATGGGATACTACCCAAAACATGACTTTCAACATGGTGGGATGTGAGTTGAAAAAGATTTTCTGTTTCAATCCCTTCAGAGAAAAAATACCCCAGGTATGTTAAAGAGAAGATGATGTGGTGATGATGATAAACAATTATTGAATGCTTTCACTAGGCCAGATATAATACCAAGTAACTTATATACACATTTCAGTTAATTCTCTCAACTACCCTCTGAGAAAGGAATTATTTCACCTTGATTTGATGACAGAATTAGGTCGCCCTAATGTTACACTGCAGTCAGTATTTGCAGTCAGATATGACTTAATCACTGCTGTCTGAAGCATAAACACGAAATGACTTTCAAAGCCTTTACACTCTAGAAAATAACTGAAGCAGCACACATATTCTAGAAATATAGGGACAGTGTCTGAACAAGGTTTTATCCTATGCAAACCTGTTGGCTAGGAGGAGGAGGAAAGGATTATTTGAAGTAGTCCTGTGATGAAGGAGAGAACAATTACCCTGATTGTCCCCAATTGCCTACTTCTGTAAGTCAAGAAGCTCTTATATACCCATGGAATCTCAGTCAGAAGCTGAGATTAATGATGACATCCCTTTATCCATAGGCGTGAAAGCTGAGGATGGACAGACGTTTGAACATCCCCGACTGGGAATCCTGCCCTTAACAAATACACTAGATGCAGATACATGGTTTCTTGGCTGACTGTAGTCACACCCATCTGTCAAGATGGCAGTGTGCCTGCTCACATGTTGGTCAAACTGTCACTAGGGCATAGGTGCCAAGCAATGATAGTTTTAAATGGGCAGCTTGCATAGCACTGTGAGAGCTTGCTCTTCTGCAGAAAAATTCCGTGATAATTCTGAAGGGTCGCAATCACAAGTAAAATATTCTTGGTTAATCTCAATATTTCAGTGGAAGAAAGACCTAAACTAATAGAAAACAATCAGACTAAAGAAGGTATATTCAACAGAAAAGGTTCTTTGAAGACAAATTGTTGCACTAAAGCTTTTAACACTGCCAATCTTGCATTAATACACGTTATGGCAATCTCTTATGCAGCAACGTCCTTTGCACGAGTCATCAGTGGGTTTTGTTTTGTTTACAAAAAAAAAAAAAGGGTAAGGAGAAATGCACTGATATTCAGTAGTTTGTCTGATGTTAAAAAATTCTATTTGTTGTGTGGTTTGTTTTTTTATTTATTGCAGTAACTTTGCTATTGCAGTTAACATTAAAATAAACTCATATGTGCAGGCTCCCCATATGTGCAGTTTCCCCATTCCTTAGATATATATCAACACACCCTGCCCTCCAAATTGGGTGGTTATTTTTTAAAAGGCAGAAGTCTAATCTGTATCCAAGACAATCTTTCAAGTGTGTGCGCACACGCACGTGCACACACACACACACACACACACACACAGCAGAAATCAAATGAGATTCCCACGGATGTACAGAAAAAATATAATTTGTTCAGAAGGGAAAAAAACACAAGAATTTAAGTGACTGCTATGAAAACATACCGAGTATTTGGGGTCACAAATCATTAAATTAGGACTCCAGAACTGTTTGTTACCTGTCATATCCTCCTGACTAGAAGCAAAATGTTCTTCAGGTTCCTATTCTCTCTGTAAAGGTCTTCTGGGTCATGGGCAGGAAGTAGCCAAAGTCCTTCCTATCTGAAGAGTCTTCCCTAAACTAAAACTCAGAGGTTGCATGTGAGCCATTTGCTCTTGTTTAGTCCTTGGAGGTTTTGAAGAACAGCTGGCCATCATCTTTCTCTGGATAGTTCTTCATATACACGTATCAGGACGTACTGATTAAATAACCTCTGAGTCTCCCTTCTGCCATGATAAACAAAAATGATTCCATTAACTTTTCCTCACTGGATCAATTTACAAGCTCTTTATGTGTCTATCATTTCAGCTGCTCACCTATTAAACCCTTTAAGGCTGATAAGAAATGTCATCATGTCAACAACAAGCCAACAGAAACTAGCCTCCTTCCTACATGGACAACCTGCTAAAGTAACATTTACATGAAGTTTAAAACTAGCCGTTCTCAGTACACATCACAAGACAGTGATCAATATCTGAAACCTACCATTGTTCTAGGAAACTTTAAACACTTAATATTATTCTGAAATAATACTTCTTTTAACTTTCTGGGAGTTCTTAAAAAAAAGTGTGACGTCAAAGCTTACAGATATATTTTGTTCTTCCCACCAATCATCTGGCCCTGAATCACCTTCTCTTGAGTATCTTTCTACCGTATCCTTTTCCCGCCCAAGAACGAACAGTACCCTCCTGGCGGCCAGTGAGGCCCCCACAAAAGCTATAACCTAGCCAGCAGTTCACCACACTTAGGAATCAGCCACCCTGCCTGACTTCTCGCCTCTTCACTTGTGTGACGCCCTGAAAACCAGTCCTTACCTTCCTTTAGGCCCTATCTTTTGTTCCTGCTAGTCTCTAAAATATTTCCCATTTCCTCTCAAATTTATCTTCACTTTTTTCAAAACTCAAGTCATATCATATCCTCATAAAAATGTCATTTTCATACTGCTTACTCATTTCCTAGCTTCATGTTGGCATACAGTTTACAATGTAGTCAACTGATCTGTGATAAAGGCAGAAAAAAAAATGATTCAGTGGAACAAAGTGTCTTTTCAACAGATGGTTCTGGGACAGCTGGATATCTGTAAGCAAAGGGCAAAGAAGAAAAAAAAGATCGAAATCTCACATCCCATGTAAAAATGAACCCAAAATGGATCATGGATATAAATGTAAGACATAAAATTGCAAAGTACTTAGGAGAAAACAGAACATTCTTCTGACCTAGGGCTCGGCAGCATTGTAAGACATGCACAACACCGAAAGTAAGATTCATACATGGAGAAGTAGAACTTTACCAAACTTAAAACTTCTGTGCAATAGTGGAGAGAATGAAAAGTCAAGTCACAGGCTAAGACAGTATTTTTATAAATCACCTATTTAACAAAGGCCTTGTATTCAGAATGCATAAAGTACACTTTAACTCACTAAGAAAACAAACAGCCCTTCTACAAAATGGGCAAGAGCTGTGAACATGGGAAGAGATGAATGGTAAACAGAGCATCAGCAGCCAGCAGCCAGCAGCCAGCAGCCAGCAGCCAGCAGCCAGCAGCCAGCAGCCAGCAGGGAAACGGAAATGAGAGCGGAGAAGGATAAACCACCTAACAGAACGGAAAAAACTCCCTCCAACAAGACGTGCTGGTGAGGGTGCGGACAACCCCATCTCTCTCACGGTTGCGACAGGATAATAAAAAGAGACAGCTACTCCGGGGGTCCGAGAGCTTTAGTAAGTGTGATACATACACTTAGTCACAACCCCAAAGCTGCAGTCCTGGGCGCTGACCCTAGAAACAGGAAAACACACTCACACTACGGCCTGTCTCACATGCTCACAGCACTTGTATTTGCAATGGCCAAATTCTAGAAGCGCCCACCATCCCTCAATGGGCGAATGTTTAAGTACAATACAGCAGAATCATACAAGACAGGAGAGTCCTGAAACGAGGAAACGAACATTGATCAAGTATTAGTCATTAAACTACTATTCAAACTTCAGTTTTCAATTTTGTTCACCTTTCATGTACGCACGTAAAGACTCCTGTAACGGTCCTAGCGATCGGAAGACAGATGTGTCCCATCAACGCAACGAACTCCTTTGGGCTGCCCTATTCAGGCACACCCCGACCCCCAAGAAGCCAGCAAAACGGACGGCTCTCCCAATGCTACTGCTATGGCTGTACAAAGAGACCACAGTCTTTTTGAGATCGACTGTCTTCACAACTCAAGCTGCGATAGTCTGTTCTTTTCTGCGCCGCGTGTTCTGTAGCCCGCCCCCCGCCCCCCCTTATCTAACCAGCTACCCCTGGAAGGAGTAGTGGGTTGTGTCTGTGCGGCTGCTACAAACAAACCCGCTGTGAACAGTCACATGAAATGTGGAGAGAATTTACGTTTCCATTTCTCTTGGATAAATACGCAGCAGCACAACTGCTGGGTACACACAGTAGGTGTGTGTTTAACTTAACAAACTGCCAGACTAGTTCCCGAAGTGGCTGCACCGTTCAAATTCCTACCGGCCACCTGAGAGGTAATGCAAGTTTGAAATCCATGACTTCTACAAGATTTTCTAAAAGCTTGAAAGGCCTTAAGCCTAAGCCTCCGAAATGTCATACTCTGATGCAAAAATTCACAACTTTTTCAATAAACTTTATTACTATGGCTAATAAAGAACTTATAACTAGATATAATCTGTATGTTGGTAAGGGTGGCCATATTCTACAGCAAGCTTCCATAAGTGGAAAAAGTAACCGCCAGTAGAAGCAGCCATAAGTGGAAAAAGTAACATCGCCAGTAGAAGCAGTTCGCTGCTATGTCTTCCAGACACAGTCTGGGAAGACTAAAGGTTCAACAGCACTTTCTAACACTTGGTGCTGTGAAATGTGATCACAATGCATTTATACATAGTATCATCAAACAATGACATTTGTTCAGCTGTTACGTGGTAAAACAACTTGAGAGAAGCAATTAACCAAAAAATAAAGCGGTAGTTATCTTAGCTATAAGATTTCTAACTTCATGATTTTTTTCTTTTAATTTTAGATGTAATTGACAACGAGATAATAGTCTCTTTCGGCTTCTAGAAACAAGGAGCTAGGGCGAGAGCAGACAGATCTGTCTCGCATGCTAACAGCAGCAAGACAGCCAGTCTGCAAAGAAAAAAGAAAGAAATGCACGAAAAGAAATTATAAAACCCCAAGAAGAATAGGATCGTGCTGCCCTTGTTCTTTATGTCTTCCCAGTTCTTGCGGGGTCCCTTGTGGGACCAACTACCCAGCTAACCCTTGACGACTCTGAGAGGTTAAGGATGCCAAGCCCAGTCACCCCAGCCTCGGCCCCTCCAACCTCCACACAGTCGAAAACCTGCTATAACTTTTGACTCCCCAAAAATGTAGTAGCCTGCTTTTGTCTAGAAACCTTACTGATGGCATCGACAGTCAATGAACACATTTTGCATATTACATACATTAGATAATATATTCTTACACTGTAGTAAGCTAGAAAAATGCAAAAGAAAATACACTTACAGCACCATCCTATATTTAGCAGTTCTCTAAGTTTAGTCTGTCTGTGAGAAGATCCACATATAAGTGCACCTGTGCAGTTTAAACCATGTTGTTCAATGATCAACTATATATGACAGAACATTCTCAAATCTCAAACTAATTACCTTTCAGCTCAATTCTGATTTCCACCTACTACACTTCTTACTCAATGCATGTCTCATTGATGAACAGTTTAGTGTGTGTATATGCTTGATACTGACCCTAAATATCTGCCAGTGTGAACAGTCTCTATCTTAATTTTCAAATTCTCGCTCCTGGTTTTCCCAGTCTATCGAACAGAGACTGCAGAGAGAGGAGCTACTGCAAAGATTCATCGAAATTCATGTCAACTACATGAAGACTAAATAATCGGATTCCACAAACATGCAGTTTTCCAAATAGACAAAAACAACATGGCTAATAAAATCCTTAACACATTTACTGAAGACTATTACTAAAAGTAGACTAGTTTTCTGTCACTGATATTCATTGGATATTAAAAATACCACTCCTGTTAGAGGTGGAAGGGCAACCTCAGACCTCTCCAGGCTCTCCAGTTTCCTTTTTTTAAAGTGCTGCCTACTTGCCATCAAGAACAAAAATAGTAGCATTTAAGTGCAAAGACTTAAGACAACACTGGGAAAGGTAGAGCGGGAGTATTTGGGAAAGTACAGGAAATTACTTCAACTCAGCAACTTCAGAAAGCTAGGTACTTAATTATCATTCAGAAGCAAAAGAGGAAAATGAAAGTCAGAGCCCTCTTTGAATCTTCATCGTAGCAAGTGGGAACACATTCACAGGAATTTTGGTATAAAAGGGTCAAAGGTATTTTGCTTATACCACCTAGCTAAATGTTTTGTCAGAAATCGATCACCTCTCTAAACAATTAAAAAATTCCATATTTTTTACATGTTATCACTAATAATGTAACTTTTCAAATAAGCCCTACACATTTATCACCTTCTTGTGTGTTGGATGCTTTTTAACTAAAGTCAAAAAAAAAAAAAAAATACAACCTGTTTTGATTAAAAACAAAAGTCGCTTCAACAAAACACTACAATGGCAGAACAACCTTCACCTAGCACTGCGCCTGACATCTACTCGGCATGGGAGAGGTGGAGAATAAATGTATCCATTTCTGCCGCTCGGAAAAACCACCTCCACTAGCACCTAAAATATCCTCCAGTCCCAAAGATATTCTCTAGTCCCATTCAATCGCAATGCATCCTCAAAACTCCTCAGGACCAATTTTCATGAAAGACGCACACACACACACACGCACGCATTTAATTCCCATTTAAGGGAATTTCACCAAAAACCCATGTGTATACACACATGCATGCACGCACACACGCACGCACACACACACACACACACACACGGCACTTAATCCTTATTAGGCTCACTGATTGATACATGGAGATAGTGACAATATCAGCATTTGCCAAGCTGCATAAACTCAACTCATTCTTCACTTGGTATAAGGTAATTTTAAGGCTTTACTTCATTTCCAGGAAATTTCATTTTTTGAATCAAAAATATTTTCAGTTTTACTACTCAATCCAAAGTCCCGCCCACTGCACATTGCATCTTACACGAGACAGCTATCAGGGTCAAAAAAAAAAAAAAAAAGCTGCTGAAATAAAAATCTTTTTCCTTTTCCAGACAGCTGGGAAACATTTATTATTTCATATTTCGAATACAAAAAGCTGACCTATTTCTTCTAAGGAGCTGAGTTGTAGCTTCTGTCAACATTCTGAATGCATTACTGTTATTTTTCAAATATACACTTGCATCGACTAGAACTCAACAGACATGCTCCATATACCCATTTGCTGACCGGGTACTAACTTACTACATGCCAGGTCCTATGCCTGACACGTTACTCCACTGTCTCATTTGTTGAACAAATGTCCTCTCATAGTTTTTGAAGCACCGTGCGTAACAAGACATTAACTACAGGCCTGGTGTTTGTACAACACACTAGGACTAACTAACTTGACAGTAACGCTGAACCTAAGTGTGTTATTAAATTCAAGTTGGGTTCCTGTATTAACACAGAATCTGATTAGCAATGCTGAGATGCAAAGAGAATACCATCTGTGGTGGCTTCAGCAGAGGAAGCTATTATTAAATAAGTTACAATCCCTTCTCCAGAGAGCTGATGACAATAACCTCACCTACCCAGAAACCCAATTCCAACGATAGACCACATTGAACAGCATAAACACAAATTACATAAAGACCCCTTGCTTCCCTCCGAAATTGCTTTAAAATTGTACATTAAAATTTCTCCTAATGTATCATGCTTAGCCTGTTAAAAAAAAAAAGGGGGGGGGGGTCCTTGATTCTGAACTCAAAAATAATTGCTGGCCGATGTTGTTTCCGCTTGGGAATTTCAGACCACACACACTTCGAACGTGGAAAGAGTTCAGCAAGTTCTTCAACAGTTTCCCCGAAATCACTACCCTACCCAAGGCCAACCTGGTGGTGGGCACTATCAAGCTGCTCCAAGAAAGGCAGAAGGGAGCGGGAGAGGAAAAGTGGCTACAAAGAGACAGAAGATGGTGAACTTGATAGGATGGGGGTCAGAAAAAGGAGGGGAGCCCAGTGTGTGCGGTCGCTCAACGCCGCGACTCCGCTGCTGTTTGCGGAACCTCACTACCGAGAGTTCTGTGACCCAAGTCAGAAGTGACTTCAGCGGCAGGAAAAACTGCGCGACCCCTGAACGCGGGCGGCCACCCTGTCGCCGAGGAGGGGCTCCTCCAGCAGCCGCCCCGCCAGCACCCGGGCCGAGGGCTGGGGCCCAGGGGGCCCAGCCGAGGCCCGGGTCGCACGCAGCAGGGCCGTCCGGCGTCCCCACCCGCGGGCACCACTCCTCCTCTCTGTCCCCGACCCCCGCCCGGGGCCCACCTCCCACCCCGCGGAGGCAGCGCTGGCCGCGGCTCCGGACGGCACAGGGGCGTCCCGGGCCCGTCCGACCGGCGGGCGCCCACCCCACTCTCGGCCCAGGCCGCGCCCAGACGCCGTCGGAACGCTGCACGCAGCCCGCGGCGCCGACCGGGCCCGCGCAGACAGCCCGGGGCCGCCCCGGCCGCCCCGGGGCACGGCCGCCCAGTCCCCCAGCCGGGCACGGTGGTCGCGGGCCGCGCCGGCCGCGGGCTCCCTACCCAGAGCCGCAGACCCGCAGCCTTGTGCCCGTACGAACTTCCCGCCGCTTTCACCCACTCGCAACTCAGCTGCGCCGCCGGCCGGGTCACACCCTGCAGTATGGAGCCTTCCCATTGGCTCGACGAGCGGCAGAGGCGGGGCGAGTGGGAGCCGCGGGGCGGGGCGTAGCCCGACCGGCCCCTCCGCCTCCCTGGGAATGTCGGGAGTGAGGCACCGCGCTCCCACTGCATGCTGGGAAATGTCGCCTTCTAGAGGCGGAGCCAGAGTCCCGTCCTTCTGCCCCGTGGTCTTCTGGGAAGTGTGGTTTAGCGCCTCTGAATCTGACTTCCTGATGAGATGTTACTGTCAGTGATGTAGGTACCGAAATAATTATCGCCGATGTTTACGGTAGCTTGATTTATTAAACAAATACGTTTATGAAGGGTTGGATATAAAAGTTGCTGGCTCCCATTGGCTGAGTTTCTCCTCTGCCGCCTTGAGCTTGCTCCTTCCCACCTCTTGTCCAGACTTGGAATGTTTCCCCCGGCAACTTGATTCTGTGTGCTGTGGTCTCCTGACTCTGGAAGCAAACAGGCCGCAGTGCAAATCCTGCTCTTTCACTTGATAGCTTTGTGAGCTAAGGGGAGTTTCTTAACTCCTTTAAGTTTCACTTTCCTATTCCTACCAGGATTAAGTGAGATCGTCGATAGACAGTGCTTTGCACATAATAGATGCTCAATTATTCTGCCCACCAAATTGCCATGTGTCTAAATCCTGTTGTTCAAGGCCTATTTTACTGTTTACCTAATGTTCTGTGGTCTTTCATATGTTATTCTCTTAAGCCACAGTTTGTCTTATATTTGCAATCAGTTGTCTAAGCCTTCATCACTCATGATGAAGACTATACACTTGTTGCTGAACTGGGACACTGTTCTAGGTCAAAATCACAAAATCCCTATACAGAGGGAGATTTACAATGAATCTAATGAAGCATTAAGCTTCAGGATCTCACTTACCTGGGTCCCTTCCAAGGTTTCATGAAGGGCCTTAACAAGTGTTTACATGGTTTTGAGGGATTTTATTTACCAAGTTAAGGAATCTGTCTATGATTTTTCTTAAAGCAGAACTCCAAGTGGGTGTAAGCTTCTGTCCTCACAAAACCTGGAAGTATGCCATCCACTGGACAGTGCAGCATCTACCTGGTGACTTTCTTTTGCCCCTGCAGATACCCTCACCCTGCCCCAGGTAGTTCTTCAGCCTGCCCGCGGTCCAGGGGCTGACCTGTAAAAACTACTTTCAGGCTCCTGTGCCCATCTGGCTTTGGTTGGCTTGGGGCCAGTGGGGACCCCAGAGGATTGGAAGCAAAGTGAAAGGCTGCTGAAGGTAGTGTTCTCCTGGATCCTTGCTAGCAAGGTCATCTCCACTTGGCTGGATCCCTCAGTTGAAGGCCACTGCTCCCTGGCCCTTCCCTCCAGCTTGCAGTGACAGCTTCCTCCCTTCGAGCCTCAGATCTCTGGGTGATGACACCAGCCTGCTATCGAGCCACAAGTTCCAGGTCCATCCCTGTGGTGCACACACATTCGCCTTTGTCAACAGTCTTATTGCAAGTCAGCCTTCCTGAAACTGTCCTCTTTCAAATGTGTCATCTGCTTCCTGTTGAGACTGATGGAAACACATGTACAAGGTGAGCACGCGATGAATATTTGTCAGCGAAGAGGTCTCAAGATTCACACATCTCATGGGTGTGGAATTCCCAGAAAGATTTTGTGGCCAGAATCCATTGAGAAAAAGACATTCTACACACACACACACAAGCACACACACACACACACACACGTGTTAAGACTTGGAACAGGCCGTCTCTATCACACTGTGACCACATTCTCCTAACCTCACTGTACACATGCGGAAGAAATATCCCTGCTTCCATGCTGGGCTGGCAATTGCCTGGCCTTAAGCACCATTAAATCAACAACAGTGTGCAGGATTCCAAGGTGAGACTGGAATATATTTATTCTGGAGCTCAGGATTCTGTCCCCTTCAGTCAAATGACTCATTTTTAAATGCTACTTTAATACAGCTCTTTTCAAGGACAATTGCCAATATCACCAATGGGACCACACTTCCTGAGATGTCCTCTTAGTGCAGAGCAGTGCGGGACACCAGTCCAAGTGGCTGACACAGAGACAGCATGTCTGAAACCCAGTAGGCGGGGATACAACTCGGAGACAGAGGACACACCCTTCAGGAATTTTTATAAGTTCCTAAGTTGGTATGAAATTGGGTTTGTACAGAAGGCTGACCAGGGAGGACTCTCTGTGGTTGAGCTTTAGCATGGAACTATGGAGGAAAGGTTCATAAAAGATAGTTCAGCCATATATTCAAAAATACTTCGATTACCTGAACAACTAGTCACTGAGCACTTACTATGAGCCAGGGATTGGCCAAACCTCTGGTGATTCTGGGGAACCTGGCTTACGTAATATTTAAGGAGGCACTATGCTTCTTCACATACATTTTCTCAGTCCTTAAAGGGCAGAAGAAAAAAAGTCTAAGTGTTTAAATAATTCCAAACCCTCTGAATCTACTTTGAGATTTTTATGGCCCCTTGACGCACAGCCTCAGGACATGAGAAAACTTCTTATAAAGAAATAATGTCAACACAGGCAGAGACATTTGTATAGCATGCCGTCATAGCCAGGTAACAGGTATTCTGGCCACTAGATCATCATGGATAAAGCAGGGTGACTCGTGAATGAGTACTGGCCAGTGTATAAAAAATTGTCAGTTGCAGACCAAGGGCAGACCAATTTGTATTGATTTGACACTTAGTCCTAGAGTGCCCTTTGGGGACCCTCGCCCCCAGGCCCAGAAAGGGAAAAGTAGTACAAACCGCTTCAGGGAGGGTGAGGAGGTTGGTACTGACTAGATCACGGGGAAAATCCAGTCTTGAGGTTCCAACAAACATCATAGTTACTAGGAGGTGATAGTGCCCTGGCAGGCCGCCCCACAGACAGTGGCTCTCTACCCATGAGCCAGTTCAAGCCTCGCTGTTTTCATCCAGAGAATGGGAATAATCATCCGGGGCCAGACAGTCCTCTGCCTCCCCAGGCTGGTGGGAGGTAATACCAAGAAGGGCTTTGATCCAGCTGGAACAAAGTCACTAGGGCGTCACTACTCAGTGTAAGAGAACTAACTGCAGCCCAAGGAAATGCTGCTTCCTGGGAGGAGGGAAAGGAGACGGGGGTGAGGAGCAGAATGTGCTAAGAGGTCTTCTGAGTTCCCTGCCCCTGGTTTCTACCCCGCCCGTCCCTCTGGATGTCTCATCTCCTCTCAGGTGCCCAGAGCCCTTATCTGCATTTTAGCAAGGACTTTTAAGTGTCTACCATATACCAGGCAGTGTCTTTACATTTATGACCCAGCAGGAGGAACAGACCTGTCCACAAACCACCGTCACTGTGACTTCCGTGAGCATTTCTGATGTCCTAGAGAAACCACTTCACAGATCCTAAGAGGCAGGTTGTTTGATCCCCAGGGTCCAGATGAGGAGACAAAGCCCCAGAGAAATGAACTGATTTGCTCAAGGTCACACCACCCATGGCCGATAGAGTGATCTGACCCTCCATCCATCCCAACACCCACTGCATTACTGATGTGGGTGAAGGTAATGAGGTGAGAGCTGAGCACGGTACACAGACCCCAGTGAGTGGGCAGGAGAACAGAAGTCATTCTTCCAGGCTTCCAGGACAAGGTGACACTGACCTAGTCATTCTGTGGAACTAAAACCTCCAGTGTCATAGAGAGCGGCTCTTCTAGACTTCATGACACAAGAATGAATACTCTGAGGGCAGAACTGGATGGCTAGGAAAGGTCTACAAAAATGTTTCCTCCTATTCCTTCTGACCAAGATGACTGTGATGATGATGATGACAATGGTGACTCCCATTTACTAATGTTTAAACATTTATCAAGAATTGCACTAATACTTTACAAACGACACCCCAAGAACTCTTCACTCTAACCCTCAGAGGCTGCCTTTATCACCCCCTTCTCACTGCAGAGATAAGGAAACTGAAGCTGGGAGAACGTAAGGAACTGACTCAGGTTCACACCGCCAGCAAGCGAGGCTCTTGGGCTCTAGGCCAAGGTTCCGGCTGACTCCGAAGATCAGATGCATAACCACATGCCATGCCATGCCATGCAATGGCTTTTCTTCATGTCATGTGTGTGACATCCACTGCGCCATAGTGATTGGTCTTCCCCAAGATTTCAGAGATGAATGGCACAGAAAACCTTAATGTGTGCACCCCCAGCAATGGGGGGTGAGGGGGCCAGTGCCAGTGAAATTCTCTTGGCGGAAGACAATGGGAGCTGCCCATCGAGGGGCTGGTTTCTGCTCACTGGTCAGGAGGAGTGACAGATAGGATCTACTGACACTCAGAGCACTGTTCTTGCCTCCTGTGTCGCCTCCAAGTGCTCAGGCTATGAAGTCCATACCCAGTTTCCCAGGCACTCCAGTACTGAGGACTCTGGTTGAAAATTCAGTTCCACCAGGAAGATTCTGCAGGAAGATTTGGAGGCTGGAGCGAGGTGTCAGCATGGACATGGAGTCTTGGGATTTCCCTGCACAGAGTTCCAATGTCATGTGCTGAATTTTATGAGTGTCAGAAGGGAGTCATGTTGCATGTAGTCGCAGTTTCTTGACCAGAGTGACAGATACCTCTCCCAAAGAAATCCCTGGCCTTTGGGGAGCTACTCTCTAAAACTCTGGAATGTCATGTCCATTAGAAGTATCTTATCCCCCCGCCATCCCCACCCCGCTCCCGCCAGCCTTGGGCCCCCAAGTGGTCTAACAGGAGAGAAGCAGTGTGGTATCTTGATAGGACTTGGGATTTGGGGATGGGACACACCACACTGCCCCTCCCTCTGCCCCTTAGTTGCCGTGCAACCTGGTAGAAATGACAAACCTCGTGAGTCTCCCTTCTCATCTGTAAATGAGCTATTGTTGGCATCGACTGAGACTGCAGTTGTCAAATACTTGGGCCCCAGTGAGCATGCAGCAAAGTTCATTCCCCCTCCTCTGCTCATCCTTCTCTTATTTTGTTCCTTCTGAACACCACAAGGCCACCTCTCACACCGCTCCAGGAGCCCAGCTGCAAGCATTCATTATGACCCATCGGGGCCAACGAGACAGGCCAAAGATACATGCGTGTTCCCATCTAGCTACCAACTTGCAAAGCAGGAAGGAAGGAGAGCCTTTCAAAAACAAAACCAAATCATTGCTTTTCTTCCTCCAAATCTTGCTATGTTTTGATTTCAGGGCCGCTCCAAAATTCTGGGACCAAAGGCACTATATATAAGCATTATGATGACAATCAAAGGGACACCGAACAAAACCAAATCCTTTCATCACAAGAGAATGGGAGAGCCTTGTGGCCAGCTATAGTCACCGAAGGGAAATTCCTTTCCTTTTTTCCACACGTTCTTACCACCTCCTTGCTTTAGTCACACCTGGAGCCTATCGGCCAGTCTAGCCACAGATGTTCTTAGATGCTAATAAGGTATATAGTTTAGCCATTGCTGTAAGTCAGGCAGGGTCCTAAATTCTTTATAGCTAGTATCGCATCTGGTCTTCCCAGCTAAACTGTGAGGTGAGTACCATTATGAGCCCATTTTACAGGTGAGGCAGTGGAGGCTGGAAGAACATAGGCACTTGCTCAGAGTGAGCCACTAACATGTGGTGGAGCCAGGATTTAAACTCCAAGGGGAATGTGGGGTTTCATAGAGAAGTCTGGAATCTGACTGCTGAGAAAAGTATCAGACTCATGGGTAGGGGAAGTCTTAGTGGGCAAGGGTTCTTAGACTCTCTTTTGTAAGATAAATAACTTTACCCTCCTCCCTATCCCCCAGCAATTTCTCTTGCCCTGTGGGTCCCCCCAAGTTCAAACAATGAGGATATTCCAGCTCCAAGCCTCAGAGGAGGAATGCCACCCAGTTCTCAGCTTCTGCATGTTAAATACACTTTGAAACTCGTGGCTGAAGCTGTGGACTTCAGAGAAGGTCGACATGGTTCCAAAGCCTTGAGTATCAGAGGTCAATGACTGAAGGAAAGGCCAGAGATCAGCAGAAGTCTCATCAGACCTCTGCCCAGTGCAACCCAGAGACGGGTGGGCAGAAGAGGGTGACGAAGGGGTAAGGATGCCGCTTGTGTGTTCCACCCCAAGGCCAATCCTGGACAGTCATGGTGACAGAACTCTACCTGGGGCCCTGCACTGATTCCACTGTGCTATGGGCTGAACTAAGCCTGTGCGTTCACATGCTGAGATCCCCGCCCACTACACCAGATAGTGACCGCCTTTCGAGACAGGGTCTTCAAAGAAGTGATTAGATAAAAATGAGCTTGTTGGGGTGGGTCTGACCAGTGACTTGGTAAGAGAACACGAGCGAGACCCAGATGACACAGAAGGACCACGTGAGGATACAGAGAAGACAGCCGTGTGCAAGCCCAAAACAGAGTCCTCAGAAGAAACCAATTTCAGAGACAATACCTTTCTGCTGTCCCCAACCTGTGGTCTTTAGTGATGGCTGTCCTAGCAAACACAGGGTGACCAAGACGAATCTGCCCAGAGGCCTGAGCGGCTCTGCCATAAGCCCCGCCCACCCCGCAGTCTGCTCCTCCGGCCCCATCCTTCCCGAGGGCCCTGTATCTAGTGGGCTCAGTGCTCCCTTTTACACCAACGTTTTGTGCACCCTGGCTGTGCCCTTTCTTCTTCTGTCACTCGATTTAAAGAGAAACTTCTGAGGCCCAAAGTGTGTACTCAGGGAGAGATGCTGGTGCAACTGAACTTTGAAATGTTCCCCAGCGTGCTGTGCGCTAGTGGAGCAGCAGTTAGGTCAACCGGCTCTGAAGGAGCGCAGGCCATACCGCCCTGGGTTTGGTCCTGGGTAGTGGCAGGGAAATTGGAGAGGGGAATTGGAGGGCATGGGAGGGAATGGGAGAAATGGGGGTAATGGAGGGGTTATGGGGGGCATCCTGCCTGCCTATTGACCTTCATTCCTGCCTACACCTTTACTTAAAAAGAAAAATAAAAGTTACCCGGAGAAACAGAATTCCTAGAAACTAGCAAATGGGGACAGAAGTGGACACGAGTTCCCCACCTACAGGGGAGGCCTGGGGAAGATGCTCACTGATGAAATCTTCATCACCAACTCTGAAAGGCAGATGATCCAGCAGAGACATAGGGTCTTTCAGCTGTGGTTGGGGCCTGTCAGTGACAGAATGGGGTTCTATCCCAGGACTGTGACTACAAAGCCTTGATAACTCCTCACTGCCTCCTAACACTAAATAGACAATTTTTTCTCTTGTGCTGCCTAAGAATCTGTGGCAAACACCTTGAGAAAGAATGAATGATCAGCAAGTTGATAAGTTATATTCACTTCAAGCCAGCAGGCCGATTGTCATTTTGCCTCTAACAGGTGTGACTGGGTTGCAGAGGACTTGAAACCATTAGGAAAAGAAACTCAGGCTGCCAAGCACCAGTAGGTTTGAATATCCCGGCATTTGCATTTCCCATGGGAGAGCCAAGAGCAAGAGCGGAGCTCAGTGAAAGTTTTCCTAAGCGGACACCTGAGGAGAGGCATAAAGCAGGATTTCACTGAGGTACATATATCTTGGGGAATTAAAATACACACCTAAGGATCATTTGTGAGCTTGATCATTCTTTCCACTGACTGTCATCAGTCTTAGCTCAGCATGGAAATAAGGTCTTAGGTGTTTTAAGGATCTGCAGCTTTCAGAGGGTTCAGGTCACACTGGAAAACCTTTGGAGGCAGCCTCTACTTGAACTTGACATTTGTTCATTTACTGTTGGACAGCTGTTTAATGAGCAGCTCTTGAAGGCCAGGCGCTGTGCAGGGTCCTCGGGAGAGTGGTCCCCTCCCCTCCCCTCTCCTCTTCCAAGCTCTCCTCTCCCTTCCTCTTTCTCCTCACCCCTCCTTCCTCCCACCTGTCTGTCTGCCTTACTCCAAGGGGTGAGAAAGCTGGGTCAGGACCAGCCCCTTCCTGACCCAGCTCTGGAAGCACTGCTCTGCTAAGGCTCAGAGTGTGGGGCAGAGCCCCCTGTTGCATCTGATAACCTGAAGCCTGGCTCAGAGGACTCACCCCAAGGTTTAGATCGGCAGCTAAAACTCTAAGGAAACCCATTCAGCCACAGGTCAAGCCAGGTTTTCCCACCCAGGATTCTTGAGGGAATTATTAAGCTGAATTCTGATAGCTATCTGTTTCATTCTACATCTATATTTCAATCGGTTTCAAAACTCATAGGAAAGGAGACGGCATTTTAGTTATGGGGTGCCTGAACCCCAGTGGCAAAGTTAAAGGGGGGAGACACACTGGACAGGGGCAGTGGGGCTGCTAGGTGGACTGGCCTCAGATGGAAGTAGAAAGGGCACCCAGCCTGGGGAAGGCATATACAAAGGCACAGAGTAGGGATGGTGGCAGGATAAGACCCAGGAAGGAAAAGACGCTCCCCCTTTGTTAAGACCGCTGGCTTTGGTCTTGAACCCAGGACCCTGGGATGTATGTGGGCCTGCCCCCAAGTCCACTTGTCCAGGAGGTCATCAGGGTGCACTCAACCAGCTTTTGAATAGTGACTCTATTCTATTATCGTACTTTCGCATCTCCCCTAGAACTCCCCTAGAGTTCCCATCCTCACAACTGAATTACAAACTAAAGTAAGTCCCCAAGGGAAAACAGATAGGTGAGAAATGTGCCCTTGCAGGGAATAAAAAAACCAACTGCTACTGTCCCCACCAGCCCTCCCCAGCCACAGGTCCATCATTAAGGAAACAAGGTGGCGGGGGTAGGGGCCTTGCAGGAGCCCTGGCCTTCCACCTCAGAGGCTCTGCAGAGTCTGCAGCCCAGTCTGGGAACCTGCTCTCTCAGCCCCGAATTCAGCCTCAAACACCGCCTCTTAGAGCCCCTGTGCAGCTCCAAGTCTCCACCTGCCAGACCAGGCAAAGAGGCGGTAACCTGTACCTGCAGCTTTTCCCAGACATTTTGGGAACCAAAACAAAGTCTCAGAAAACAAGTACAGGTCCTGAGACGCCAGGTCACGGTCACCATCCATCACTGACTGTCCCTTCCAGGGCCCTTAAGTGACTGAAGAACAGTTGAAAAGCTTCCATCTTTGATTGCTGAACAAAGCAGCTCAGAATCCACCCTGGACAGTCCTCCCCATGCACGACCCTCCCTCCTCTCCCTTCCCAATGCATGACATTTGACCCTGTCCCTTGTGCTGACTCTCCAATGAGCTCCCACCAGGAAGCCCGCAGTCACAGCAGACTCCTGTGTCCTTCAGACAGCTGCCCGCTGTCTCTAAAGGGTGCCTTGCCTTCCTTTTCTCTTGTGTGCACACAGACATATCTGTGTGCTGCTCATTGGCAACTCTGTAGAATTCTTTCTCGGACAAAACCAAGGACTCCAGCCATGACAAGAAGGACACTTGGTGCTCATGAGAAACTGTAGAAAGTTCCCCTTGTCTCCTGCCTCTCTGCACACTGACCTTCTATTGCAACCCTGCGCTCTACAAGTCAGGCTACATCTTCAGCCTCTCTAACCTGCCAGCTGCCTCCTTCATGCTCCAAAAACATTCTTGCGATGGCCCCCATGCCCACATGGGACTAATGACAGCGACCACTGCTCAGTCGTCAGCTAATGGCCTCCAGACAGCACTGAACCAGCTGCCCACACTCTTCCTCTTGCACTTTCTCCTGGCCTCTAAGAACATTGTTCTATCCTAGTTTCTGCTTTCTTTTCTAGAAGATGCCCTATTAAAAAAAAAAAAAAGGTACAGGCAGGAATGAAGACATACAGGCAGGCAGGAGGGGAGAGGAGGAAGAAGCGTTCTATTCTATTTTGTTGCTCATCTTGGTCATCCCCCGACCCCAGGACTCGAACCTCGGTCCTGGCGACCCGCTGGAGGTGAAGACTCAACTGCTATACCACCAAGGCAAGCCTCCTGTACCATATCTTTTGCTAGCACTTCAGTTTTGGCTACAACTTCTAAGTCATCCAGGCCCCCTTCTCTGTTTGTGTCCAGATCCACGCAGATCTGAACTGTATTTTAATTTTATTTAGTTGTTCACATCGGTTGTTCTCCCCACTTAATAAGGGCATGCTGAAAGCCACAATCTTATTAGCTTGAGCCAGAGGATGGAGTGCAGCTGCTACAGCAATTGCAAATTGGGGTGGGAGGGGAGCATGCAGAATGGGTGGAGCTGGAGCCAGTCTTAACACCCCCATATAAACACTGCCAAATCCTTGGCTGATGGATGGATTGCATCTGTATGAGCAAGACTCCAAGTGATCCAAAGAGCTGTCAGATTTCAGCCACTGTCCAAGGCAAGGGAGACCCAGTCCCCCACGTTAGAGAAGCTTGGTAAACAGTTCAGGCTGGCTGGAGAAACCAAGAAAAGACCACGACTTGAGAGAAAAGGCTGCATCCAAGCACTAGGGAATAGAGCCCCAGCATACAGCTCCCAAGTGGCAGGGCAGAGATTCTAATTCAAGGAGTCTAGTTCCAAAGCATATCCCTCAACATGAATTCAACTGCCCTTCCCCTTCCCATCCCCCTCCCTGCCTCCTCCTCCCTTTTCACTCCCTTTCTCCCTCTCCTCTCCTTTCCTCTCTCTCCTCTTCTTCCTCTCTGTCTATCCTTCCCTCCCTTTCCCTCCCACCACCATCCTTCCCGTAGGGCACCCATCACCAAACTCAATGTCACTGCACTTGGTGGGTGTCTCCCCTGCTCAGGCCTGAAGATCTGTAGGACAGAGAGTTTGTACAGTGCCTGCCACACTGTCCAATAAAAATATGTTAAATGTATAGTTTGAGATGCTTGACTCACCAAAGCTTTGAGTGTGTAATTTATTGACATGTTTTTTATTGGTGAAGACTGCTCATTAACCCTGCATCCCTGCCATATGATTTCACCCTGTTCTCATGATCCTGGAGGGAACGAAATCACTAATAATCACTCTGGCGTGTAGCTAAGTGTTTTTGTACGTATCTGCGACTATTGTAAGCACATCAGGAACTTCTGCGTGTAATATGAATGACTCAGTATTTTGATTAATCATCTCAGGAGGGGAAGTTCACGTGGGTGATCAGAGAACAGAAAGAAGGAGCCCACGGCGAGAATGGATGGAGACAGAGAGAAAAGACAGAGGGGGAGTTCTCACAGTCAGAAAGGTAGTTTCAGTCAACACTAAAGAACTTACAAAGTTTCTGTTCTTTCATATACCTGTTGGCAGCTGTCTTAGATTCTTGTGATTGTCACAAAAATTGCCATTGATGTGGTAACTTAAGTTTATTCACTCACAGTTCCGAAAGCCAGAAGCCCAGAATCACTGTGTCAGCAAGATCACCCTCCCTTATATTCAAGTTTCTAATCATGGCTTGGTCTTTCCGGTGACTAGCTACCGTCCAGGAGCCACCAGGAGTCCACCCAGAGTCACCTTATTATAACGGAAGGTGCTCCCAGGGCTGAGGAATTGACACGGATTTTAGAAGCTTGGCACCAGGTACCAGGGACAGAGGCCAACATGTATTTCCCTTTTTTTTTTTCTTTAATGAAAACATAGAAAGTTTGTGAATGACTTCGGGGCACTAACTATAAAGGGGTTTAGTACTCTAACATGTACCCTGAGAATGACCTGAGTATTGAAGGAAGGAACATGTTGAAAAGATGGAACCTCTCCCTAAGGTTGGGTCATCTGGGGAAGGTGCAGTTGTCCACTGGTGGTGAAGAAAGTCACTGTGCTGTCTGGGGTCAGGACTAGTTCATGGAAAGTACACAGAAGCTGGCAAGCAAGAAAGGGACACTTCCATCAGGTTGTTGATGAGTTGTGCTCATGAACAAGGACTGGAAGCAAGAAACTGCTGGAGGTTTTAATTTGATCGAGGCTGGCAGACGACACCCACTATGGTGTATCTGCTCTTACTGTTTTTTCTGTGGGGTTTCTTTATGCTTTATAGAGCATCCTTTAATATTTTTGCAAAGCTAGTTTTGTGGGGATAAACTCCTTTAACTTTTGCTTGTTAGAAAAGGTTTTGTTTTTTTTCTCATTCCTTCAGTTCTGAATGATAATCTTGCCTAATATAGTATCTTAGGTTGAAAATCCTTTTCTTCCAGCACTTTGAATATATTATGCCATTCCCTTCTGGCCTATTGAGTTACATTTGAAAAGTCTGCTGACAATCTTTTGGGGGTTCCTCTGTATGTGACACATTTTTCTCTAGCTGCTTTTAATAGTCTTTCTTTATCTTGTATTTTTGACATTTTGATGATGATATGTCTAGGTGTATTTCTGTTTGGGTTTCTTTTATTAGGAACTCTTTGAGCTTCCTGGATCTGGAGGCTTGCTCCATTCTTCAGACTGGGGAAGTTCGCATCTATTATTTCTTCAAATATGGTTTCTGTCCCCTTTTCTGTCTCTTCCTCTGGGACCCCTATGATGCGAATGTTGTTCCTTTTGATGTTATCCCATTCGAGACCCCAAAAGTCTCGAATGCTGTCTTTGATTCTTTGAATTTGTTCGTCTCTTTGCTGATTTGCTTGATTGAGTCCCTCTGTCCTATCTTTCTGATCACTGATTGCATTGGAAGCTTCATCCATCCTATCGCTGAGTCCCTCTATTGAGTTCTTTAATTCAGTCATCATATCTCCTACCTGTTTGATGTCTTGTTTTAATTCTTCTTTTTGCTTCCTGACATTCTCGTTTACTGCCTCTTCTGATTTCTGGATTTCCATAAGTATGTTAATCACCATTACCCTAAATTCTTCTTCAGGTAATTTACATACGTCTGCTGTATTCAGATTTTCCCCTGGGTTTTTGATTGAATCCATCATTTCACGTACATTTCTCTGTGCCTTTGTTCTATTCAGCATTCTGTTAATATTTCTGAGGGTTGGGTTTCCCTGGCGTTGTGTAGGTTTGACTTGCCCAGGAATGGCGATCAGGCTGCTGCTTTGCTTCTAGCCACAAGGTGGCGCTAGCGGGTAGCGTGAGGCTGGGACGGCCTCCTCACTGTATTCCAGCGGGTGGGGTGTCTGATGGGCAAGGTTTCTGGTGGGCGGACGTGCGGTGGGTGGGATTTCCACTCAGTGAACCCCAGACTCCAGCTTGAAATAGTTGTGGGAGGGCTTTGATTTGACTGATTTCCAGTTATGGCTGCACCGCATAATTTCACCGCGGGCTCCAGCTCAGCTCCCGGTGCACTGGCTCTCCTTTCACCCCCTCCCAAGTCGGCCCTGGTAGCTGGGCGTCTCAACCCCACTCAGCCCGTCTGTCACTGCCTCCCTACTGATCCCGAAATCCTGGCCTCCGCCCCACCACACATCCGGAGACCCCCAGCTCCATCCCAAATCCACATCTCGGCTCAGCTGAGAACCACACCGGGTGCCCTCACCCACCGTTAGTGTTCAGCTGTTCTGTCTCCACTTGAAGTGCAGGTTGTTTCTTGGTTTCTCAGGAAAACAGGTGATGTTTTTTGTCTTTTTCAGTGTCTGTGGGGAGTGACCAGAAAGTGCGTCCCATCCAGTCACCATCCGGAAGGTGATCTCCAACATGTATTTTCTATGCTCTCACACAGCTGGAAGGACCCCCCTGACCTCTCCTGGTTTCTGGTGGCTCCAGGCATTCCTTGGCTTGTAGCCTCATCACATGGATCTCTGCTCCAGCCTCACACACCCTCTTCTCATCAACTCTCCGTCTCCTGTGTCTTACAGCAACACTAGCCATGGCATTTAGGGCTCAATCCAGGCTGAGCTCTTCTCAAAATCTTTAACTTGATTAAACCACAAAGACCCTAAACACAGCACTGGGTGTCATTTTTATCCTCACCACCATTCTGCAAGGTCCCCACTCTCCAGAGAAGGAATTAGAGGCTCCTAAAGATGAAGTCAGATGCTCAAGGTCATAAAACATGGAGGAGTCAGGGTATGAGTGCAGGTGAGTCTCTTCAAAGCCAGGAGTCTGGCCATCCCACCCTACACTGCCTGGGACACACCCATTATCAGAGAAGCAATGTGTGCTTTCAGATCATTTGCTAAAACTCAAATACTTCCTGAGAGAGGTTCTGCAAACCTCCAGGGACACACAATTAGTAAATGGGAAAAATTACAAACTGAGAAACCAACCCAGCACATCAGCTGCATAAATCAGAATGTGCGCTTTGGACCCTAAGTCTGCATCAAGAAACTGGAACGCATCAGCCAAATAGAAATATTGTAAATGGGCTCTGCAAAGGGATGCTGTCAGCAGAAGCAGTTTAAATTGCAAAGCCCTTGCCAGATTCTGCTTTCCTGGGTCAACCCTGCCCAGGAAGCCTCCCAACTAGCTGCATTGCTCAAAAAGGAGCGTTAAAAGTCACCCAGATTTCAGCCGTAGGCCTGATGCAAAGACTCAAGCAATCTCAAGCAAGCCACTTTTCTCTCAGAGCCCCATCTCCTTCCATGAAGAAAAAAGTTGGACTCGACTTCTGAGAAGTGCCTTAGCACTTTATTATTCATAAGTTTCTACAGCTTGGGCAAGCCCCAGGGCCAAACCCCAAATGGATACTTGTTGTTTCCTTTGCCTGACAGCTTTCCCCCTTCCTCCCCTAGCAGCAACCCGGCAGTCCCCAGAGGCTCACCTTACCTAGGGGGGACCCCACCCTCCTTCTATCCAGAGTGGGCACGTGACTCTGGCCAGGTCAGTCAATGCACTTGGCACTCTGAAATGGTGATTGGTTCACAGACAGACCTGTCACTCCATCTGAGCCAATGAGATTCAACCCAGGGGCTTTTGTTGGGGAAAGTTCAGCTGCTGTTGGGTTGAGCTATAAGATTGTGGGGTGAGGGTAGCCTGAGTCACTGCCAAATCAAGAGGTGGGGAAACCAAGTTCTGGTGGCATTGCTGGAGTGCCTAGATGCACCCTTACCTGAATTCAGGCCACCTCCGGGATTTTTTAGTGACATGAGCCATTATAGCACCCTTTCTTTTCTTCTTTTTTTTTTTACTTATCACTTAAAAGTAAAAGTTTCCTGATTGATATAAAAGCCCTCATTTTACGAATGAGAAAATGGAAACCCAGGGTGGAAAAAATGCCTTTTTCATATAATCTGACAGCAGAAAGCGCCTCGGAGTCCATCAAGTCCAATGCACTGCATTTACAGTAAAAATAGTGGTTTCCAGACTGAGACAAGACTTGGTGTGTGGACACAACACATACATGCACGCACACACTGTGCTGTGCGAGTCATCTCATCACAATGCTGAGGAACTCTGTTTATCATCAAACATTTCATACAGCCTATTACACGTGAGAGAATTATTATCTAGCCTGGTGCCGTGAAATGCTTTTTCCCATAATGGGATTTTGCTCGGGAAGTGTATTTTGGTATTAAAAGGTTCCACTTTATAATGTCGATGGTTCAATCTGTGATCTAAAAGGCACTTAAACGCTTTGAACAAGTGGCATAAAAAGCTTTTGTTGCAGAAGCCTTGCTGGATCTACCCATTTTACCATTGATCCTTTTCCCTGCCCATGTTCTAGAAATCCCACGGTGAGGCTGGCCCTCCAGCTGGTCAGACACGTTTCAGATGACCGCCCTCTCTCTGTGTCCATTTGCAAACCATTCAGTTGGACTGCCCTGAGCTGCTTCAGCACAGGATCAGGCAAAGAATAGAACCATCCAGAAAGCCTGATTCTAACTCTCTTTACTCCCAGTGTTTCCTTGTCAGGTCACTTCACTGATAAACGATGTTCAATAGCACCTACTCCTCATGTTCTTGTGAAGGCTAAGAAGCCCAAAATGTATAGGTGTCCCTTGAATGTAGATTTCCTGTCCCTGGTTGACGTGACTTTTCAATAAGTGTGGGATTTAGGTCCCACTGAGACAGGGTGTGGTGGAAAGAATGCCATGCTTAGGGCCCAGAGACCACTGGCTTTACCCTGAGCAAATCATTACCTTCTCCACTCCACATCCTGATGGTAAAGAGCATTCAGGTCTGTTAGAGAGCTGTCAGAGTCACACATGTACAGGGATCAATATGGTGCCCCCACCCTCAATTACACATGTTCTTTCAGTTCAGTCACCTGCGATGGAAAAGAGGTGTCTCTGGGTCATTGACTTACCCTTGCCCAATAGCTGGGGACCAGGGACATTTGGTTCACTGTCTGCCTCATCAACAGGGGCTAAAGGCAGATGAACCTTGCAAAGGAGCTATGGACAGAGCACCAGTGAGAAGAGGAACAGAGCACGGGTCATGGACCAGCCAGACTTCCAGAGTGCAAGAAGCCTGGGAAACATGGCTCCTTTCGGTACCTCCTGTGAGGAGATTTCCAATGTCCTTCCCTGTATTTAACTTCTGTGGTCAAAGGGAAAAATTTTACTTGTGTTTAATGTGGGAGCTTCCCCAATACATTCCACCCCAGAACATCTTTTCCCCAAGCGATATTCATCACATTCCACAGCACTGCTAGGAGGCAGAGCACGCCTGGGGAACAGGTCTTCAAGATTTCAGAAACGGAAACAGAGCTCTTCAGCCATTTCTTTGCCCTGATATTCCTGCCGATATTTCATCTGCTCCCATCCGGGTATTCCAATATGAAGCCACTCCCAGGCTTACACCGCCATTTCCCATGCATTCCTTCCACACCCAATGCACCTTCACAAAATGCACTGTGCTTCCCATGTCCTCTCCCAAGCAAGGAGAATACCCTCAGGAGTAGGACTCCTGGCTGCAGGGATCCCATTGTCTAAAAGGGAAGGCAGAGACATGAACCATTTCCATGCCCATATGGTGAGTGTGCACCTTGTAGGGTGGGAGGGGGTGGGGTAGATATCAGAGAAGCCGTGTTTGAAAGATGAACTGTTGCCCAAGGAAATAGTTGGAGAAGGACTCAGACGGAGACCGTACATGCAAAAACCCAGAAGAAAGACAGGCGATTTCTAGAATGACAACTAATTAAATTAAGAAGCTCAAGTATCTGTCCGAGGAACTGAAGAGCTATATGTCTGTGAGTGCGGATGCATGTGTGTGTGGTGGGGGGGACAGGCATGGCAGTCGATTGTGGTTAAGGAAAGTGGTTATGAGATCCCTTGTAGAAGGGCTTGGAGACACTCCTTGGGACATTGGATAAAGGCGAACTGAGAAGTATGTGCATTAAATGCAAAGGTGGCTGCCAATTCTGTCAATCTTCTGATGGACAGGTGGAGTCTAGTTCCCTTCCTCTGAATCTGGACTAGCCTTAGTGACTCCTTTGGCCAATAAATGAGGAAATGGGACATGACATGAATTCTAAGTCTACATCGTAAAACCCTCGGAGATTCCACCTCACCTTCTTAGAAGGAGACCAGTCTATCCAGTTCCCCTAAGACCATCATGCTCCAAGGACACCCAAGTGGCCACATGGGGAGGTGTGTACAGAGGAAGAAATGCCCTGTCCACGCCAGCTGTTCCAGTCATCCCAGCCCAGTTATCAGGTATGTGGGTGCAATGCCATCTTGGATAACCCAGCCGCAGCAAACAGTGTGGAGAAGAATCAAGGAACACAGCCAACAGCCAGGCCCAGGCCCCAGCGGCGTTGTGTTGCCCAGTCATCTGCAGTGGTTCCTGTCATCAAAGCTGAGGCCAAGCCATTGTGGAAGAGAGACCAACTCCTAAACTGTGTATGTAATTAAATGACTGCTGTCTGAAGCCAGTAAGTAGTGAGATGGTTTATTTCACTGCACGGGATAAACAGAGCACTGGACAAGCTCAGAGCATCAAACCTAGAAAAACACTGTGTCCAAAGACAGAGAGCAGTACATCTGTTCATGCACACGCATGTGCACGCACACGCTCACATGAGCCACACAAACCCCTCGGGCACACCCCCTCTTATTCATGCCTCTGGCACCCAACATGTGTCACTTCATTGTCACAATTCTGAAGGCATGGGGACAACGACCCGTTTGAGAAAGAAGACAGTAAACAGGCAGAACATCATCGGTAGGTGGGTTCCATTAATTAACAAGTTTATTGCAATTCAAGGAGCCGTGCAGTCACGCCTTGTCAGTCTGTACTCTGTTCCCCCAGCGGAATCATCTCTGCAGGGATTTCTTCTGCTCCTGGGTCAAGTCCAAGACCTCAGGCAAAACCAGCCAAAGCCCTTCCTTCCAGGAAGATGTTGGGGATTTCCAGCCGTTCACCCCCTCCCAGGGCTCAAAGCCTCCCCGCAGTGGCGGGCTGGCGGAAGGCAGCGCTGGGCGCCCACCTGGCCTGGGAGCCCGGCTGAGAGAGGCCTGGAAGGGGAGGCCGTTCTGCAGGAAGGACAAAGAGTCGTGGAGGAGCCAGGAGTGGGTGTGCTCACCAGATCACTCCTGGAGAGAGTTGGACTCTGCTCGGATCTGGGTCTGAAGCTGAGTCTCTAGCATGACAGCTGTGTGTCTGTCTCACGGAGACTGTGGGCCACACTGAGGAGGCAAACTGTGAAGTCTGGAGGAAGGGGTCCTGAGATCAGCTTTCTAAAGCATCGTGAGGGGTTGAATCGTATCTCCGCCAAATTCATATGTTTAAGTCCTAACTCCTAGTACCCGGGAAGGTGAACTTATTTGGAAATAAGGTCATTATTGATGTAATTTGTTAAGGTGAGGTTGTAATAGAGAAAGACGGACACCAAATCCCGTAGGACAGGTGCTCTTAAAAGCGGGGGGATCGTGGCGCGCCCTGGTGGTCGGGACTTGGTGCAGTCCGCTTACCTCCCAGGGTCCTGGGGCCGCTGGAACAACCCAGATGGACAACTAACAAACAGATGACTTTTTCTTCCTTCTCTCTCTTCCTGCCTCCCTGCCTCCACTCACCTCCATTCCTGCCTGAAGAGGTGGGGCGTGAATGTGACCGCAGACATGCACACAGCGAGAGTGCCACGTGAAGACGGGAAGGAGGCTGTCACAAGCCACCGCCTCTCCTGCCACCAGCAGCTGGGAGACAGCCTGAAACACATCCTTCCCGGGGCCTTCTGACCACGGTGGGCCTGGGGCCCCAGACGGCAGACTTCCTGTCTCCGAGGGTGAGACGGTGATTTCCGGCTGTCACCCAGCAGCTCGAGTGGGTTGGCTGTGGCAGCTTGAGGAAACTCCTCCCAGGTGCACGCTTAACAAACACGCCCTCACAAGCTGCCTCTGTGTCTCAGTCTCGTTTACAGAGACAGTAAGACACGGTCCTTCCTCACATTCTAGGGACTTTTTAGGAGAAAAGCTCTCTTACATGGCGACGTGCTAAATTTCCAACAAAGCAGTGCAAGGGCGCAGAGCAGAGGCAGCCAGTCCGGCCCGGGGAACCCGGGAGGCCTCTGAGAGAAGCGACACGAAAGATTTGGGGACCCCGGGCCTGCGACGGGCAGCTCCCCATCTGATAGGTGTCGCCGTGGTGTTTCACCTGGAGGACCCTGACGCTGATGTGTGCTCTCCCATCTAAAGGTAAAGTCCCAAAAGGCAGGGTGTGACCAAGACATGACCCCTTCCACATGGGGTGCTCGTTAGCAGGAAAAGCCATGGTGCTGGAGAGGCCAAGAGGCCCTCCTGTGACCGCAGATGCTGTGTGAACTCCATCACAGGCTCTCAGCCCAGCGGGGCCGGATCAGTCTGGCTCCTAGTCATGCAGGGACAGCACAGCTTGGAATCTATAGGGCGGGATGCAGGTGTGTGAGTAGAAAGCTAACTGGCAGAACTTGGGCCATCTAAGAGTAAGGACCCCAAAGACAGGGGATCTCACCTTAGCAACCTGCGTCTAGGACACACCCCTGGATGCTCCCTCCATTTTTCTCCAGGTAACCTGGATGCACCCACAGCCCTTAGCCCTCATATGCATGCAGAATCCATTTTGCCTGAGAGACAGGCAGGCAGCTTAGGTCCTGCAAACACACACACACACACACACACACACACACACACACACACACACGTGCACTCTCTTACTATACCCTCTCCAGCCCCGCAGGGCACCTCAACTATTTCTGCTTTTAATAAACTCGCTGTGTGCTCCTGGCCAACAACTCTCTCCACGAATTCCCTCTGGACCCAGCATCTCATCAGCGTGTCTCAGCTCCTTCCCCTGGCATCACTAGTAGGTTCTCTGAAAGTGTTTGTTGAACTGAAATGACATCCGAACTAAACCCCAGCCCAGCCCGTTCCTGGGGTCATCAGGTTTCAAGGCGGCCTGGGAGTGTTTGCACAACTCACAAAGACACTGTGACCACCTGCGCCTTCATATCTGCTCGTGGCCTGCTGATCAAGCTACCCATCTGCAGCCATGGTTGGGTCAGGGTGGGACGGAGGGAGGGAGTCACATTTCAAGATGGCAGACAGTTGGGCATCTGACCCAAGGTGGGCCGTGAAATCCCTTCCATGAAGAACTGAGGAAAAGTGATAATGAGATAGAGAAAGATGGAGGGGGAGAGGGGGG
>RJWH01002710.1:0-14050 GCA_004363575.1 Solenodon paradoxus
GTGGCCATTATTCAACCTCCCATAAGCCCCAGGAGTTCTGATATTGCCCCAGAAGGGAGTGAAGGAGAGGCTTCTGTGACCCCAGGGACTATAGTCTCCACAGTTCTTGGAGGATTAGGGTGGGTGGGACAGGGGCATCTCCCCTTGTCTGTCCCTCCACTGTGGACTTGTAAGTTGGACACAGGCTCTGTGTTGTCATCTATCTGTCTCTCTGCCAGTCTGGCAACTTTCCCACTGGCAAGAGGCCTTGAGCCCACCTCTCTACTTGGCAGTCAGAGGCCCTGGGCTCTGGGTGAGGTGAGATTGCTGGGTTCTGGGCTCCCTCCTCCTCTATGTGCCTCCTGTCACCTTGACATTAAGCTTTTCAAACTGGGCTATTAAGTAACTAACCCCTGACTTCTGCATCTTCTTGACATTTCATCTTGATAGTCTTTTTTCAAAAATCCAAATCCAAAACAAAAGAGAAAGATAGGAGAAAATGCCGAAGATTACCTAGAAGGCTGGGATTCCAGGAACTTTAAGGAAACCCCAGCCACCCGCATAGCCTGACTACAACCGACAAGAACCAGAATCCATCAGTTAAAAAACAAAATTTAACCCAGTATGTTTGAAGACTTAGTTGACTTTTTTCAAGATTCATGAATCAACAGCAACCCTTCTACCTAAAGGGTACAGAGAGGGGTTGTTCAAATGCACAAAATGGAAGGATTTCTCATCAGAAAAGTGGGTGCGGCAAGGTTTTTATCAAAGGATTGTTATAGGCGAGGTCACCCTCTGGGGAAGACAATGGGGTCCCATTTTGCAGATTACCAAGATTGTTTACCGGGACAGGTCAGGGAGGGGAGGGCTTGAAACTGCAATGAATTAGATAGAAATCATGGTTTAGACAATGGGCATGGCAGGAGTGACTCCATATGGGGCCACCTTTCTTTTGTCTTTCTATTGATTTGTTTGTTTTATCCAGGTTGCCCCCCCAAAAAAAAAAAAAAAAAAAAAAAAAGATTCTTCCCTCTTGCCAGGATCTCCCTCTGCTAGGAAGTCTGTGACACCCTGGGCTGTGAGAAGGGTGTCTCATGACATTCAGTAATTTTCGTGAGCTTACCCATTTCTCCCTTTATACTGTCAACTTCCAGAGGACAGGGACTTATGTCTTATGTGTAACTCCCCACCTATCAGAGTGTAGGCCCTTTGCAGAAGATGGGTGGGTGAGTGATGGGCAGACAGATGATTGGAGGGAGGGAAGAAAGCTCTCACATTTCTAGCTGCAGTGACCCCTCATTCCCATTGAACCTGGCTTCCTTCAGGTAACTACCATATTTGCCGTATAATGTACACCCATGTTTTTGGCTCAAACTTTCAGGAAAAACATTTTATTTTATTTTATTATTTTATTTTTTTAAGGAAAGGTATAGGCAGGAATGAAGACAAGCAGAGTCAGGTAGGCAGGAAGAAGAGAGGAGGAAGTAGTACTTTATTTTATTTGATTGTTCATCTTGGTTGTTCTCACGAATTTAGCTCTTGAATCGGTGACCCTAAGATGTATGTGGACTGTGCCATGCCTGTTTTTATTCAACTTTTTGTTTATTTATATTTTGGTACTTGTTTCCTGTATTATAAAGGAACCTTAACATGTATTTTTTTTAACATATTATGGTACAAGAAATTTTATGTAACAAATAATGACAAAATACAAGAACAGATACAGGTACAAGGAGCTTTTCTTCCTGTGGCCTCCACAATCTGCTGTCTGTGGGAGGAGGTCCAGTGTCTCTTGGCAGCTCTGTTGTCATGCTCTTTAGCATATTTAATAACTGAGCATAAAGCTTGCAGTGTATATTTTTGTAAAATTATCAGCTAGTGTGCTAGCTCCCACCTAAAGTGTAGGGAGAGAAATGGCACGCTTTCATCCTGTGGTCATCAAGTCAGCATCGCCCTGCTTCTCAAGTCAGAGTCATTTACTCTGTGGACACAATGTCATTCTTCATTTCTTTTCACTGAATCATTGACTGAAATTACATATTCATGCAAGTTCTTACAAGTTCATCATAAGTTCAGCAAAACTGGTGATTGTGTTCCAGGGTGTTATTTTTCATATGGATATTGTTATTGATTTCCAGAGTGACACTTTCAATTCATAAACATAATAAAAGAATTAAAAACATTGATAGAGAGAATTAGTACTATCTGTTTATAATGTGCATCCTTATTTTTCCCTCACAAATGTGGGCCGCAAAGGTGCACATTAGACATGGGAAAATATGATATATCTCAAATTCACAGAATGCAGTGTCAGGCAGATTCAGGGAGGGGACAAAGCTGTCAGCAACAGAAAGAGGTGCTGGGTAGCAGCTGGACAGGGCTTGGCCAGCACCTGACAGCCTTGCTTCTGCTCACTGACCTCTCCGGATGGAGGCTCAGGTTTCAGCGTGCTCGGAAGGACCCTTGCTATCATGTGCTACCAGAAGACCGAACGTGCCCTTTTTGCCCTGAGTCACATGAAGCCAGGTGCAGGGGAAGGTCAGATGTGGGGCCTGCAGTCATGGTTCCAAGGAGTTTAGTGTCCCAGGCAGCTTGCTCCACGCCTTATTCTCAGAATTTCTCATTTTACTTTTGGAATATCTCTGTAAAGGTGAAAAGTTAACCAGTTGTCAAGGGCTGGGTTCTTAGGACATTGTGGAAATAAGCTCAGGCAGTACAGAGGACACTCAAAAGTTTATTGGACAACTTTTTCCTTCCTTTAAACATGCCTGATCCCCCAGGAATTCTGTGGTGTGGACAGTCCAAAGAAGTCTTTCTGACTGTCTAGACAAGGTCCCTTCTCATAAAGATATGATTTTGTGTTTTCTGTTCAAACACCCAGGGATATTGACCACATTGCCACATTCTCCTTTGGAAAAAGAATGTCTTTGAGTTGTTCTGTCTGCCCTTATTTACCCCCAAGCACTTTGGTGTAGCCTCCTGGCTCTGACCTCTCCTCTCCTTAGTGGAGGATATTTTTCTTCTCTGAGATCAGATCTAGTTCTTATTCTGTAGTCCTTACCCGTCCCTGAGCCAAAGGGTTTTTGTTTGCTGGTCTTTCTTCCTTTTATAAATCATCTCTTTTATCCTTTTTTTATTATTGCTAGTGTCAGCCTGAACCCCAGGAGCCCGGGGCCCAGCTGAGTACCTGGCATGCCTCAGGTCCCTGTAGAAGCTGAGATCACAGGCCCTTAGAGTGACTGGATTGGACTGGATTGGGTTGGATTGTCCTGAAGTCCTTACTGAAGTAAGATAAACCAGTTGTGTATTTATGAGGACATCTCAACCCATGGGCACATTCTGGCATCTACAAAATGTTCTTCTCTGTTTGAGCACTTAAAATCTTTCCCCTGACATGTTTTATTTCTCCTATTGACACCGTCTTGGCTAGCAGCTCTTCTAAGGGCTGTTAAAGAGTTTCTACTCTTGAAGTCAGTTTCCCATTGTTCTTTTGGCTCTGAGAAACCAGCCGGGGATTGTATCTAATGAGATTCCTGGGGAGCAGGGGAGATTTGTGTGCATTGTGGAATGGGTAGACTGAGATGAGATTGGAGGGTTAAAAGATTGGGCTGTTTTATTTATTCAAGTAGCAAATATTTGTTGAGCACCTCCTATTTGCATGCTCCAGTGACAATGCATTGGGATTAAAGGCATGAAAAGTCACAATCCCTGTCTTAGTCTACAAGGAGAGAAAAATAAACCTGAATAAGTGCAAAAAACTAAATGCCTAAAGTAGATATAAGCACAACAAACAGGTGACATTTGAGCTGGATTTTGAAAGAGGAGTTTGCCAGACAGAATCAGTACAGGGAGGAAGTTTTCAGGTGGATAATAACATCAGGTGCTTACCCTACTTAAATGTTCTCTGCATGTGTAAGGTTAAGTTTGGAAAATACTTGGAGAGTAAATTTAGTTTAAGGATAAGGTATTGATATAATGTGATCAGCTGTTCAAGTGAAGTCAGAATCCCCTTAGAGGTCTGAGGAAAGAGAGTCTTGAATGTTTAGTTGTGTTAGAAAAAAAATCATCAGAATAAATTTGAAGATCTAATTGATTTTATTCAACTGATCAAACAGCATGGCATCTAGCAAGTAGAAAGGATCTCAGAGGATATATGCAAGTCAGAAAGTGGGGTGGAGACAAGAAGACTATCAGGAAAAGAAAAGGAAGATTTTAGGCAAAGCCACTTTCTCTTAGGGGAGGGCAAGGGGTCTGATGGAATTACCTCACTGGTACTGCCCTGGAAACTCTAGACTGACTAAGATTTCACTTTTGAGAGAGGCTGAAAATGGTTAAGTATTAAGTGTGGATGGAACTTGGCATGAGGCACTCCGTTTTGGGCCTGTTTGTTTATTAACATGTATACATATACATATATACATACACACCTAAATATTCACATATACTTGTACACATGTGATGTATATATGTGTGTGTTACATATATGTGTGTATATATGTGTATATTTATATATAACATATTTGTCCCTTTAGAGAACTAGGGAATGTCCAGTCCCTGTTTCAGGGAGGGAGAAGCAAAAGGATTTTTATTTTTTCCTTCTTATTCACTAGTTCTTCATAACCACCAGGACACTGAGAGCCCTATTCCTACCACACAGGCCCCCATGGTTGCTTAGGAGTGTGACTGTGAAGCTTCCCCTCTGCTTCCTGCTCAGCCCCTGAGCTCTCCTCCAGCCCTGGAGATTCTGTTTTGGGGATCTCTGTGGGAGCCCTGCGGCTCTGAGGAAAGAAGGCAGTGGTAACCACCACCCACCTCTGTGCCCTGTACCACCAAAGACAAACAAGCACGTGAAAACATGATCGGTATCAGTCATTAGGGAAATGCACATCAAAACTATCCTGACATTCAACTACAGCTTCGTTAGCCAAGCGTTTGAAGCTGACAAGACCAATCACTGGCAAGAATGACAACAGCGGGGACTTCCACACATTTCTGGTGGGAATTCAAAATGACATGGCCTTTAGAAAGCAGACTTTGGCCGTTAAACCTACATTTATCATTATGACCCTAAATCCTACTCTTGGGTTTTTACTGACGAGAAATGAAACATGGACTCAGAGACCTCTATCATCCACTCAAAGGCTTCTATGTAAGTGTTTACAACAGTTTTATTCGTAACAGCCCCAAACTGGGAGCAGCTCCAATGCTGCTCAACTGGTGAATGGAAAAACAGAGATAGCCATGTAATGGAAAACTCTGTGACCATAGAAAGAAAAAAACTGTTGAGATATATATATATATATATATATATATATATATTGATTATATATATATCAACTTCAATGGATTGCAAAAGCATACGTCAAGTGAAAGAAACCAGAGAGAAAAGGCTACATATTGAATTATTCCATTTCTGTGACATTCTGGAAAAGTAACTGTGGAGAAATCAAATTAGTGGTTGCCAGAGGAAGGGGATGAGAACTGACCTCAGAAGAGCACAATGCACTCGAGAACTTTTTGGAGTGTTGGACATATTCTATGTAGAGAGTGTGTAGTGATTAAGCAGCTGAATGCGTTATCAAATTTCATCAAACTGAACGCTTAGAAAAATACAATATATAAATTATACTTTGATAATTCTAAGTAACAAAAGATTCCCGTAAACCTGTTTCCCCCAAATGAGGAATATAATATCCAGTGACCCACCAACTGCTCAGGGTCCCCCTGAATGTACAGTGACTTGAAAAAAAAGCTTACACTCTGATCAGCTGCTGAGTTTTTCCCCAAAGCCCGTACCCACATTTCCATACCTCCCTCTTGGCTTCCAGTCCTGCCCAGGGCATGCTCTGACCACGCTCAGCATGGACTATGGCACGTAATCCCCTTTTATAACCCAGGGACCCTGCCAGATTTTCTGAACACTGGCTGAGTATGTGGGATATTTGGCTTGCCTGTTACAACCCCCTCATCAAGGACCATTTCTAAGTCTGTGCCTGCAGCTTTATAATAGCCCCTGAGGGTATGTTTGGGGGGGTCTGTCATTTCAGTGCTCCTCACATGGGTCAACTGTTCCAGTGTGCGGTGGGCCACCCGGGTTCAAGACGTTTTCACCGCTGGAAAGCTGCTGGCTCTGGCTCTCATCATCATCATGGGGGTTGTACAGATCTGCAAAGGTGAGCGCCCTTGCAGCCCTACCCGGCTCCCTGCCCCTCGCCTGTTCGCACCCTTCGTGCCTTCTTGGGCTGTGTGCATTCCCTCAAATTTCCTAACTCTGCCTTTGAATGACTTCTTCACTCCCCTTGACAAAGGAGAAGAGAAACCATTTCCCACAGAGTGGTTGGAAGTAGGGCATGCCTCCTCCCGCCTGGTTTGCAGAATTTAATCCTCCCACACTAACCTCATGGCTCTAGCTCAGCTGGATGAAGACCTCAGGTTTCTTGACTCCTAATTGCCCCTTTGCCCCAACCCCAGGGAAGCTCCCTGAATATCCTATTGTATCTTGTCCATATCTTACACTGGGGGATGGACGAAGAGACTTTCATACATTGCTAAATTCTCATAGTCTCTACAGGGAGAGCTCTACATTCTTGGGGCCCCTGCCAACATTCCCCACTGGATTTGGTCCTTTCCCAGCCAGAGCCTGTGTTTGGTTTCCATGGGACCCATGGCACCACGGGGTTCTGCCCAGTGTCACCGCCTCCTGGAGAAAGTCAGGTGACAAACCAGGAGACCTCCTAACTGCCCACGCAGCCTGCAAGCAATGTAGGGTGCCTGGATTCTTACTCCAGGAGACATAATTAAAGGCTTGCTATATGATGTGCCTGATTATTTTAATCAGTTGGATTAAGTTTTTTAGCACTTACATTGCTTTTAGGAGCTCATACTTAAAGAAATGACTGTACTATCTTTTTTTTAAGAAGAATGGCATGCCCTGATGGAGCAGTGGTTGGGTCCACTGCCTCCAGCCGAGTGCAGTACACATAACCCCAAGGAGCTGGGTTCCCATCCCAGGCATGGGGTCGAGACAACTGATATGCACAACTGAAATAAAAATAAAATAAAAGTGCTTTATTGCACCCTGGTGGAGCAGTGGTTAGGTCAATCGCCTCCTAAGGAGCAAGCCACTTACCCCTGATTTCAAGTCCCAGGGTGGGCACGGGAGGGCGCGGCAACCTATGTGAACAATGATAAAATATAAAATAAAATAAAGATGCTTCCTCCTCCTCTCTTCATTCCTGCCTGTACCTTTCCTTAAAAAAAAAAAAAAAAAAAAGAGGAAGGAAAGCAGGTAGGCAGGTAGGAAAGAGAGAAAAAAGGAAAGAAGCTTTTTTTTTTTTTTTTTTTTTTTTTTAAGGAGAGGTACCGTCAGGAATGAAGATGAGGAAGAAGAAGTACTTTATTTATTTTATTCAGTTTTTCATCATTGGTTGTTTCCCCGGCCCTGGTTCTTGAACCAGGGACCTTGGGATGTATGTGGACTGGGCCCTGTTTAAAACTCTAGGCCACCAGGGCACACTGGAAGAAGCATTTTTATTTATTTATTCATTTTTGGTTGTTCACCCTACACCCACTCTCAGACTCGGGTTTTTTATGTCCTTTTCACCGACTTAACGCCTGAGCCACCAGAGCAAAGATACTGAGTCCCTCCTAGTGTGGTCCCAGTGCTTTCTTCTGATCACACTGATCCCTTTATTTCCTGTCCAAAGGCTGGATTACCGATGAATAAGTAAAGTACGAGCAGTTACTCAGTCTCCTTGCAGCCTTTCTGGGGGGGTTCACTGTGCTCAAGACACTGAACGGGCTGGGAAGACAATTGAAACGTGACTGCTGAAGGAAGTCTTCTATACAATGATGGGGGGAACAAACACGCGCCTTAGAAAGAGAGAGGAGGGTATTGGCAAAGAAGGCAGAACAAGCTTGAACTAATATAGCATTTAGAAGCTTCTGTTTGAGAGTTTGTCATTCTTGGTCTTGTTAGGCTGGCCCAGGGACAAAAGCAGCAGCGGCCATGCCCGGGAAAGGCCAAGCCCGGGAAAAAGGTGGATGACGTCAGAATAAGGGATGCAACCCCCACACCTGGATTCACAGGGCCAATCCCCAATCGCCATATGGGAAGCCCGCGAAATTCCTCTGCTTAAAGAGCCGGTCCCCCTTTGTTCGGGCGCGCGACTTCCAAGCCCGCGACTTCCCGGCCCTCTGCGGACTTGGGAGTTTCGCCCGGGTGTGCAAACCCCAATAAAGCCCTGGCTATTCGACATTTTTTGTCTGATTGAGCTTGTCTCCTCGCGGAGCCCAGAAAAACCTTACAGTACTTTCTTCATGAACTCATACAAACTTAGCTATAACAGACAGTGGTCAGTGAGGCTGCCAATGACCCAACCCTGCGTCTCCAAATCCCAGCAAGCAAGCTCCATCTCCCTTGCCTGGCCGGTGACCTCTCCTGGCCTTTCCTTCCAAGTAACTGCCTTTTTAAAACAGAACATTCAGCCCTCTGCTCTGAACCTTAGGCCCATTTGGACTCATGATTCCCTGGATCTGGACTTATGGTTCCTACTCCTTTTGGGTCCACCTCTCCAATAGGTGGGGTGCACAGGAGACAAGACAGAGCTGGCTCATCACCGCAGGCAGAGGCAGGACCAGGCAGGCCAGTGCTGCCAGGCCTCTGCCTGTCTCTCTGAGTTGCCTCCTGCTTCTTGTGTCCACAGGAGAATACTTTTGGCTGGAGCCAAAAAACGCTTTTGAGAATTTCCAAGAACCGGACATCGGCCTCATTGCGCTGGCCTTCCTTCAGGGCTCCTTTGCTTACGGAGGCTGGAACTTTCTTAATTACGTGACTGAAGAGCTTGTTGATCCCTACAAGTGAGTTGAAATAGTGCAGCTCTCCCCATCTCCCTTGAAAGGTCATGGAACTTGCTACTGGACAGAGGGAACCTGGGTCCACTTCTCCCCCAGCTTCCATTCTGACCATGACCTGATCTGCTCTAAAGAACTCATTCACTGCTCAGGAACTTAGGCCCAGAGGAGACAAATAAGCCAATGACTGTCCCAGCACAGGTTCAAAGCTAAAGGCGGTGAGGTAATAGCACAGCCCTAGAGGGAAATACATCCTGAGAAGTTTCCAGGCATCTTGCTTGCCTGTTTGGGGACCGGCAGGGTTTGTGTCTTGAGGTGGGGGAAGTAGTGCATTGTGGAGATTCTGGTCAGGAAGAGATCTACAGCTTTAATCATATTTCCAGCCAAGGCTGTTTCATTTCCATTCACTTACTCAAATGGAGACAATAGCCACTTCCCAGGGAGAGAGAACACCTCAGAAGTCTGTCCTGAAGCAAGGTTACTTCGTACAGAAAGACAGAAGGCGCTTCCTGGACCCCACAACCAGGCAGGTGGTCGTCAGCGCCAGGTCTCCCCTCTCTCACCAACTCTCCCTCCACAGGAACCTTCCCAGAGCCATCTTCATCTCCATCCCACTGGTCACATTTGTGTATGTCTTTGCCAATGTCGCTTATGTCACTGCAATGTCCCCCCAGGAGCTGCTGGCATCAAACGCAGTCGCCGTGGTAAGAAATCACAATCGCAGCCCTTCAGACCAGGAATATGGACATAGACATGCCTGCTTAGTCCCGCTTACTCATTTTCCCCTGATTCCTGGATTTGTGAAGTGGATGTCATCCCAGGTCCTCAGGGAGAAAACCAGCTCTTCTAGTGTCCAGGAACAAACTGACAGCCGGGGTGTCCCTAGAACAGCTTCAGTGGCAGAGCAGAGTGGGTGCTGCAGAGACCGCATGGCTGGCGAAGCTGAAATATTTACTATCTGAGCCTTTACACCAGGGCACGCTAATCTCTAAATGCGATGATCATATCAAGGAGACAGGCTCCTCCTCAGAAAAACATCATGTTACCTGAGATACACCATGTCTCTCTGCTTTCATTTTCTCCTGGAAATGTGCAACCTGACTCCTTCCCTCACCGGAACCAGTCAAGGATTAGAAAGTCAGAGGGGTTGTAGTCTTTGGGGAAAGAGATCCTTCAGGTTGAAGGCATTGGGGTCTTTGACGTCCAGGAAAGCATGCAGCACCCAATCCTGGGCCATGGCCTCATCCTGCAGTGTCATCACCTGTCATATCTCTGAAGATCTAAAGAGTCCCTCCAGTGCCCCATTCCCCTGCTCACTAACCTTCCCCAGCCTAACAGCGCTCCCAGACAACCCCTACCCACAATGTGCCAGAAACCAAAGGGGGACTCGGCTCAGAGGCTCTCAAACAGTGATTCCCCCACATTTTATAGTCCATACACAATGAGTCTGTAGCTTCACCATCTTTTCTCTATCAGTCTACATAGTAGCTTATTTTCCCCCGATAGCATCTAGTCTGTGGCATTTAGAAATTCTCACCCTGTGAATTAGGATTCATCTTATTTTACAGATGGGAAAACTGTGCCTCAGAAATTAAGAGTCTTGTTCCAGGGCTCAGCTCTTAAGTGAAGGGCTGTTATTAAGAGTCCCAGTCTGTCTGGCTCATTGGCCTGTGCCCCTCACTGTGTGGGGAAAGTGTTTAATGCGCATGAGGCTTGGACCCACACACTCGACTTCCAGGCCTGACCCTCCACTTCCTGAATTGCTTTGTGCCTCAGTTTCCTCACCCATAAAATAAGAATAACAAATGTTTTCTGCTCATTGCTACAATGACTGCTAGTAGTAGTGTGACTGCTGTAGTGATGGCAACTACTGGCAGTGGTATGACTCCAGTGATTCCCGCTGCTGTACATTGTCTCCAACTAATGTGCCCCCAAATGCTTGCTGCCTAAGAAGTAGCCATCCCTCCTCGCAATGACCTTAGCCAGGGAGACTCAGCAAGGGTGGGCGGGCTTAGGAGGGAGCCTTCCTAGCAGTGATGCAGGTGGGGGCGTGTGACCTCTCTTTTCCCGCTCACCCCCTTTTATCTCTCACAGACATTTGGAGAAAAGCTCCTAGGGGTCATGGCCTGGATCATGCCCATTTCTGTTGCGCTGTCCACCTTTGGAGGAGTCAATGGGTCCCTCTTCACCTCCTCCCGGTGAGTGCTATCTGGGCCCTCCCTGGACCAGGGGCGACTCTCCTGCACATATCGCTCTGTGTATATGTGGAGGGCTTGTCTCTGTCTGCTGGGATCTGTGTGGACACCTGGGTGGTGACCTTGAAGGGGGTGATTGCTCCTGTGAGAGAGTGTGTGTGTCCATGTGGATGCAGACAGGTGTGTGCTGTTGACCTGGTTCCCTGTGATGTGTGGTTCACATGGAGTGGACAGAAGCCCCGTCCCCATCATTTCAGCAGAAAGCTGAGAAGGCCCTAGGCTCCCGTAGGCTGTCCCAGGTCAGGGGGCTATGTCTTTGCCAGCAGGACATAGGTTGGAAGCAGTGTCTGGACTGTAACCCCAGACCACCTTTTCCACATGCCCGGAAATAGGCTATATGGCTAGAAAGGAGCCCCGCCCTGGGCTTGGGGCCCCTGGCCACCCCATGAAAGTTCTGGGACCAGGCTGTAGGTAGGACAGGACCATCTCTGAGGCCCCTGTGGTGGGAAGCCTTTGTGTGACCACCTGTGAGACTCCAGTAGAAGATGCGACGAAGGATGGGGAAGAGCTGAGGGAAAGCCTTTGTCCAAAGCCACATCCTCACCCCAAAACTCTCAAGGAAGCCAGAAGCACGTGTGGACCCACACCTCCAGGAGTCTGACTTTTCCTTGGTGTGCCTTCTTGCTGTGTCTAGAATGGGTTGTTGAGACCAGCAGATATTAGATGATGGTCTTCACTGGTGGTGGCCCAGGGGATCCTTCCCAGGTGCTTAGAAAGTCCTGCTGACCCCAGAGCACAGTCCTACTGCAAAGATACAACAAACACAGTGAACCCCTGACTTCCATCACTTCTAAAGCCACCTATCACATCAGGAAGGTTTTCCCATGAAATGACAGAGAAGTGGCATGTTTTCAGGACCAGAGTAGGAAAGAGGGCATGTGGGTATCCTGACCACAGGGCCCTATGACACTCACCCCCAGCAACCTCGTGTGCGTGTTACACAGGAGCAGTGGCCACCTGGAGGCCCCAGCCGAGGGCAGGCGGTGGAAGAGCAGTGACCTATGAGGCTCTCTGGGATCTATTGGAGGACAGTGACTGGCTACAGTCACTTTAGAGTGGGGTTTGTCCCTCGGGAAGGCCGAGCAGCGGTCCGTATGCATGTGTCTAGCTGTGTGTGCATGCAGAAAAAGGTGGCAGCCACGGGTGCTCAGCCTCTAACTCAGAGGTGCAGCTTACCACCAGGCCTCCTTGGCTCATCTCCAGTTCCTCCTCCTTCCTTCTCTCGCTCTCTCACTCTTGTGTTTTGGGGTACGGAGAGGATGATTCTTCCTGAGGAGTAAGAGTGTGTTTGGGTGTGTGACATGCTTCATGTCATTGTCTCCTCCTTTGTCATCTTTCGTGAATTTGACACTTGAAAATGCTGTTGGACCTGGATAATTACACTTGGTCCTGGCTGCATGGGAGGAGGGATGTGAATGCAGGAACCTGGCTATGTGCATGGTGAGACCCACACAGCACCTGGGGCGCAGCTGGGTGCAGTGCCATGTGGCTGCATGAAACTAGTGACATTGGCCTAGGAGTAGTTGATGCAAATGACGGTGATGTATATGGGTACTTGGTTCCGTTATAGACTTCTGCACTTTTGATGAGCTGCTGCTGTTGGCTCCCCTCTGCCTCGTACGCAAATTACAAAGTCAGTGGCAGCTCTTTTCAGAACATCCTGAGTGCTGATTCTGTCCACATCACACAATCCTCTTCCTCTCACTCCTTTCTGCTCCTAGGGGAGAAAAGTAATCTAATTCACACTGATGTGTAGATGACTCCTAATAATTCATAATTTTTCTTTTTCCTGGGAAGAGAGGGACGGGGAAGGACTACTTTTGACATAAAATGTATCTTTTGGGGTTCCCTGATGACCTAGCATACCCTGCACACAGTCCACCTACATCCCAAGGTCCAGGTGAAAGGCCTGGTACCAGCAAGAACAAGTAAGATGAACAGCTAAGTAAAACTAAAATGCTTTTTCCTCTTCTCTCTTCCTGCCTACCAGCCTACTCACCTTCATTCCTGCCTGCATTGTTCCTTTAAAAAAATGTTGCAAAGATCTGGGAGTATGGTACTTTCACTTAAAGATAATAATAGTAAAATAATAATAATTCTTGGCATGCCCTGGTGGCTTAATGGTTAAGTCTGCTAGATGCAATCCACATACATGCCAAGGACTTGTGTTCATGACCCAGGGCCAGGGGGTGGGGAAGGATGTGGAAACAACCATGATTAACAACTAAATAAAATGCTTCTTACTCCCCTTTCTTCCTGCCTGCCTGTCTTTACTTGCTTTCATTCCTGCCTGCACCTTTCCTTTAAAAATAATAACTCTAACACATTGATACTATCACTATATCCTGGTAATGATATTTTATTATAGTTTTGTAATATATTATCAATGGGACAGATGGGGCAATATAAAGTTAAAATTTATTTTTATTCTGATTATAAATTTCCTATTTTAGAATTTTGAATTTTTTGTATAAATTCTAAGTAAGAAAATTTAAATTATTCATTATTCTACCACCCAGAGCTAATTGGTTTTTTAATGTATGTTTTACATGTTCTTAAATAATTTTTAACTTAATTAGAATTATACTGAATGAAATTGTAGTTTTTTTTTATTTAATGTTATATTATGAGCATGTTCTCATGTCACCCTTTTTTTTTTTCAAAAACATTGTATGACTATTATATCCTACCATATAGATATAGTACCAATATTTTATGTAATCAAGCTCCTAGTTTTGGGCATTTAGAGCATTTCTGATCTTTTTTTAGCATCAGAATATCTTTGTGTACAAACCTTTCACTAATTTTACTTCATCCCCCACCCCTTGCCCTTTGTCTCAGAACCCAGATCCATGGCTTTCATTACCTGCACCTTAACCACCTGAGCCACAGAGGGCTCTCTATTTACTTCTTTCTTTTCTTTTCTTTTTTCTAAAGGAAAGGTGCCGCAGGAATGAAGGCAA
>RJWH01002710.1:14150-207844 GCA_004363575.1 Solenodon paradoxus
CCTCACCCTCCTCCTCCTTTTTTAAGGAAAGATGCAGGCAGCAATGAAGGTGAGGAGGAGAAAGGACAATGAAGAATTTTATTTTATTTAGTTGTTCATCTTGGTTGTTGCCTCCAGTCCCGGGTTCCAAACCTGGGTCCTTGGGGTGTATGTGGACTATGCCAACAGAGGCCACGGACTTAACCATTAAGCCACCGGGTTGCACCTAGAATAAGTATCTCAAGGATTTAAATTTTTAGGTATAGCGTACATACTAAAAAACACACAGATTGTAAGTGTTCAGGCTGATGAGTTCTGACAACTGTAGACAGCCATATATCCACCCCCAGACAAGACATGGAACATTTCCTCCTAGTCCCCGAATTCCATGTGGCCCTTTCTGGTTCACCAACTCTTCCTTACCCCCATAGGGGCAGCTACTTTCTGACAAGGACATGAATGTTTTCAAGGCTTTCTATATACAGTTCAATCACTGTATCAGAGAGCTTTGGGAAAGGGGGAGGAGGCACATTTTTAAAGGGATTAAGGCCTTAGGCAAAGGAAAGGCTTTGTCCGGGGCCACAGTGGTGGCACAGCCATTCGTAACCCACGCCATGCAGATCACACTCAGGTCTCCTTGTACCCAGGATCCATCCCCTTATCCACTGACTGTCTCTGGTTTGCCTGCGCCTGCATTTGTGAACGTGGGTCCTGGGATGAGTGGGCTGGAAGGTGTGCATGAGAAGGGGGTACCTGGTTGAAGGGGATGCTCCTGTGTGGGCAGAAAGTGGGTGTGATAAGGGAGCCGGGGCTGGGGATGGAGCTTTCTAAGTGGTCCAGGGTCTTCCCAGACTGACCTGCTTTTCTCTCCACCAGGCTGTTCTTTGCTGGAGCCAGGGAAGGCCACCTTCCCAGCTTGTTGGCCATGATCCACGTGAAGCGCTGCACCCCAATCCCAGCTCTGCTCTTCACAGTAAGGGGCCCTCCTTCTGCCAGCCCTACACACACCATACACATGCCCAACACCCTCCTCATCTGCTTCTAGGTTTCATGGGTCTTCGATAATCTGGTAAATGGGTTATACGTGGGGTTTGTTTGTATACCTGAAGGCTCTCAGGCTGCCTCATTTCCATTCTCCCAGCCTTTGGGGTCAGAGCGAACTGGCTGCCTCAAGCGTCTCCAACCTCACAAAGAGCTCCTTTCTTGACTACCTTAGATTTGTTACCCACAGGACTGTGGCTTTGGGCCTCTGCTCCTGGCTGACCTCTGCGCACCTCCATCCCAGCTCCTCACTCTTCTTGCCTCAGGAGGCTCTGCCAGTATCTGGGGAAACATCAGTGAAACAAGTTCAGTGTTAAGGGTACACCAGATAAGAAAAATCATAAAGAAAGAAAGACCAGTAAACTGAAAAATGGAGAAAAGGACATTTGGGGTGGAGAAAAAAAATGAAAGTGAAATGACCCCAGAGTCAGAATCATTTAGAGAGCAAGAAGGGGCAAAGATTTGTCCCTACTGTGTCTTTTTTAAAAAGTGTTGTTGTTTTTTTCCCTCTGGATTCTAAATAAAATATTGAAAATGACTGGTCCACTGGAGAAGCAGGTAGAGAAGGAGATAGAGCTCTCAGGGGTCAAGGGCATTCACTGTTTTGACACTGGGGGCAATTTTAGAATGTTCACATGCAGGATCAAGGTCATCTTGATCAGCGAGTGAATTGTGAAAGGCAACTGGGGAAGATCCAGTGCCCCCAGTGGGCCAGCAGCTTTTTTCGGTTTGAGCCATTGCTGCAGCACTGTGACCACAGGCAGGCACAGTCAGCTGGCTTCTTTGCCTGTTAAAATCTTTTTCTTTTCTTTTTTAAAGGAAAGGTGCAGGCAAGAATAAAGATGAGCAGACAGGCAGGCAGGGAGAGAGAGGCAGAAGAAGTGTTTTATTTTACTTTTATCTAGTTGTTCGCTGTCATTCCCCTCAGACATAGGACGCAAACCTGCGTCCTCATTGTCTATATGGGCTGCTCTGGCATGGAGGTAGCTACTCCACCACGGTGTGCCATCACCTGTTAAAATTCTCTCAATTATTTTGACCAGCATAGCTCATAGGACAACTGAACCTTCTACTGGCCTTAACATATTAGCAGAGGGAAAGAACACGGTTCTGAGAGCCACCGAGATGATTTTGATGTTGGAAAGTGGACTCTATCAAGAAAACGCCATAGGAATTTGATTTGATTGAAATGAGTTAACCTTTGTGGAATGATAAGAATAGGGTCTGGAACTTAGTGCTAGCTGGAGAAGTTTATATCATATTAAAAAGTGAGGAAGTAAGGGAGGGAAGAAAAATAAGATGACACAGCCAGGAGAAGCCTTAATCTGCAGTTAATGATCTTTCCTAAGGGATAAAAAATGAAGTTAGGTTGAGCTACAATCAAGGGAGAAATATAAATGAGATCAGGGTAGACATAGAGCTGGGTCCCACTGTGTGGCTGTTGTTTGTGACTAGTATCTGTTCTGATTAATTAGTGCTCACCATACCAGTGGTTACCACCCCTGCCATAAGAAAGAACATCTTGGCAATAAAAGTTTTAGCAATAGCTTGAGTTACCGGTAGAGGATGTAAAGACTTCACTTGAGACTTTTGTTACGAAAGGGCACTATCTGCCTGAGACAGAGAAGCAGACACTGACCTGTAAGCAGAGTCTCTCATTTCCAAATGCCTTTTTGATCACTGATAGGCTCCCCCCACTCTCCCCAGTGCATCTCCACTCTGCTGATGCTGGTCACCAGTGACATGTACACACTCATCAACTACGTGGGCTTCATCAACTACCTCTTCTATGGAGTCACAGTTGCTGGACAGATTGTTCTCCGCTGGAAGAAGCCAGACATTGCTCGCCCCATCAAGGTGAGAGACCCTCCTACTGAGATCCCCTCCTCCTCCTCTACGGATTCCGGCTGCAGCTCAGACTTTTCTTTGAATTGAAGTCACGTTGCTTTAAAACACTATATAGGTTTCAGGTGAACAGTATTGTAGTTTGACATCTGTACATGCCACATTATGATCCCCAACAAAGTATAATTTAATCCACTACCATGCAATTGACCCCTTTACCCACTTTACCCACCCCCTTCTCCTCCTGTTCCTCTGGTAACCACCATTTTGTTTCATAGTCTTCATTGTTTGGGATCTGTTTTGTTTCCACATATGAATGAGATTATATAGTGTTTATCTTTCTCCTTCAACCTGTTTCATTTACCATAATACTGTCTAGGTCCACCCACCTTGTCACAAATGCAAGATTTCATCCATTATAGCTGTGTAGTATTCCAGTGTGTATGTGTATATGTACACATATATGTGTGTCTGTATGTATCGTCTTTTTGTTTGTTTTCCCCTCCATGTAAAGCCCAAAGACCTGGGTCTCGAACCTGGGTCCTTGGGCTTTACATGATCTGCAACTCAGCCCCCTCAGTCACTTAAATCCATGGCTGCACCCTGTATGTATCTTATCCAGTTCTCTGTCGATGGGAACTTAGGTTATTTCCAACTCTTGGCTATTGCAGATAATACTATGATAAACATAAGGGTGTAGATATCTCTCTGAATTAGTGTTGTTGTTTTTTTATTCTTCAGATAGGTATCCAGCAGTGGGATAGCTAGAACATATGGTATTTCTATTCTTAATTTTGTGAGGACTCTCCACACTGCTTTCCATAACAGCTCAGATTTTTTAATCATTTTGTTCTCAGCTGCTGATCATACATCATCTCTATGATAGTAGCAGACCTTTGGGCATCAAGGCCATGTGTGAATGAGACTGCCATTTCCATTCTTCTTGGTGAACAGGACCAGAGAAAATTGCAGCTGGAGGAATAAGTTAGATTTACTGATGTTTTCATCCCATCCTTCTGTTGTTACCTATGACACTAAGTCTTAAACACCTTGATTTTTCTCTCCAAATTTCCATGGGCACTCTCATCTGGCCAGTCTCCTCCATAGCTGGATTCACTCATGCAGTGTCCCCATCCCATAAAACTAATTTCAAAATGAGTTTCCTTCTCCCACCTGCCTATCCAAATTCTAACCACTTTTCACATGGCCCTTGTTAAGCACCTCCTCTTCCTTGAAACTTCTCCATCTCCTTCATCTGCCCCCATGACCCTGTGGTCCCACATGTAAGTAGGGTGCCTGGTGAACCTGTCAGTTGCTACAAGAAATCATTTTGATAAGAATTTGCTCAGAATAAAATATCCTAGAGTACTATGTGTTCTGCAGATTAGAATAGACCATAGCCCTAAGTTATTTGAATAACCCTACTCTGGAAACAGAGGGAGACTAGAGGCTTCTAGAAGATTCTTCCAGGTTAATTTCTCAGAGGGCTTTCCAATTCTGGTTTCCACTATCACTCTTAGAAAGCCTGTCAGAGGGAAGAGGAGATAGAAGAATACCATCTCCTCACTACATGAAGACTCAAAGAGAACAAGGAGAGAAAGGCAGTCGAATCTAGATTCTTAAGGAGGACTCTGCAGGGAACTCCCTTCTGTGGTCAACAAGAAGGGATGGAACCTATAGAGTTGATGCATCTCTTTGAAAGGCAACACGGCAGTATTAGGCTAACTTCCCTGATTGTCGCATCTTAGCAGGTTTATTTATTTATTTATTTTTAAAGAAAGGTGTGGGTAGGAATGAAGGTGAGTAAGCAGACAAAAGAGAGAAGAGGAAGAAACATTTATTTTATTTAGTTGTTGATCTTGGTTGTTCTCCGGGGCCCTGGGTCTCAAACCTGGGTCCTGGGGATGTATGTGGACTATGGCCGGTGGCCGTATCCGCTAGACCACCAGTGTGTACCCCAGCAGGTTTATTTTTCCAAATGGCTTGAAACACACTGGGACTGATCCTGATGAGAGGGATGGACACTCATCACGTTGTGCCCAATAAAGGCTCTGCCGGAAGTCGGTGAGGGGCGGGAAGGCTGACTGACCCAGGGGGTTCCCTTCTTGGACCTAACGCATTTCTCACCTCTCCTCTGCCTGAGGGCCTCCGCAAGTGCACCAACACACCAGCATGCTTGCGGTCCCTGCAGGCTGCTCTGGCTGCCACGGGCACTAGGCATGGATGATGAGGCCTTGTTTGACCCCCTGGAGGGAGGACATGGGCAATTCTTATACCACTGCCCAAGTGCACCAGCATAGGTGAACTTGCCCTTGCAGGGCTTGGTGTGGGAGCCACAGAGCTGAGGGAAGCCCAGCCTCAACCCTCGAGGATGCTGCTCTGTGGGTGAAGAGGGAGGATGCCCAGATCCCGGGGTCCCACGAGTCCACACAGCTAACAGCATCTCTGCTCCACAGATCAACCTGCTGTTCCCCATCATCTATTTGCTGTTCTGGGCCTTCCTACTGGTCTTCAGCCTGTGGTCGGAGCCTGTGGTGTGTGGCATCGGCCTGGCCATCATGCTGACAGGAGTGCCTGTCTATTTCCTGGGTGTTTACTGGCAAAACAAGCCCCAGTGCTTTGATAAGCTCATTGGTGAGTTGCTGAAGCTCTGGGTGGCTGGCAGGTTCCTGGTCTGAGAAAGAGTGGCCAGAGGTCTGGCAGGAGAGGCTCTGGGGGGAGAATCAGGGTCAGGAAAGGAGGGGTCCCTTCCTAGAAACCTCTGAGGAGAGGAGAGGAGCTGACATTTCTACACAGACCTTAGATCTGCAAGAATCAGTACTGAGGAACCATCCCGCAGGAGCCGGCCTGGGCTAGGTGGAGACCAGTGGTAGAGAACCTGAATTAGTGTCCAGGAGGAGTAAGGAAGTTGACATACTGGAGTCACCAAAAACAGGGTGTCCAAGACACACAGGAGGTGGTGAGGTGGCCCTCTCCTAGAGAGTAGTCTCCTAAAGACACTGGGGCAAAACCAAAGGCAGAGAGCTGGGAGGGCCCCGGCGCACTTGACCAGGTGGTGGGACTGTCAGCACTCATGCGGTTTCTGTGTGACCTCCCACAGAGTTGATAACCCTGGTGAGCCAGAAGATGTGTGTGGTTGTGTACCCCGCGATGGAAGGGGGCTCGGGGACCAAGAAAATAAATGAAGACACAGCAGAGCAGCAGCAGCCCATCTACCAAGCCCCTGCCTCCAAGGACAAGATCTTGGTGGAACAGCCCCAGCTCTGAGGGCCACCATCCTCTTAGCTGGCTCCTCCACTCCCCTTTCCCCTTTCTACTCCCCTTTCTGTCCAGGTCCCCCCAACACACACACACACACACACACACACACACACACACACACACACACACACACACACACACACACCCTCCTACCCTCCCTCCTTGGCTTCCGTCAAGCAGGGGCAAGGTCTGGGCATAGATGGTGAGAAAGTAAACAACAGACATTTGTACCCAAGGAGCCAGCCTCTCACCGGCCACCAACCCCTGCCAGGCCTGTGTTCAAAACCCCCACCAGACTACCCATGATTGGAGCTACTAGAGGAGAGTGGAGCTGTCAGGAGCATCTCCTAGGCCCTCCCTCCCGGGCCTACACCCTCAGGTTCCTCCTCTGGAACCTGAGTTCAATACTGCCTTTCCCTCTCCATTGCTGAGCCCAAGGGAGGCCTCAGCTCAAAGAGAAGTGGTAGCAACAGTGAGTCAATTGGGGAGAGACAGACTCAAGCAAACATGTCATGATTAACGGTCAGCTGGAGAGAACCAAATCAACCTCCCTTCACTAAGGACCCAAGAAATTAGAAGGAATTTCTTTGCCCTCTTCCCCACTGTCACCTCCCTCCACCCCAGCCTAAGCTCCCTGTCCACAGCAAAGTTCCTGTCAGGACACCACCTCCCCACTACACTAAGGACCAATGATCAAGAGAACTGGCCCACGCCCCAGCCAGGTCTCTGGAACAGATTGGCGAAAACTCAGATTGGAGAAAACCCACCCCTCCTCCTCCTGTACCCTGCCTCCAGTTCTGTGCCAAAGCCAGAAAATCTGATTTTTGATATAGTGGACATGTCTCTCCTAATGACAGAGCAGTTCCACTTGCCCTCCCTCCCCATCCCTGAGGGAAGGAGCAGTCACCCTGTTAGCCCTGGCAGTTAACGCCCCACTCCACCCCGCTTGGAGCCAGCACTGCCTGCTTTCCCCACTTTGCCCTTTCCTTCTCTCTGGGACTGGACTGGGTATGAAGTCTCCGAAGCCCTTCAGGCTGAAATCCCTGCCAAACCAGCCTTAAGTCACCTCCTATCTAAGAACTGAGCCTAAAAATACTCCCTCTTGCCCTGTTGGGTCTCAGGACAGGCTGGTATGAAATGCCTTCCCAGGAGTGGGGGAGGTCCCCATCCCACAACTTTGGATGCTGAGGGCATCTTGGGAAAGCCAGTTCCTGCCTCTCCTTTCTGGTCCCACTATGAGCCTGTCTTTGAACAGCCTCCAAACCAGGATGAGAGGACAGTGGCCACTAGGTACCCACTTGGAAGGCCCTTGGAAAAGTCATGCCTGGCATGCATGTGGCAGGCACAGCTGCCTGTGCTCCACTGGAGAGCCTTGCAGCTTCCCTGCCATACCCATTGTGCTAAGGTCTAGGGTCCTTTCATCCCAAAGCAAGAAGCCTCTCTTCCCCCAGCTCCCCTTCCTATCTGCTTAAACTGGAATACCCGGGGAGCCCTTCCTGGACCAGTAGCGTCTCCTAGCTTCCCACCCAGCCTGTCTGACCTGGAATTGTGAGATGCCCAGCTTTGTCCATGCTATGGCCCCAGGCAGGCTGAGGCTGGCCCCTGGAGGGTCAGGGCACCATCCACTTATTCCCTCTTCTTATTCCCCTAACCTCCTTCCCTGCAATTATTATTTTTTTGTAAAGTGGATGCCTTACTTTTGGGATAAATATTTTTGAAGCTGGCATTTCTATTTCTTTTAAATTTTTTAATGTAAAGGGTTATTTTTTTTTGGTGGGGGGGTGGGACGGGGGGTACTTATACCCGGATAATGATCTTCTGTCTTTGCAATGGTTTAGGTTTTGTTTGTTTTGTGGAGGGTTTTTTTCTCTTGATGGAATAAAATTGTAAATGGAAATTAAGTCGATGGTGTTGATTATTAAATGAATTCTGAGACAGTTGCCAGGTATTTCCTAGTTTAGGAGGGTTTTGTCTGCCAGGTTCCTCCCTGCATGGCACTCCTGACCTCATAATGACCCTCACTCTCCATCACTTGTCAGGAAACCAGTGCCAGCACATTCATGCAGCTACCTCTGTTTTTTTTTCTTTCTTTCTCTCTTTTTCTTTTCTTTCTTTTTTTTAAGAAAAGGTACAGACAGGGATGAAGACAAGCAGGGGAAGGCAGGCAGGAAGACAGAGGAAGAAGACGAACTTTATTTTATTTAATGTTTGTTCATGTTAGTTGTTTCTCGGGTCTCGAACCTGGGACCTTGAGCTGTATGTGGACTGCGCCCAGTGAACTAAAACGCTATACCACCAGGGCACACCTCAGCTGCCTCTCATTTTAAACCAAAAGCTTGCTTTCATTTCTTCTGTGAAGGCACAGTGTTGAGATCCTGTGCCCTGTGCTGAGAGCCTGCAAATGACTGGGAAGAAGAAACTTGTCACTATCCAAGATGGGCACACGGCAGTGGGGAGACTTTACCAACCTGAAGTGTGGGGCGGGGTGGTGGTGGTAGGGAGTTGTGCGGAGGGGTGGTAAAAGCTCCAAGGCTTTTGGAAAAGCTTTTGCCCAAAGAAAGGACACACTGAACCTTCGGTAGAGAAGCCAAGGGGACTTAGGAGAGGGCCCAGCTGGGTCCATGGCCTTGGTGGGAGGGGGCTGGAGGTGAGGCAGGCCCTCTGAGCTGTACAAAGCTTTCCCCGGAAGATTTCTATGTGGAAGACCAAGAGGATTGTCGGATTAGGACAGCAGGAAGCAGTTAAGATAAAGACAACCACCTCCTGATATTCTGAGTTAATTTTTGGAGGAAGATAAAGGGGATTAGATCAGCCCTTACTTAGAACCCCTCCTTTGTGGGCAGCTCTCCCAGTTGCCTGTCCTAAGATAGCATGTTCCAGAGCCAACACTTCTGACGGGCATGGGGGCGGGGGTTGTTAAGACATCACCTTTCACCATCTAGGACACTGAGCACACAGGCAGCTAAGATGTATCCACTCCCAGCACTCCTGCTTCATGGCTAACATTCTAGACAAACTAGAAGCTCACCATCTACAGAGGCATGGATGCTCGACTGCTAGTCCCAAATCAGCCAGTAGTAAATAGCTGTGTGTCCTTGGACAAGTCGCTCAACCTAGTAAGCATTTGGGGGGTAGAGGAGGGGCGTTGGATCTAATCTCAAAGACTTTCTTAACCTCCCAACCCAAGGTTGTCCCAAAAGAGTAAGGAGAAAACTGAATAGAGGCCATTCTTATGGCCTTTCTCCAAGCCTCATATGCATTCTGTGGGACCCTTCTCCCCCACCCCACCAAATACACATCTCACCTTTGCCTGGGCTACCCAGGCCCTTGACATTGCCCATTCCAACAAGTGCAATGCCCGCCCCCGCCCCCGCACCAGTCTCCTCTTACACCACACAGACACTTATCCCTGGTGACACCTTCTCTCTGTGTAAGGTGACACTTGGTGATCTTTTCAACCTCATCAAATAAGCAAATGTGGATCTCCTCATGGACAAAATGCATACATTGTTAATGTGGGCTTTTAGCCTGTTTTAACCCAGTCAGTCACATTAATGCTAGAAATTTCAGGTGCTCTGACCTCAAGGAATTAGGGAGTCTTTTGGAGGCCACTGAACTCATAGCTACTTAAGCATTCATTAATTTACATAATCATACAAGAAATCATTTTGTGACAGTTGTGTTCAAGGATTTTGCTAGTTGCTGTGGGAATAGCAAACTTATTCCTGAATTTCCCCATGTGAGCACAGACTTCAAATATTTTGTTTCCATCAGAATATTCATATGGGTGCATCCCTGTGGCTTAGGTGTAAGGTGCAGACCAAGTAAAGCCCAAGGACCTGGGTTTGAGACTGGGTGTGGGAGGTGGGGTGGAATGTGAATATTCACATGTATCAATCCACTTGTCCTTAATTTTAATTCAAGGTGCACCCTCATGGCCTAGTGAATATGACCATTGGACGTAGTCCACATACATCCCGAGGACCCAAGATGGAGACGTGGGATTGAGGGAACATCCAAGATGAATAACTAAAAAAAAAAACAAATGTTTTGGTGCGTCCTGGTGGAGTAGCAGTTGGGTCAATTGCCTCTGAAGGAGCACAGCCCACGTGGGTTTGAGTCCCAGGTTCAGGAGGAAGCAACCAAAGTGAACAATTCAATAAAAATAAAATAAAATGCCTCTTTCTTCTCTCTCGTTGCTTGCCTGCCTACTGACCTTCATTTCTACATGTACCTTTCCTTTAAAAAAAATTTTTAACTCAAGAAACACAGTCATCAAAGCTGAAGAGATACAAAAGATGTATCTGACCTTCCAGGAGTCAATTAATTTATGGGGGTATAAGGACAAGAGTGCATATGGTAGGGCACCCTAGTGAAGCCGTGGTTTGGTCAACTGCCTCTGGCCAAAGGGCAGGCCACATGTATCCAGTACCTAAGTCATGTCCTGGGCCTAGGAGGGACAACCAATGTGAACAACTAAATGCAAATAGAAATAAACACTTCCTCCACTTTCTTCCTGTCTGGCTACTTGCCTTTATTCCTGCCTGCACCTTTCCTTAAAAAAATAAGTGTTTCTCAAACTGAGGTGCCAAAAGAGCCTGCAGACAGTGTCTGCTTAGGAACGATAAACTGAAATGGGCAGTCAGAAGAAGGTCAGAAGGAGGCTAAACATTTACTGAGACCAGCTATTTTCCTTATGCAATCTAATTTGAAGTTTAAACAACTTGACAAGGTAGGCATGACTACTGCCATTTTACAAGGAAGTAAGTTGCCCAAGGTCACCTGTGTGGTGAGGAACAGGCAGGTTTTGTGCCAGGTTCTCTCTGGTACTTCAAGCCAAGCTCTACCAACTCCCCTGGGAAAGACCTAGTGAGGAAGGTGGCTTTGAACTGAGGACTACTACACTGCCACATACACTGTCTCCACAGGTAGGCATGTCCAGCACCAGCAAGCCCAGGTGGCTTCTTTCTGCTGCTGAGCAAGAGCCCAAGAGCCCTCCAGCCCCCAACTGGCACAGTCTTCCCTGCCCCATTTCTGTCCAGCACCTCCTCCTCCCTGGCCCAGACACCTGCCAGGCCAAACCCCTCAGTTATTGGGAAACACTGATGTCAGAGGTGAGGGACCAAGATCACTTATCTCCTGCGACAGGCAGGCCTGCAGTTCTCATTTCCTGCTGGCTCTATTTGCGCTCCTCCCTGCTTCCTCCAGAGCCGCCTCACCCACTATGATGTCAGTCCCCACCAATGACCAGGGGACTGACCCAGAGCAAAGAAGACTCTGACTGACACAGCTCTCTCTTGCCCTTTTATACCAACTGCCTGCCTGAGTCTTCAAGAACAAGCCCACTGCCCCTTTCCCCAAGACAATGCAGCATCCTTGAATAACCTCAGTTGGTCCAGCCTTGCCTTCCTCCTTTATAAGACAGGGATGACAATCCCAAGTGCCTTGCTTGCCCACCTGCTTAACTCAGTGAGAAACGATGAGGGTGAAAAAGCATAGGCTTCCATGACTGAGAAAGCATAACACCAGGCAATGCACAGCATAACCATTTATCACAGCTTCACAGCTCTCCTTGCTGAGACAAGGCCTCTGGCCCCAGGCCTGTAATCAGGCCAGTCTCCCCGTGCCGGCACTGCAAGCCCCCTCCCAGCTACTGTTCTCTTCCTGCTTCTGGCTGCCCAGCCACCTCCCAGGACTGTGGTGGGCTGCCCTCTGCTGTCCGCCGGGCTCCTCAACACAGCGACCTGTCAAATCCAGAATTTTGGAGCAATACTGCCACTCAGTGATCAATAGAGGCACTGCCACCAAACTGAAGTAATTCAGCTCTGCAGCAGTGCCTTTGAAATGGGAGAAGCAGACCGTATGTCCCCCACCTGGTTCCTGAAATCTGTCTCCGGGATGCATGCAGATCTCCCCATGTCAGGTCAGGATGTCAGAAAAAACACCTCAAGGCACGCACACAGAACTTCTGGGGTAGAAGCGGGATAGAGAGGAAGGAGGACCCTAAGCGGGGTTACTTGTCAACCTGGTAGGCAGCCTTGCCTACACATGAACGTTTTATTTTAGTGCTCAACGCCACATAGGGTCCTGTACACTTGCTTCATTGTGGCCTAGTAATTGGTGTGCCCAGCTTATAAAACCTGGTCCCAGCACACCCTGGTGTCCTACTGGGTTAGTTCACTGGAGGCACAGTGCACATACATCCCAAGGTCTCCAGTTCAAGACCTGGGACCAGGGAAGACAACCAAGAGGAACAAATAAAATTCCTGCCTGCTTACTCGCCTTCATTCCTGCCTCTACCTTTCCTTAAAAAAAAAAATCTAGTCTCCCAGGCCACCCACAGCATTTGCTGTTGAGAAAACAGAAACATCATGTTGCTTATGTGTCCTTTTCTCTGGAACTAGAGTTATTTTTTGTAGATGAAATTCACAGGCCAGCAGAAGCAGGACCACAGCCTGTGCCTCTGCCAGGAGGGAGTGGGGAGTTCCCAGAGGAAAAAGGAAAGGGAAGAGAGCGGGGCCCTGGCATGAGAGCAAGAGTGTAGAGAGGAGCCTGGCTTCTCCTGGAGACCCTCAAGTAGAGCCCCCGGAAGAGGTGATGACATAGAAGAAAACTTCTCAAGCCTCACAAGAGGAAGTGGACTCAGGAGACACGCACTGAGGTCAGAGAACGGCCAGCAGAAGGAAAGACAGCAAGCTGAGCTGCAGCCCCTGCCTGAGCCCTCTGCCTGGCACAGGAAACAGGGGCAGAACGCCAGCTTCAGGCTCTGGCAGCACAGGACCGCTGTAGGAGAAGCACCTGGGCCACCAGAGGAGGGTGGCTCTTAACTCCTGGGGCACAGGGCCCAAGTCCTCACCAGGCACCTCAGCCAAGTCCAGCAGGCAGGACTGGGCTGGGCTACTATAGCCAGCCAGGGCTGGAACACGAGGGTTTGGGATCTCGCAACGACTACACATAAAAACCTTGCCAGTGAGCAAGCCCTGGACACAGCAGAGGCCCTGAGTATGACCTGTCGCTTGAACCTATCTTTACCTCCTAAACCCCCAAACAACACCCTCTGGTCAGCAGGCAGGCAGTGTGGAGAATGCCCCAGGAGGTAGGGTTACAAAAGGAACTGACTGCCAGCGGGTAGGTGGAGCCCAGACAGCAGGGGGGGGGGGGCGGGGGGAGACCCAGAGGGAGGCGGATCAAGGGAGGAGTTCAGATCTGGTTAGGGGGTCTGTACTAGAAGAGGGTTTTCTCTCTTCATTCTAACCTGGCACCTTATTCTACACAGAACTTTGTGGAGGTCGGAGGGAGGTGGACTCTGAAATCCCTAGACTCAGCGGTGGTGGGCAGGCATTCCCAAGAAGCGTCAGCTCTTGGGCTTCTTGAGACCCTGGCTTGGACCCTAACCAAAGAGTGGCCCCCGACTGCTAACTAAACCAGGGGGCCCATTTCCCTAAGCCTGCATCCCTTGATCAGGGTGTACCCTGACCCTCCCTGAGTCACCCTAGGAGAGGGGAAAAAAGGGAAGAGAAAAGAGGCATTGACTACAGAGGAAGGAAAAGGAAGCAGAGGGGAGGGAGGAGAGAGCCACACAGGAGTGGGTGACAGAGGCGAACAGAGAGGGCAGATCAGGGGCAGATTTGGGCAGGGAAAGATCGAGAGAGGGCAGGCTGAGCATCCTGAAGGACACCCCAAGAGCAGGGCAGCGGGGGCGGGGAGCCCAGGGGGCGGGCCAGCCATGTCTCATGGGACCTACTATGAGTGTGAGCCCCGGGCTGGCCAGCAGCAACTGGAGTTCTCAGGGGGCCGAGCGGGGCCTGGGGAACTGGGGGACATGTGTGAGCATGAGGCGTCCATCGACCTCTCTGCCTACATCGAATCTGGGGAGGAGCAGCTCCTCTCAGACCTCTTTGCAGTGAAGCCAGGACCTGAGGCACGAGGCCTTAAGGGCCCTGGAACCCCGGCCTTCCCTCACTACCTGCCGCCTGACCCAAGGCCCTTCGCCTACCCTCCACATACCTTCGGCCCTGACAGGAAGGCATTGGGCCCTGGCATCTACAGCAGCCCAGGGAGTTACGACCCCAGGGCTGTGGCTGTGAAAGAGGAGCCTCGGGGCCCGGAGGGCAGCCGAGCAGCCAGCCGTGGCAACTACAATCCTCTGCAGTACCAGGTGGCACACTGTGGGCAGACGGCCATGCACCTGCCCCCAGCCCTGGCAGCACCCAGCCAGCCCCTGCGCGTCCTCAAGGTAAGAACAGGTCAATTCTCTTCCCTGCCACCCGGGGCTGGAGAGAGGCTGGTGTGGATGGGGGCAGGGTGAGCTCGTTGCTGAGCTCCCAGGTCTGTGTTAGGCGCAGCTCTGTGAAGCAGCCCCAGCCCCAGCCCTCTGTGCTCACCACCCCGCCATGACCCCTGTGCTTCCCTGATTTTACTCCTACCTGAGCCCCACTGTGTGGTGGCTGGAACCCAAAGTGTCCTGCAGCCCCTGTTGAGACCCTGGGCTTCCCACCAGCTTCTCTGCCGCCCACCAGCCCACTCCTCTTGTGCATCTGCTGCCTGCTTCTAGAAGAGGAAATGCCTGCTGGTGGAGAAGGAGAGACTCAAGGCAGATGGAAGGAAAGCGCCCTCTGAGAGTGTGGGATGTGCAAGGCGGGAGGGTCAGAGCAGAGAAACCTGTGCATCTGGTAGGACAATACTGTCCTTACCTGGGAGCCAGGGGCTGATGCCCCAAGCGTCCCCTGGATGCTGGAACCCTGCCCTGCCTCCTCGGGCTTCCCTGCCGACCTCACCTCTCCTCCCTGTGTGCCTCCCTGCAGGCCCCTTTGGCCTCTGCCGCGCCACCCTGCAGCCCTCTCCTCAAGGCGCCCTCCCCAGCGGGCCCCTCGCTCAAGGGCAAGAAGGCGGTGAACAAAGACAGCCTGGAGTACCGGCTGCGGCGGGAGCGGAACAACATCGCGGTGCGCAAGAGCCGGGACAAGGCTAAGAGGCGCATTCTGGAGACGCAGCAGAAGGTGCTGGAGTACATGGCCGAGAACGAGCGCCTCCGCAGCCGCGTGGAACAGCTGACCCAGGAGCTGGACACCCTGCGTAACCTCTTCCGCCAAATTCCCGAGGCCGCCAACCTCATCAAGGGCGTGGGGGGCTGCAGCTGAGCCGAGCTCGTGGACTGTGGCACCAGCCCCTCTGGCCTGGCCTGACACTCGTGGCCGTCACCCTGCAGGGGCCCTGCAGCCCCTCACAGGCCAAGCCTGAGACATAGACCATGGACAGATGGCAGTGGGGAGCATGGGAGTGGCAGACCCCAAGGTAATGATTGTGTGGCTGAATAAATTTGCACTATGACTGGGTGCTAAGTCTGAACACTGGGCCTGGGTCTGTGTGTGTTTGCACGTGTGCTGTTGGGGACTCCACGGGCAGGGGATGCGTGTGACCGGGCCTCCATACCTCTTGTTTCCATACTTGGATGAGTGTTTGACAATACAGATGTGTTGCCCATAGCCCTCCTGCAACACACACACACACACGGGTCAGGCCCGGTGTCTGTCACTCTGCTCTATTCTACCCGCCCCCCACCTGCAGCCCCAGTCCCCTCTGTCCTAATGGATGCTGAAGTCACCTCCCACCCCTCACCCTCCACCTCCAGCCCCTGTAGTGGGCCCTGGATGTGCTAACAGAGCCCTGAGACTTACAGGGAGACCCTCACTACCCAGTCCCTTATGCCGATGACCCAGCCCTGCTCTCTCTTACCTGGAGGCATAGGTATGGGAGTTTCAGCCCCAGGTGACCAGACCAAACCTGAGGTGGGGAAAATTCCAGGTGGCTCTGCCATGTTTATGGTCTTGTAGTTTTGATCCAACCTTGACCTCTTCTCTCCAGTTCCACATCCTTGGCTCTCAGACTGACACTCCTGTGGTATGACCCACACACAAACTCCTGTCTTTGTCCCTCAGCCCCTGGGGCTCAGATTCCCTAAAGCAGGTGCTTTAGAGTGCTTGAGGGGTGAGTCAGCTGGGAAAGGCCTTGATACCTTTTAGCATATGAGAAAATGGATCATGGGTGAATAGCCCACTGGTGCCAACAAAGCCCTGGGCCTGAAATATGTTCTCCTTCACAGAATTCTACCCAAAGAGGCACAACGCACAGAGCTTGAGAGCCTCGGCTTGAATCTCCCTCCCTTCCTTACTGGCTATGTGACCTTGAGTCAGTTATTTTCTCTATGCCTCAGTTTCCTCCTCTGCAAAATGGGAGCACAGCAGTGCCTAGTTTATAGTATCATTATGTTCCCAGATAAGCAGGGCCTGGCACATGGTCAGCATGAATATGTGTTATTATTCTATTTTGCTAGACTTGCTATTCTATTTTGCTAGACCTCAGAGACCTCATCTAAATGTCTCATTTTGTAGGTGAGGAAACTAAGACCTCAGAGTAGGAAAGGGGACTGACCCAAAGTCCCGAGATTCGTTAGAGGCAGAGCCAAAATGAGCTCTATAAAATCACAGCTCTCCAGAGGTGCTAGAAGAGACCTCAAGAGATCGTCTGGCAGACTTTGCCCTCAGACAAGGAAGATAGTGTGAGCCACAGCTGGTAGATAAAGCAGTTGAGGGCCAGCGGGGATAAGAGACCTTCTTCTGGGCTTACCCGGTGCCTCTGCTGCTTCAGCACAGGGCACCTGTCTCTCTGCTTGGTGCTCACACCTTTCCCTCAGAGGCACTCAGCATCCCACTCAGGTACCCCGCTCAGCTACCCGACTCCATAAGTTACCAGGCACCGATCCCCAGACAGAGACATAGGGCTCAAAAAGGGCTAAAATCTCTCCTAGGCCCATGCTGACAAAGCCCAAGCTACACACTGAGGAACAACTTTCTAAGAGGGAGGGAAATGGGGTCTGGACCCTCCAGTCCTCTTTATCTTCTCCCCTTTCCCCTCTTTCCCACAACCCCAATATCTCTAGGGCTGTGTGTGCCCTGCCTGCCTCACCCAGTTCCTTTCCTACCTTTACGTCTCAATTTCTCAGGCACCACCTCTCCTGCATCCGTGCCCTGGATCCCCGCCGCCCCCCAGCCAGGACCTGTCTGGTGGGCAGCCAGATCTGAGCCTCCCTAGATGGTTTGTTTCCCCAACATGGGCCACCTGCATTTGAAAGAGGAGGTGCCAGTCTCTGTGAATGCCTGGGAGAATCCTGAACCTTCCTTTCAGCCCCGGGGTGGGTTGCACAAGGGGGGTTTGTACAGAACCTGGGGAGTGACTCAATCTCCGGATTTCCTCCTCCCTCCTCAAGACCACTGCCCTTTGACTTATTCTCTAGGTTCTGGGAGATGGGATCTGGGTTGCTTCAGAATCCACCCTAAGCTGCTTTCCCATAGCTCCACTGTGACTCTTCCCAGCCCCCACCCACCCATCACCTCCTGCAGGGGAGGAGCTGGTGGAGGCTCTGTGGTGGCTCCAGGTCTATAGAAAGGTCAGGGCTGTGCTGAGAGACACCAGGAAGACTGACACAGTGGGTACAGCACCATCCCCAGTGGCAGATCCTATCCCAGGGACATGACAGGCAGCCAAAAATCCCATTTTCTGAATGAGGCTTTTAACCTGATCGCCACTGTTTTGAGCCAAAGTAATTTGGCTCACCAAGTGTTTGTTAAGCATCTAGTTTGTGCCAGGCCCTTACAAAGTGCTGAGAACCCTGTGTGGAACAAGACAGCCCAGCTCTTCCTTGAAGGGGTAGGAAGAAAAAGGCCACAGCCAAGTGCATGGAAAGTCTTCCTTTGCCCCTCCAGGCCCCCTTCCTTCCTTGGGTGTCCAGAAGGCTGCAAGAGATTGGAGGAAGCTGGAGAGTGAAGTGAGGGGCTTAATCCTGACTTCCCTCCCAAACAAGGCCTCTCCACAGCTCTGTTCACAGCTTTCTGGCCCTTCTGCCTTGAATGGTGACAGCCCTCTGCTGTGGCTAGCCCACCCAACCCTACCATGCTTATTAATTCTCCTTAATCCTGTTCACTCACACTTAGAGAAAGCACCATCATTAAAATCATCAGTTGCTCCTTCTCAAAACACCCATTGGGGAAAAAGCAGGTAGCGAGGCTATTTTAGCTGGGGTAATCAAGAAGCCTTCTCCTGAGGTGAGCTTTACAGTAAAACCTGAAGAATGCTGACAAGGAGGCAGGCATGCCCAACTGAGGGGAAGGGTGGGCAGATGCAAAGGCCCTAAGATGCCCAGGTGATTCAGAAGGGACACACAGTGAGTCTGGCTGAACTGGGAAGAAAGGGATGAGGAAGGAAGACTGTCTCCCTCCCTTCAGAGGGAGCTGCAAAGGACTGTTTATTCCCGTTGTGCCCCCATCGCTGCTGGGGTGATGGAGAGCAGGCTTCCCATCCAAGCGCCTCTTCTCATTGCCCCACAGGGAAAGGAGCAGCACAAAGGAACCCCTCACTATTGAGCAATCCGCATACACACATACACGCACACAAAAGCACTTAGCCCAGCCCAGCCTGGGGAAAGGTGCCAGGCCTGGGGACACTGTAACTTTGGATAACCAGTAAATTAAGGTCCAAACAGCAAGCATATGCATTCCTATTGCTTTAGAACCCACGGCGTGGGCTCACTTTTCCTTTATGAGCAAATCTGGAAACCCAGAGGAGAGTCTGGAGCTGAGGGCCTGGATGTCACGCCCCAAGAAGCAGCAGGGAGAAGGAAGGCTGTCTGGCTGAAGGCTGTCTGGAGATATGACCAAGAGGGAGGAAGTCACCCAAGGTGAGCCCGCCAAGGTCGGTCCGTGGTCGTGGCTACTTGTGAAAGCAGCTCCCCGCTCCCTGCACACCTCCCCACAATACCCCCCATGGATTGCCACATGCCTGGGCCCCTGGGCCCCCATCTCAGTGTTGCAAGATCTCCGCTGGAGTTGTGGGGGTGGAGAGGGGCCTCTTCACCTCCACCCCCTACCCCACCCCAAGCCAGTGAGAGGACTATGGGATGGAGGGGACTGTATAGGAGATGCTGAGGTAACTCAGTCAGGGCAGGCTGAGCGCCGTGCACCTCTTCTTGGACAGGGCCATCACTTCCTGTCACCCTCACCGGCCCCCAGTAGCAGACATTGCCTCTCAGCACTCTGCTGGGCTGCTCCAAAGGGAGAGCGCCAACCTGCATGGGGCTCCTGACAGGCTGTGGGAGCAGGCCTGGCTAGCCTCAGATAGACCTCAATGGCACATGAGAAATTCCCTGAGGATACTTCATGAGGAGACAGTGGTCATTTTCAGAGGAAAGTGGGTACGACAGCCATCAATTCTGACTTTAGGGCACAGAGACAAGGTCCCAAGACTTGAGAAAAAAAGGAAGGCTTCCCAATAGGGAGAGTCCACCTGCAGAGCAGAAGCCTCCTCTTTTCTCCTAGAAACAGGCCACTGAGGTAAGGGGAGGTAAACTGTGCTAGAAAGGATCCATCCCCATGCCGCACCAGCCAAGCTCCAGCCTAAGGCCCCAAACTGTCCAACCTCTGTTGCCCCCACACCTAGCATGGCCACCCCTGGCCTGACCATCCAACTGTGCTGCAATCGGGAAAGTTTGCAAAACGCCTGCTGGCTCCCGCCTCGTCACCCTCTGAGGTTAGGACTGCTCTCAGGAGATAAGCCTGGGCCCCACCCGCAGTCCCAAGTGAGACTGCCGGCCTGCTGCAATCGGGACGGTTTGCAAAACCCCAGCAGGCTCCAGCTCTGTCACCATTTGAGGTTAGGGCTGCACCCCATGATAAAGTCTAGCCCCACCCTCGGGCGGCCTTCAGACCTGAGAAGCATAGGCCTGTGACAGAGCCTGGGAAGCCCACACGGGTCTGGAAGCCTGACGCAGGCCCAGCATGAAGCCCCTGGTGCTCTCCTTCCATCTCCCTCCACCCCAACATTGTGTCCTCCTTCAGGTTCATCCACCTCCTCATCATCCAGCCTCACCCCTCCTCCTCCCCCACCTCCCTCCTGCCCTCTTCTCCACAATCTATTCATTCAGTTGCTCGAAGATACTTAGTAGACACCTACCCCAAGGCCCAAGTCAGGCCCTTTGCTTCTTCTAGGAGCTGCAAGATAAACAAGGACAGTCCCTGCCCTGTGGGCGGGAGACAGACAATGACACAAGTATTCCAATACATCACTCTAAGTGGGGGGCAGTGTTGGGTTACAGAAGTAAAGGGGGGCACCTGATGGAAATGTAAGTGTCAGGAAAGGTTTCTGTGAGGAAGTGGTATGTAAGCAGATACAGAAAAAGTGATGGTGTACCCTGGTGGAGTAGTGGTTTGGTCAGCTACCTTCGGCCAGCACAGTCCACATACATCCCAAGGATCCAGGTTCAATTCCTGGGGTAGGGGAGGAACCACCAAGATGTAGAACTAAATAAAATAAATAAAGTACTTCTCTTCTCTCTCTTTCTGCCTCTGCTTGTAAGGTTTTTCTCGCCGCTGCTGCTTTTGTCCCTGGGCCAGCCTAACACTGCTCACCTTCATTCCTGACTCGCCTTTCCTTAAAAAAAGAAAAGTGAGAAGGATAGTAGTTGATAATTGTACTACATTGTGCATGTATTTAATGTGATTAAATTATATACTTTAAGATGGTTAGAATAGGCATGCCCTGCTGGCTTAGTAGTTAAGTCTGCAGCCTTTGACTGACACAGTCCACATATATCCTAAGGACTTGGGTTCGTGTCCTGGGGCCAGGCTGAACAACTTAATAAAATAAACAAATGGTTGTTCTTCCCCTCCTTCTTGCCTGCCTGGATGCTCACCTCCATTCCTGCCTGCATCTTTCCTTTTAAAACAATAAATAATAAAGGGAAGGTGTCTAGCAAAAAAAAACAAAACAAAACTAATAACCACCAAAAAAACCCCTAGATGTCCAGCAGAGAGAAAGATACAAGGCTGCAGGTGGGGCAAGCCTAGCCCAAGGAGAGATGAGGTCAGAGGGTGGAGATCTCCTCCAATGGGATTCAGAGATTCAGAGGGAGGAAGCTCCTTCCAAAAGAAAATGACAGCCTCTTCTATGGATAAAGAGGATGGCAGCAGATACAGATACTAGACAGCTGGATGTATGAAGGGCTGAGGTTAATCTGTCCGTGCCATCTTCGCCATGAAAGATGAGATGACAGCAGTGACCCAGCCAGAGGCTTGAAGGTGTAAACCCTGGTGCAGAGAATGGAAGAGACAGCTCAGATTTCTGACTTGGGGACACCCAATTGAAGTCACAATAGGACAATTTTAGAGTAACAACTGTCTGTCTTCTGGATGATTTCTTTCAGTGATCCTCAGCCATTCAGGAGCAAGTGTAGAGAAGACAAACTTTGGGTTCCTCTGGGCTTGAGTTTCACAGGGGAGGTGGAGTGGAAAGAACAGACAGCAGGGCAGCTGAAGGCCCTTCTGAAGGAGGGAGCGTCGTGGTGAACCAGCCAACTACAGCGGAGAAAGACAGATGAGGACAGGAAGGCCGTGGTTCTTCCGTGAGCAGTGAGCCGGTAAAACAGCTGCAGGCAGCTAACTTGAGCAAACGAACCCGTAGGAGAGGAGATCATATCAGAGGGAGGGATGTTTGATTCAGTTATTTCATAGGTGCTGCAGTTTCTGATGATGATAAGGCCTGGGGTATGACCCTGGGAGTGGCTTGCTAAGGTGCAACAGGAAGAATGTCATCGAAAAGAAGGCAGAGGAACTGAGAAGTCTGCATGCTGGATGGAGCACAGAGAGCAGGATGGACAAGAGCCCCCAAGGGACCATTCTGCTCAGCACCACCCCCTCTCCACATCCCAGCCCACGCCCCTGTCCCCCTTCCTCATTGCCCTCTCTCATCGACATTCTCTCACCTAGTGCCTGCCTCCATCCCCATCCTCTCTGATTTCTGTTGTCTTGGTGCTTCACCCTCTCACCTCTCACCTCCTTCACCCTTCCCTGTCTCCACCTTGCCTCCTCACCCTGCTCCTCTCATCACGATTTTGCTTCTCCCCTGCACTGTGCACTTGAGAAGTATGGCATGGTGGGCTAAAGCCTGAGCCCAAGAGCCTGACTACAGAGCCCCGGATCCCACATTTCTGCCTGCCCATGCCGTCTAATTCTGCTGTGCTCAGTTGTAAAATGGGGATCATAATAAGGATTGCATGAGTGTAAAATGCTTGGAGCAATGTCTGGACACAAAGGGAGTGCTCAATAACATGCCACTTCTTCTTGTCTTCTCTGCTTACCTCCCTGACCTTTCCTCGCTTTCATCTCCTCACCTCCATTAACCTCTGTCCCTCCTTTATACCTCTTCCAAGAGGCAGAGATGTATCAGACTCAACTCCTGCCCACAGTCTAGCAGGAAAACAAGCACAAAATAAATGTCAGGAGAATATAATAAGTGTTACTTCAAAGATGTGAAAGAAAGTTTATTGGAGAACAAAGGAGATGCAAACTACCTCTGTCCTGGGGAGTAATGTCTCAACCAGCAGAGAACTCCGTGACTAGATGTAGAAATATGAGGAAGGATTTGCCAGGAAAAGGCAGGAAAGAGGTATTCCAGCAGAAGAAGCACATAAGTTTTTTGGGCTGCTTCTGGAAAAAGTATGAAGTTCTGCATCCCTGTATGAAGGGTGAACTCCTTACCCCCCACAGGGGCACACCCTAGCTCAGTGTGGCCACACAGGGGCAGCAAAGCCTCAGGAGCAGTTGCAGATGTCTTTCAAAAAGCACGGGAGAGTCACAAAGACCTTGAAGTCAGTCCACAAATCCTAACCAGATTTCCCCAGGTGGGGCTGGCCTTGCTGAGGCAAAGAAAACAAAAGGTTTTCAACAGGTGAAGAAATTGGCTAGGTGAGTCTTAGAGAACGAACAAGAGTCCTCTAAAGATGAGAACAGAATGGTTCTCCACTGAGTTGAAAGTGTCTGTAGAACATGGACCCTTCACTTAGTATTTGCCATGAACCAAACACTGTTCTCGGCGTTGCACAATATTCACTTACTCCTTATCACAACTCTGTCAGGGAAGTACTGTCATCCCCATTTGCAAACAGGAACAGTGGGCCAAAGTTCCATGGAAAGTGGTCGGATTGGCTTGGCTCCCTTGTAACTGGTACTTCCCATCAGGTCACAGCCCTGGTCTGTGAAGCACACAGCCAGTTGCCCTGGGAAGTCAGCAGAGCAAACTCCTTTAAGCTTGAGTCCTTGTCAGTTGCCACAGGACACACAACTTCTGCCAAAGTTCACGAATGGCATTGGGTTCTGTTCCTTCTTTCACACACTGACTCTGTGGACTCAAAAGCAACCAGGAGGCAGGTTCCTCTTGAAGGAGCTCAGAATGCAGAGGGAGAGCCAGTAAGCCAACAATGAGAACAGAGGATGACCAGGGTGGGGTCAGGAGCTGGCAGGAGAGGCCCCTTCCCAGGGGCACCCCACTCCTCCACTGGCAGGTGTGGAATTTGGGCAGGAGGTGTGAAGAAAAGCTTCCCAGAGTAATTACAGGGAAGGTAGGAACTAGGCAAGCAGGGAGGAACCCAAGCTAGGAAACAGGATGTGAGAGCTCAGCGTAGGCAAAGCAAAGGAAGGGAGTTCCAAGAGCTGCATCATGTCCCTGAGCCCTTTCTAGCCAGGCTCGTCTTAGGGGTTGGCTTTCCCTCTGTGGCATGCCTCAAAGTGGCCTCCACAAAACCTCACAGTGCTCACAGTCTCTCCCCGGAGGCGTCAATCAATCAACACAGAGTAGCACTACTATTACGGGCCCTACACAGATATAGGACATGCTGGGATGTTGTGGTGACAAGGAAGCCTTGTTTGCCCATCTCAGTGAGACACAGGCATCTGCAACACAGAGGGTGCCGCCCCACATGCCATTATATTAACACCAAATATTTAGTATTGCACAGGCTCCAGGGTTGTCCACTTAGAATGGCGGAGGAGTTGGGTGGGTGAGAGATGGAAGCGGTGGGGAGAGTTCCTTCTTAGGTGTCCATGAGCCTGGCTCCTCTTAGGAAAGCGCAGCTGAGGTGCTGGGAGTGACAGCTCTGGCACCCTGGGAGGAAGCAGCTTTAGCACTGGTGGTTCCCATCCGGCCTCCTGGCAGGAGCTGTAGATTCAGTCAACAACACTCAAGTTCTGCAAAAATAATCAGGTGTGGTGGGGGCAGGGGCAGAGTATGGAGAGAAATAAGAAAGAGAGGAAAGCCTGACCGAGGGGCAGAAGACGGGATCTAGGGCGGACTAGAGAAGGAAAATGCTGCGGCTGTTCCTACTCCTACAGGCTGCTGCGGGCAGATGTCTACATGACGAGGCACAGATGTCTGTGACCCTTCTCAGGCCCCCTTTCTCCCAATTTGCCCCAAACGGGCGCTCTTCCTCCCTCACCCTCCCTGGCTACCCCCACCCACAACCTCTCCGAATCCAGATCTACCATCTGGGAGACGCTGCATCGGAAGGAGTACTGGACCCTCCACAGGGCGCGGTGAGCAGGGAATCCCAAGCCCTAGCCGCAGTGAGGGAGGCTGCTCGCCGACTCCAGGGTGTCCTCGCAGGTGTGTAGGGAGGCACAGAGGGCAGGGGGTGTTGGTTAGGGGAAGACCACCGCTAAGCAGGAACTGGCGCTCCAAGATGCTGGAGTGAAATCGATCTCTTGTCTTGGTAAGTCCCCCCAGTGCAAGGTCCTCTGCTACTGAACCGAGACCCTGCACGGTACTGCCTGGCTGTCTGGGGGGAACCAGATGTCCCAAACTTCCACAGGTGAGTTCCTGTCACCGAGAAGGTAGACAGCACCTCTCCGGGGACATCCAGAAGTGTGTCTGGCCCAGCTACACATACTCATTCTTGGCAGGTGCAGCCTCTTGAACCCAGGATACAAAGGAGAGAGTTGCCTGGGGGTAAAGGTGAGAGCAACTTCTCAGATCTGGGGATCTGAAGAGCCTAGCCTGTCAGATTCTCTAAGACCACCAGCATCAGAATTACTTAACATGTGCTTCCTAACAATGTAGATTCCGGAGCCCCCTTCTCAAGAATCTGGCAATTTATTAAATCAGAGACTGGGGGTCAGGGAAGTAAAACTCTCTTTTGTTTTTTTTTAAAAAGAAAGGTTCAGGCAGGAATGAAGAGGGGCTGGCAAGCCAGCAGGAAGAGAGGGAGGAAGAACGTTTTATTTATTTACACTTAGTCAGCTATGCTGGTTGTTCTCCCAGCCCAGGACATGACCCGGGTCATTGGGATGTATGTGGCCTGCTCGCAGACTGGAGGCAACTGGCCAAACTGCTACTTCACCAGGGACGCCAGAACTCCCTTTTCTAACCAGCTGCATAGATGACAATAAGGCTGACCAAAGATAGACATTTTCTGCCCTTACACCTAGTACTCAATTTTCTATTATCCTATCTCCCAGCACCCCACTGAGCTAATGCTACATTCACTCCTGGCCAGATTCCTGATGCCCATCTCCATGGCTATGGCTTGTGGCCAGAGCAGGGTCCCCCACAGCTGGTCCAGCCAGATGGACCTGGACTCCAAAATACTGATTTTCTCCTCTATGTGCGGGTCACTCACACATCCAAGTGCCATCGAGAGGTGAGATTTCCCACCCTTTCTCTTCCTTTTTAAACATCACTGGAAGGACTGGAGAGCATCGAAGTAGTTTCTCATCAACTGTGTGTCTTTGGGGTAACGGGGCATGCTGATGAAGTGTGAGTAGGGGAGACAAACCTCCCCCAACTCTCCCCTTGGGACCACCCCTGCCAAGCCCCCTGGCCCCCCATTTTCAGGAAGATTTCTTTTGTGTCACCCCACTTCCCTCCCTCTGGCTGCTAACTTGTCCTGGTCCGCCTCCAGCCCTCTGTCATAGCCTACGCTGCCTGCTGCCAGGTGGACTCAGAAGACAGGCCTCTTGCTGGTACCATTGTCTACTGTGCCCGACGCCTCAGCAGACCCACCCTCAGCTCTGCGGACATTGTCATGGTGACGGGTGCATGATGAACAGGGAAAAGCAACAGCTGGGGTTGGGGTGCAGAAATGGAAGGTTCTACTGAGGGGCTAGGAGGTAGCTTGAGCTCTCAGAAGGGCTGATGGGCAGAGGGGCTCTCCACTGACTGGTTGATTCAGTCCCCTCACCCGGCAGCCATTTGTCCTTAGGCCACACTTCATGAACTGCTCCACGCCCTGGGTTTCTCTGGACAGCTCTTCAAGAAATGGCGGGACTGTCCTTCAGGCCCCGGTGGTAAATGAACCCAATGTGGGAAAGGTCTTCGCACCACGCCTTTGCTATCTCATGAACAACTTCCATCCCATTCGACCTTACCCTTCCTCAGTTTGCCTTCTTCCCTTTCTCTTCTCAGTTAGAGAGAACTGTTCCACCAGGCAACAAGTGACAAGGCGCGATGAGGGGGGACAGCTGTTCCTCACTACTCCAGCGGTTAGTCGCAGCCTGGCAAAACACTTGGGAGTGCTAGGGGTTTCACCAGGCGTTCCCTTGGAAGAAGAGGTGAGAATGAGAACATCAGGGACCCATGGGAGGAAGAGGGAGTTGCCGGGCAGCTAGCAGCTACCTCCTCCAGTAGGGCCCTTCGTCTTCACACTGGGAGGCCCGACTACTGCAGGGTTCCATAATGATCGCTACCTTCCACGGAGCCCAGCGCGTTCGACTTGACCCGGTCACTCTCGCTGCCTTCACAGACTCAGGCTGGTACCAAGTCAACCACAGCGCCACACAGGAACTGTTGTGGGGTCAGGGTGAGAAATAAAGAACTGCAGAAGGGCACTCGTGACTCAGGTCAGCTTGGGGAAGTGAGAGAGGTTGAAAGGATAGCTGAGGTGTCACTGAAGCTGTAATATTGCCAGCTGGTGCCGAGGGTCATTTTGGGTTTCCTCTGTTCTGAGGGCTTTTTCTCCCTCTGTCTCTCAAGCAGGATCTGGCCGGGAATTTGGCCTGGTGACCACATGCGGGTCTGGCTCCTCAGACTTCTTCTGCACTGGCAGGTGTGTGTGCAAGTGGTGGAGGGGCTGTATAGCTGTCAGGAATCCTGGTGTCACTCTTCTGTCCTTCTCACAGTGGACTGGGCTGCCACTACCTACACCTGGACAAGGGAAGCTGCTCCTCAGACCCCATGCTGGAAGGGTGTCGCATGTACAAGCCCTTGGCCAATGGGGTGAGCACACGAGAGTGCAGAGAAGGAAACTTGTGGGCCTGGGAGGTGTCAGTGTCTAAGGCATCCTGACAAACACTATTCTACCTTCTGCCGCCCCGCCCTTCAGAGTGAATGCTGGAAGAAAGAAAATGGATTCCCACCTGGGGCGGAGAATCCCCATGGGGAGATCTACCATTCCCAGAGTCGGTGCTTCCTTGCCAACCTCACTTCACAACTGCTCCCTGGGGACAAGACCAGGCATCCTTCTCAGATTCCACACCTGAAGGAAGTGGAGCTCACGGGTCGCTGCTACTTACATCAGTGCACAGAGAGGGGAGCATACAAGGTGCAGGTGGAGGGGTCTCCCTGGACCCCATGCCCTCAAGGAAAAGCCATTCAGGTATTATAAATGGAATAGCTGCAGTGCACTGGCCAGAAATTTGGAAATGCTCTTTCAGTAGTCCTTCCCAATCTGCTCTGAGGCTTCATTTTTTACTAAATTCCCACTGAGTCCATGACTGATCTAGAGAATCTATTTTCCTTAGAAAGGAGGGCTTGAGCAAGTCATTGAGGCTCTAACTTCACCCAGCTTTGTATCTCCTTGCAGATACCTGGGTACTATGGTATTCTCTTCTGTCCCCGGAGACGGCTGTGTCGGACTAAAGAAGGGACAGATGCTGTTACTTCCCCACCTGTGAGTCTTTCAACCCAAGACCTGTTATTCCAGCTGACTTTAAGATTAGCTGGGCCCCCAGGCCACTTCCTGGGGAAGGAAGAGCGAGAGGAGTTGAGTGAAGCAATACTCCAGGCCCTGGTGAGCAGAGGAAGATCTGGCAGGTAAGGGGACAGGGTTTAGGCTGAGGATTTATGCAATGGGCCAGAGAGAATGCTTGTCTTTTACATCATAATTCACTGAAGGCTTTCTGTTCATGCCACTCCTGACACACCTGTTCTGAGACAGACTCTTCCTCCATTAAAACAGACGATACAAGTATGCCCTTGTGGCTCAGGTAGCTGAGACACTGGTGTGCAGACCACATATAGCCCAAGGACCTGGGTTTGAGACCCAGGTCCAGGGTGAAAAAAAAAAACAAACAGAAAAACCAATCCAACTAAATAAAGATGTTTCTTCCTCCCTTCCTTCCTTCAACACTTCTCCTTTCCTCTCCCCATCAAGAGACCTAAATGTCCATTTAGGTGCTATTTCCATAACCCGTCAATTACCACTAGTCTGGAGTTCACTGTGCATATGTGGAAGTCCCCTGGCTGCCAAGGGCCCTCTGTTGGTGTGCTGCACAGGACCCTGACCTTGGCTCTCCTGAAGAAGCCTCTACAAGTATATTATGGAGGAGGCAGCTTCATCACAGAGTACAAGAAGTAAGATAACATTCCAACTCACTTTCACACTCCTGATGTTTGAAACATTAAGCACTCCCTTACGTATACTACCCTAGACAGGGTTGTTTCACAAAACTCACTAGCATTATCATACCAGGCCTATCACTATGGGACACTTCTCCCCCCAATGAACGGAGTCCCCCACATCTCTAGCACACAGGAATCCTAGTCTAGTCCCCTTCCTTCATTACCCAAACTCCATGTCTAGATACCTAGATACCAGTCTAGCTCATCCCTTAAGCCATTTTTTTATGTCATTGCCAAACTAGGTCTCCTTCAAACAAGTTGACACTGGGAGACCTAGATGGTACCCTTATTTCTTGTTTAGCTTACTGGTTAATGAAGCCAGATTTCATGGTTCTACATATTATAATCAAGGTAAAGCCTTTCACCTCTCAAGCCTAGTCATTATTCGAGGCAAATATTATCTTTGTTTCTAGGTTGCTGGTTACCTCAGACCAAAATCCCATGACCCATCTAGGTCTGTCCATGGGACTCTGTCTAATGCTGCTCATCCTGGCGGGTGCACTGGGAACCATGGCCTACCAGAAACGAGCTGCTCTTCGGGTGGGACCATCTGCCCCTATCGTTCACCAGAGTTCCAAGGCACAACCAGCGGGCCAGTTGGAGGAATTAAGGGAGGTGTAATATTACCTAAAGCATAATGTGGGTAGGTAGACTATTTCTTGGTAGTTAGATGGAAAATCGATCTAGCTATATTTAAGTACTACTTTTCTCAGAATGCCTTTCTCTGGATATTGCCTTTATACTAGCCTTGCAAAGAAAAAAGGGCAGACACATAAGGTTCTGAAAATTTGTTCTTTATTTTGATACAAAAAAATAAACCCTTTAAGCTATAGTGTTGCTTGTTCTCATATTATAGAGCTAACTTATAGAATAAGAGCACCTGCTACCATCCAAGTATATCACACGCTATACAAAGTCATTGTTATTTGGATTCAAATTAACATCAGTGTGGAAGGAGTAACTATCTCCCTCTCCTGATTTCATATAATTTTATTAACGCATCACTAGAAGCTAGTGGTAGGAATGTCACATAAATATGCCAGAATCTGATAAGGTTGGAAATCAGCCATCTGAACCCAGCTAAACCATAAAAACATGAGCTTTTATTGCCCTCTCTTCTGCTTCTGAAGTGGGTTCTACTTAATACCCCCAGAGGCCAGCAGGAGGTCTGAGTTAAAATGTGTAGGTTCTTTCTGGTTCTGGTTGTCAAAGAAGCCATTAAATTCTTGCATGTTTGACATTTCTTGGAAAGAATCAAGCAAGGAGGCAGGCTGCTGATCTGGATTTACTTCGGTGGAAAATATTTACATTACTAGTCAAGTTGGCATGTTGCTTAACATTGAAATAACTTGGCCTGTAATGGTCAGTAATGGGAGAAATCATTCCCAGACCTTTTAAGTGACACACTTGAAGTTCCCACTATAAAGTTGTGGCCTAGGCTCCACTGCTATGATTTATCTTCTCTTCTTTTATTTGAATGCCTATCAGTCTTGACCAGCTGTTGCAGCCACTGCTTGGTAAAACTTTGCCACGAAGTCTGGCTCACTGACCTCCAGCTGCCTGACAAATTCATTTCGTTCCTGCTCAGCCCAACCTCGAAACCACTGATCCCAAAGACGGAGCTGGCACTCAAAGATACAAGGTGGTCGGTTTGTTCCAGACACACTAAGCTGCTCCAGACCTTCCAGCAGTGGCTGTAGTTTTCCTGGCACTGCCTTAGCTACCAAGTCCTGTAGGAAACGTTCACGCTGGGGACCCGACCAACTGGCAAACCAGTGAAGAATACACTTCATCTCCTGGGAAGTGATGTAAGACATTGGAGGAAGGGAAGAGTCAGTAATACTGTCTGGCACTGAGGGGAAGGGAGTAGGGAATGATGGTGGCATCCAAGAGGAAGATGAATCCAATGGCATCCTGAAACATAAAAACATCCAGATAAAGCAACCAAAATACAACTTGTCAACAAAGAATCTTACCATACTCAATCGACATTACAGAGAACGTTTACACCAATTCAATTTGTAAGAAAACAACAAAGTCCTTTATTTAGGCTACTATCCAACTACTTTTGAGAAGTCACTGAAGAACAACTTTATTTTATATTTGCCAATCTTCTTTTCTCAAATTCATTACTCTATTCAGCCGCAGCTTCCTTCCATCGGTCTGAAAAATAATCTAAAAATAAACATTTTCTTCTTCATTCTCTCCCAAGTATTTCTATGTTCGAGGTTTAAAAAAAAAAGATAAATGTGGCGTGCCCTGGTGGAGCACTGGTTAGGTCAATCACTTCTGATGGAATAAACCACATACCCCCTAGGTTCGAGTCCCAGATCTGGGGGAAACAGGCAGTGTGAACAATAAAAAAATCAAATAAAAATGCTTCTTCCTCCTTTCTCTTTCTGCCTGCCTGCCTACTGGCCGTCATTCCTGCCTGTACTTTCCCTTTAAAAAAAAAAAAAGATAACTCTTGGTCCAGTACATCTTCCCTAAAGTTAAAAAAGGTAAACATTTTAAAATCAGTACATGCAGCTGGTCAGGGCCTAGATATTAATCATTCAGAGCTATCAACAATGGGACAAGAAAATAAACATACATGATGAAAAAGCCTCCTTTGCAATGTGCATATTGAGCCTCTGAAATATACCAAGGACTTCATAACAGCTATTAGATCTCTATATTTCTTGTAAAGCACTAGCAAATATCAAAGAGCAGAGTGAGGGCACTTCACTCACAATAATATAACACAGTAAGAAAAGCAGGAAAAGCCACGTATTTATTCAAGACAGAAAACACGGTCTAAATGGTTTCTAAATGGTTTGCAGCCATAGCGCTCTAACAAGTAGATCTGCAGATGAATGACAATCGTCTCTTTGAATAATTTCAAAGTTATTGATTTGCATCACTAATAAAATAGGTCAGTCAACTTGAATAGTTTTGAGTCCCATGATGCATCTCTAACGACAAAAACTTTAAGCTACTCACCAATGGCCTATTTCACTGTTTCTTTTGCTAACAGTTAAGAGCATTTGTAGTGACAAAGAAAAGAACTCATAATCAACAGTACTGTTAAGTAGCAAAACAGTCTCGGGAAGTATCTGTTTTGCTTTTTCCACCAATGGTCCGACAAGAAGCAACTCCTTCCTCCTAAGGCACCTCTATCCTCGAATTCGGAGAAAGGGAAAACCTTTCCCGAGTCCCACGACATGGATTCCAGGACAAACTTCAAGTTCAGTGATCATGAATTAGTTCACAGCATGGATCAAAAGGCAAGGTGCTGCTAACGCTCACTCTGGAGGCCAAGGAGCCTGGTACTTCGAGGTCCCAAAGAGCGACACAGCCTCAGCTGGGATTGGCGGCTTTCAGAAGGCAGGCGGCAGCTGCTTCCGAAAGGGAGCGGGAGGCTTGCTCAACTAGGGTTAACCCGCAAACACCGAGTCTGACCCGGTCCAGTAAAGGACTTCTACCTTGCTTACCTCCCCTTGCCTTTCCCAGGGCACCCACAGACCGTCACAAGAATGCTTAGACTCCAACTACCGCAGCCGCTTCCATGTTTCCTGAAAACCCTCAACAGGGCCAGCCCGGAAGCCCACGCACTTCCGGCTCCGGACCGGCTCCAAACACCCAAGCGCCTCAGCGCCTCAGCCCTAAGTCCGGACATAGCCGAACAACTCCGATTGAGGTTATGTCAGAGCCGAGGACTTCCGAATAGAGTCGATTCAAAGCCTCGGTAAGACGAAGATAACCGAGCAGTGAACGCGGGCAGCGGGAGGGGGAGCGGATGACCGAATGGAAAGAACCGATTGGTGCCGAGGTGGAGACGGAAACACCCGAGCAGTTCCGGAGGAACCCGGGATGTTCTGAGTGGTAATCGAGGGGTTGAATATGGCAGTGGGCGGGGTCAGCTCTGTACGTTCGAAGGGCGTTGGCGGAAATTACCGAAGATGCCCGAAGCCGTCGGGACGGACCCGAGTACCTCATGCAAGATGGCGGAGCTGGAGGAGGTGACTCTGGACGGGAAGCCTCTTCAGGCGCTGCGGGTGACCGACCTGAAGGCCGCACTGGAGCAGCGAGGCCTAGCCAAGAGCGGGCAGAAGAGTGCCCTGGTTAAACGGCTCAAAGGGGTGAGGAGACGGCATTGCCGAAGTGTCGGAGGGGAGCGGACCCGGTAGAGACGAGTCTCTGCCGCGGCGCAGGCGCAGTGTCCGGGCTCGGCGCGAGCTCGCTCAGGCCGCCAGCGCAAGCCTCCAGATCCGCGCGCACGGTGGTTGGTGAAGCTCGCGCCGGGGTAGAGACAGCGCCGGTTCCCGCCTAACGGCAGCAGCGCGAGCCCAAAATGGGAGGGTGCGCGCTACTCTCCCGGAGTGTCTTAAGCTCCTTCCTCCTTCCCCCACCCCCTCCTTGTTTGTGTCTGTGGTTTCGGCGCATGCGCTGCAGAAGGAGTTAAATCCCACTACTACCACCGGCGTTGCTGCCTGAGGGGGCCGAGTCGGTCAGGGTCGGAGTTGGGGGGTATAGTCGGGCGGCGTGGTTGGTATGTCGGTATCTGGAAGAATAGGATTGGGGTAGGGGGAAAATGCTTGATTGGGTTAGAAGATGAGCAGACGAGATACCTAGATTTGAAGGGATTTGGTTAGTGAGGGCTGTATAATGTGCAGGGTATTCAGAAGCAGTTTAAGTGGGTGAGGATCTGGTGACTTTCAGTAGGAGAGGTGAAACAAGTTGGTTTGTGTCGGGGGTTTTTAATACGTTTGAGTAGATAGGGTGGTGAGATTATCATGAGGTAGGTAGGTACGTGGATTGGTGTGTATGGATTTGATGTAAACAGAGAGAAGATTAAGGTATCTTGGTGTTAATTAGGATACATGGCCAGCAGTACAGATGAGGGCTAGGTTGCTCTCGATTCAACTGACAGACCAGACTGGTGCTTATACCGAAGCTGACAGTTTAGAGAGAGAGAGAGGAGTGTGTGTGTGTGTGTGTGTGTGTGTGTGTGTGTGTGTGTGTGTGTTGGATCAGACCAGTGTACAGTCTGTCATTTTGTCATCTGTAACCTCCTCTTTGAAATTTTGATAAATGGGATAAATCTAGGTGCCACTCAATGGGAAGCTACAAATCTACTCAAGTAGATCTAGTCCTGAGTAACTGACAAAATAATTCAATCAGGCCCAACCCATATTGGTCTCATGTAGTTGAATCGAATTTGAGTATTTGAAGTGAGTTTACCTGCAAGACCGGATTTAGAAGGGACACTCGTCCAAAGTGCAGAATATAATAGGAATTGTAGTACTGGTTTTGTCACTGTCAATTTTATTACATAGCTAGGTCACTGATATTTCTGTGTGCCTTCATTTTATATCTGTTAGTTCAGGAACAGTAACAATGGCTACCTTTAAGGGTCTTCTGAAGATGATTTAGAACAGTATCAGTAAAGGGCTTTTAGGTCCCTGGAAAATGAGTACAGTTTTAAGTGTGTATGGTAGTCTTGCATTTAATGAAGGGTGGGGTTTTTTCCCCAAGTGTGACTTTTTACCTTCTCTATCCCAGGCTCTAATGCTAGAAAATTTACAGAAACACTCAACACCCCATGCTGCATTCCAGCCAAATTCCCAGGTAAGAAAGGTTTATTAGAGGGGGTTGGCTCCTGGGATGTATATACACATCGGAGTACACGATGTGTATTTGGTGCAAAGTCCTCACCAATACTTTTGCTAAGTTCCCTGGTTCAAAAATGTTCTTATACCAGGACAGTTGAATTCTAATCATGCCCAGTTGTACGCAAGAGTCTAGAGTACAGAATCAGAGGAGCTATTAGTTCATTTCTGACACTTGAAATGTTATGTGCAGAAACATGGGGTTCCTGTTGATTAAATACAGTGCAGGCTCTAAAGTCATTTATTTACCATTGATTTAGGCAAAGTGGTTGATGCCTTGTAGATATGAAGTAGATAATCAGTAGGGCAGAGTAGGAAAATACTTTATAGATTTTCCAAGAATTCAAACTTTTGGAAATCACTAGTGTTAACTAACTGTGCAGTTATTCCTAATCCTTATTAGTACCTGTGTTACTTAGGGCAAGCAATTTAACCTTTGGAAGCCTTGGTTTCCTTAATTTCCATATGTATAATATGAGAACAAATTGGAAAACTATGGATCCATAGTTTTATAATTGCTCTACTTTTAGGAGCTTCCTAGGGAAGTTTCTTTCTAAATGAACAGGTTCACACTCCCCTCTTAAACTAGGTTAGATACTTTAATTTGCTCTTACTGGATTTATGCATAGGATTTCTTTAGAAGAAATCGTTTCACAATTTAAAAGAATACAAATTCTTAAACTATGTGCTCTTAAGATCTTTTCAGCTTTTAAAATCTCATTATAATATGTCATGCACTTAAAGGAATAATCCAGGTCTTTGTTAATGCAGTGATGTACAAGATCTAGTATTAGACGAAATTTCAAAATTTGTGGGAAAACGAGAGCTTTCCTATTCCCTTGTTAGCACCTCATTAAGCTGTAAATATTATAATCTAGCCAGTTCATGGATGTTTAGTTAACTACTTTAACAAATCTTAAGAAACTGCATAGTTTACACTTATGCTGCTTTTCCATTTTAGTCCTTGAAGCTGTGCTTTTATTAACAGGATTATTGCAGCAAGTACATACATTCTCTAATACATGCAGCCCACACTTCATCACTGTCCGTTGACTACCGAGAATTTCTTATCTTTTTTGGGTGAAAATAAACATTTATTCTGAGAGATGACTATTAATATAGAAAGTATTCAGATTTTTTTTTTTCTGCAGTTCTAATGGGACTTGCTAAAGCATGAAGGGCCTCAGGAGAAGGACTTAGGAAAACTGAAAGGCAGAAGGTTGATGTGGGAGTCTGTTGCACACACACAAACACACACACACACACACACACACACACACACACACACGGAAAAGAAATTAAACTCTTTGACTTTAAATAGTTATCAAGGATTTCTTCTCAGAGAAAATGGAGTTAGAACTCATCTAAATGCTATCAGTACAACCCTTTTTCCTCTCTTGATTTTATACTTTTAAGTTCTGTACTTGAACTTAGAGATTTATGACACAATGCTTTCTAAATAGATGGAGATCTTTGGTATCAACAAAAGATGAACTTGCATGAACTAGTATTTTTTCCTCTAGGTTTTGGTGTTACTGAAAGGAAAATTTAGATTTTCTTTAAGATAATGGTTTAGATTATCTAAAAAGTTAGATTTTAAGCCATCCTTTTATAGGAATTTTGAGTTATGTGTGCGTCACTCTGGTTGGGAACTGGATGTTTAAAATAAAAAATTCTGTGTAGTTCCTTGTTTTGTCATCTTTTGGACATTTATTTTGGTCTTCAACATAGGAGTAGCTTAGAAGAGGATCTTTCACCATTTAATCCTCTTTCTCGGGTTAAAATATAACAGCCACCTTTGCTCCATGGAATTTTCTTCCCTGCATTTTCGTGGTTTGCTTTCCTAGAGTTTCTTTTTCCATGTCCTTTTCACAGATTGGGGAGGAAATGAGCCAGAACAGTTTCATAAAGCAGTATCTGGAAAAGCAGCAGGAGCTACTTAGGCAGCGTCTGGAACGTGAAGCTCGAGAAGCTGCAGAGCTTGAAGGTAAGCCCAGACTGTTACTTTTTACAAGAAATTCTTCATTCTTATTCCTGTCATTGAGTAGATGGACCTGTTTAGGCAACTTCAGGAATAATTTATGCTGAAACTGCTACTTATTTGATTTGGAATTTTATGGAGTCAGGTGAGTTACTATTTATCTTTTGTCAGGGAAGAAGACACTTAATTTGACTATCTTGTTAGAAGAGGATTCCTGCCAACAGGAAGAGTTATAAGTAAACTGAGCTATCCTTTAGAGGAGGTAGAGCTTATTAATCCTATGGCGTTTTTCTCTGTATATAGTGCTCTTTTTAGTATCTACTCTGTATCCATGACTTTGCCTGACTGCCTTCACTACTCAACATATTCCCACATGCTGAGCCCTTCACTCCCTCCCTGCCCCGATCCAATCTACTTTGCAGAAGCTTCAGCTGAGTCAGAGGACGAGATGATCCATCCTGAGGGAATGGCTTCCCTGCTACCTCCTGACTTTCAGAGCAGCCTGGAGAGACCAGAGCTGGAACTCAGCAGACATTCGCCTAGTACGTATCTCCCTCCCCACTGCGCTGTTTGTCAATCCTGCGTAGTTGGTGGGGGAGGTAGTTACACCTCCTTGCACACTAAGACTCCATAAACTCCCAGGGAGATTTTGTGACGTTTTCATGTGACATCTCTTTTCCATGAAAATGATGTCCTATTTGAAGTCTGCTTTTTACCTCTGTTGTGTTACCCTACCTCTCAGTGTTTTATAAGGTAGGAATGATTTTTCTTCTTATTTGTACCTCTTTTTTTTTTTAAGGCTAGGTTCAGGCAGGAATGAAAGCAGGTAGGCAGGCAGCAGGAAAAGAGAGAAAGAAGCATTTTTATTTATTACTTTATTGAATTGCTCATCTTGGTTGTCCCCCTCCTAACCCTGGGATGCAAACTTTGGAATTTATGTGGATTGCGCTTGGCCGGAGGCAGCAGACCAAACTACTACTCTACTGGGCACGTCTCATCTATACCTCTTTAACCTCCTCTATCTCTGAACTTAGCAATAGTCACAACTCTTTTGCATCTCTTCACCAATTATGTATCTTATGTATTGCATATTCAGTCATCCCCCAAAATGACATTTGCTGTAGTTCATTCATTTCATTCAGCAAATTTTTATTAAATACCTGTTGTATGTTAGGTACCATAAGTATATTGTAGAAAAAGACAAATCTCCACCATGAAGAAAAGTACATTCTAGTGAGGAGATTCAACAGGTTTTTACATAATTAATTACCGTTGTGCTACACACAGACAATGCAGAGCATTATGTGCACATATTACAGGGAACTCTACCTCTGAGTGGGGTTAGTTCAGTCACATTATAGAAAATACTGAACACCCGTTTTGCATAGTATTGCAAGCAAAAGTCTGTAAGTACAGCCTTTATCTTCTAGGAACTATCTGTTTAAGATAGTATACTCTTAGGAGACATATGAAATGCATGTGCTTGGTAGGTAGATATATTAAACTAATGTGTGAATTGATACATATTTTGAATCATTAATGTTTGTGGTCAGGAGGAACGGGAAAGCTCTTTCATAGTTATTGTTTCTTCTCACGTAAAAATCAGTTAAAATGTTGAATTCTTGCTGTATACATATCTCTGCTAAAGTAAACGGAGAGTAATCACTGCACATTGTAAAATCTATTGGAAAATAATTACATGTAAACTAACAATAGAAGATGATGTGTTTTTTTAAGTGACATAAAAAGTACAGACTCAGGTACCATAAGAATTCAAGATCCAAAGATCTCTGAGGACTAGAGTGATTAGAGAGCACCTCTTGAAGGAGGTACAGAATTTGAGTCTTAGAAATAGGTAGGATTTGAGATTGCACAAAAAAAAGACAAGATGATATTTTGAGGAAGGAACAAAGGCATAGAGATAGGAATGGACATGGTATTTTTAAAGGCGAGGTAATAAATCTAAGAGTAGAGTATCATTTCATATTCAAAGAGAAGCAATTAAAAAGGTAGCTTGGGATAATATTACAAGTTCCAATGAGCATGAGCTTTTCTATTCTAAAGTTAATGAGAGAACCATTGAAAATTATTGATAGGACCATGATTTGGTAAGGAGCTCTCCTAAAATATATGAGCCTCCCTCAGTTGAAAATGTATTTTGAAATGAAAATGAGGAATGGATCCTGAAATAGAAACAGGGTTTCAAAAGCCAGTAAATTGGTCATAACCATTAATGTATGTATAGATGTCAAATTGTAATCCCCTACTCTAAAATCTATATAAACCAATGTTATTTCAATTAAAACCAAAAACAAATACAAATAAGGATTTACAGTGAGAGTAGCCAATCTCTTCAGTACTTATCTAATCAGTGGGACTCTGCCTGTAGCTATAATTGTTGAAAGAAAAGCAGCATTAAAGGAAAGAGGTGAAAAAATTAGAAGAATGTAAATTTGTGGAGTATAGCTGACATTGATCTAATGCTCTTCACTACCTCTGATTTTGGATAGAATATGAATCTTGTTATAAATACAGTACAAAATTTGGTCGAGATCCTAAGTGGAGTGGTAATTTGGAGTTTTAGCAGTACTTTGTTGAATCAATGGTAGTTTACCCAGAAATTAGATTCTTTCAGGTGTACAATGTCATTTTGACATGGGCCAGTAAACTCTTGGGTTGCCAGTTGTTGTTGACTTTGAGTGTTTTGGGTTCTTTCTTTAGTAAGGTTTTGATTACATTGAGATTCCTAACAACATATTTTGCTAATTAGTAGTGACACCTGAGGATTTTTTTTTGTTTTAGTTTTACTGTTTTTAAGAATGTGGATTCCTGGACCTTAGCCTTAAAATGTCAGGGAGTGTGAGTTCTGGGACTCAATGAAGTGAAGCAGAGGCAGGAAGAGAGAGGAAGAAGCACTTAAAAAAATTTTTTTATTTAGTTTCATTTTGGTTGTTTCCCCTGGAACGGAGATACAAACCCAGGTCCTTGGGACATATTGAACTGCACCTGCCAGCAGCTGCTGACCAAACTAATATTCCACCAGGGCACACTGGGAATCTACCTTTTTTTTTTTTAACTTAAACAATTTCATGTACTAAGAAATTAAGAAAACCAGTCACAATATAAAACACAAAACAAAAAACCTTTTATTCTATTTTCAATAATTTTTCCTCCTGGGAAGTTATAAGTATACACAATTGTATGGATGAATATAGTAGCAGATGTCTTAATCAATATAAAAATCATTGAGATCTTATATTCTTTTCTATATAAGTTTTAAATTTAATGTGTGTTTTACGTTTACGGCATGTCTCAATTCAAAAGCCAAAATTTCTTCAGGCACACCTTGACGGAGCAGTGGTGATTGGGTCATTCAAGTCCAAAGGAACACAGACCACACCTCCCTGGATTCAAGTCCTGGACCCAGGAGGAAGCAACCAATGTGAACAGCTAAATTAAATAAAGCTGCTGCTTCCTCCTCTTAAAATAAATAATCAGAAATACTTTATCTGTATTTAAATTTCATAAAATTCACATTGAAAGTTTAGATTCACGTGCCCAAATTATTTCAAAAATATTTAAAAGGCTTCTTTTAAGACCAAGAGGTAATTTTTTTCCCTTCCCCTGGCCCCTGGCCCCAGGTCTCAGACCAGAGTCCTTGTACTTTACATGGCTTGCACCTTAATTACTAAGCTACAGGTATGGATCAAGTATTGATTTTTTTTTTTATTTAAATTTATTACAATTTAAAATTCACTTCCTCAGTCATATGAGCCACATGTGTAGTACTTACTGAATTCCTTCATGTGACTGGAGGTTACCATATTGGATAGTGTACTTCTCAGAGATGATCTTTCTTATTCACAGTCATCACCCGTGTGTTTCACTGATGAATCTTAGTAGGAGCTGTCAGCTTAAAGGCTCATAATACCGTGAAAACCCTGGGTGCTTTTTCTCTGGTTTCATGGTAATAGTAGTAACTGGCTAAAGTTGTAATTCTGTTGATCATGTCTTTTGGCCTTTAAAATGTGACACAGCACCTGTGATTTCCTAGGCACTTTCTAAATAATTTAACATTTGTTAACTTAGTGAATCCTCCTAACATAATGCCATGAGGTAGGTGAGAAGTTATCAGATTTGTTATATTTGCTGCACCCTTGGTATTTCAGTAATTTTTTCACAACACCCCCAGGACAAGATATGTAAAAGTTCAGCTATTAACTAGTTAGGGCCAAACATAATATATGTGTCTTAATAATTTAGAGTCATTTGGAATATACTTTTATTAGAAGAATTTTTTTTTTACTTTTCATCACACTTACTAAAGGTATATGCATACCTGTTGACGTTTTCAGTCTTGTCATCGGATTAAAAATGCTGTTCCGTATTGATTTTCTTTTTCCCTTTTTTTTTTTTTTTTGTTAAAGGAAAGATGTAAGCAGGAATGAAGGTGAGTAGGCAGGCAGGCAGGAAGATAGAGGAAGAAGCACTTTATTTTTATTTAGTAGTTCATATTGGTTTTTCTCCCTGGCCCCAGGTCTTAAAACCTGGACCTTGGGGTGTGTGTGGGACTGCTACCATGGTGTGGTGTGCCAGACCACTCGGCCGCCAGAGCATGTCCTCCATACCGATTTTCATGCCATACTTGTTGAAAATTAAGCTTTCTAGAGATAGGACATTGTTGCAAAATAGCCTGCCATGTAATGCTGGAACTGTGAGCTATGTTTAACTAGTAGTTTGACTGTATACAAGAGGTTTTGAGTAACACTGTTTCCTTTGAAATTTAAATATCCTTTTGTAGTCCCCTGAGTCTTGGTCTTGAGTGTGTTTCAGATGCATTTTCGGAAGTGGAGAGGTAGAATTAGTCTCATCATTTTACAAATGGGGAAACAGGCAAGGAGATTAATTTTTCCAAAGTCTCACCATAAGTAAGGGTAGAGTTGTGTTTTAAACACAAAGGGGTGTGTGTGGGTTTATTATCATCTGTGATTTTTAACTATTCTGCACTTCTGATTTCCTAATAATACATCCCAAAGTATGAGAAACCAAATCAGTTAGTAAGATGTATCCTCTATCCAGCTGAACGTCAGTTCAGGTCCTAGACCTGCTTGCCTTCAGATTCATCTTTTCTCTTGCTCTGCCTTGTATTTCAGGAGAGCTAAACTGCTGGCTTCACTCCCCATGGGACTCCTTTTTTTTTTTTAAGGAAAGGTATAGGCAGGAATGAAGGTAAGCAAGCAGATAGGCAGGAGAGAGAGAAGAAAAAGCACTTTATTTAGTTGTTCATCTTGGTTGTCTTCCCCAGCCCTGGGTGTTGAACCAGGGACCTTGGGATGTATGTGGACTGCACTGAAGTGGACTAGACCACCAGGGATGCCACTTTCTAACGGTGGTTCTATTGATCAGTTTATGGATGACTAACTGAAAGAACAGTTTTTCAGTATTAAAGTTAATCAGGATGCTCAGCTTATAGTTCAGCAGCATCCTGTTTATGTGCTAGAAACTAAAGCCCCAAAAAGATAGAATTGGGTTTATAAAATTCTCCCTGATCTTCCTCTTGACTTAACCGCTCCATTTTTTTTTCAGATTTTTCTAAACCGTTGGGAGTCAGTATCTACTTCAGTATCATAACTGGGTGTAAAAAAGTGTTTATTTGCCTTTAATTTTTTTTAAAGCTCAATCTAGGAAAATTAGGAAAAATACAAAACATTTTAAAATAGATATCCAGAATATAGGTTCTTTAGCAAAGGTATAGCCCCAGGGAACCTTAGCCAGCCTGTGGCTAACAGACCATGTAGCCCTCTTTTTTCTCATATTAAATCTGATTGCTGAGTCTCTAGAGTAAAGTGTTAAATTGCTTATACAACTAACATGAGTCAGATTTAGGTTCAGCATCATTGCCAGGTCTTTAGTCTTTTAATTCCTATTTCTCGTTCAAACACAAGGATACCCTTTGCCCACTGACTTTGTTGTGATAGCTAGCTATCTTACTTGGGTCCTCGCTGCTTAGGGATTTGTTTTCTGGGATGACAAAACTACTTTTTTCTTTTATTTTTTAATTAAGAAAAAGCATAGATAGGCAGGAAGAGAGAAGAGGAAGAAGCACCTTATTTTTATTTAATTGCTCACACTAGTTGTTTCCCCGAGACCTGGGACTCGAGCCCAGGACTATGTGGCCTGCACTCCTTCAGAGGCAATTTACCTAACTGCTACTCTGCTAGAACATGTCTCTACACATTCTTTTAACATCTGGTTTAAGACACCCATATGACTATGCTTATAAGGGAAGAAGTTACCTTTCTCAGAAGCTTGTCTATAGCACATTAGCTCCTTAAAAGGAGCTAGAAAGGATTCTTCCTCTCTTCCTTATATTTCGTATGGCTTACTAAGTTCTTGTTTCATGTCTGAGGATCCCTCCAGTTGTCACTTTGTAAAACAAAGACATCCAAAATTTCTGAACAGTCCTGCCCATTTTCCTCACATCTGTTGCTCAAGTGCTTCCAGAGGACTAATTATCTAGAATTCTATCTGATTTTTTTGGTCGTTTTGTTTTAAAGAGGAAGGAATGAGGCAATTTTAGACAGGAAGAAAGGAGGAGGAAATATCCTGTTTTATTTATTTGTTCATCTTGGTTGTTTTCCCCCCAACCCACCCCAGACACAAACCTGGCTCCTTAGGCTTCAACATGGACTAGATCCCAGCTGCAGGCTTAACACCTGAACCATCAAGATATCCCTAGAATCCTGCCAGTTTTACAGTGCTACAGCATGGATCAAATAGTAGCATAGTTTACAGTAGGTGGAAAAAGAAACTTATTTGCTTGTAATCCTTATTTTATTTATTTATTTATTTATTTTTAAGGGAAGGTACAATCAAGAATGAAAGTAGGCAGGAAAGAAAAGAGGAAAGGCAGCCTTTTTTTTTTTTTTTTAAGAAAAGACAGGCAGGAATGAAGGCAAGTAGGTAGGCAGGCAGGAAGAGAATGAACAAACATTCCATTTTATTTCTGTTGTTCACACTAGTTGTCATCATCCTGTGTCCCTCCCCCTCACTCCCCAACTCCAACCCAGGGGTATGTGGCCTGTGCTTTGGAGGCAATTGACCTAACCACTGCTCTACCAGGGCCTGCCAAGTTTATTTTTTAAAGGAAAAGTGCAGGCAGGAATAAAGATGAGCGTAGGCAAGAAGAGACACGAGGAAAAACCACTTTATTTTTATTTAGTTGTTCGTCTTGTTTGTTGTTGTCATCATGTGTCCCCACCCCCACCCCCCGCTCTCCCGCCCCACATCAGGAACCCAAATCCATAAATATTCTTGTGTTTTTGGTTTTTTTTGTTTTTTTTTTTGAAGGAAAGGTGTGGGTGGGCAGGAATGAAGATGAGTAGTCAGGTAGCAAGAAAGAGGAGGAAGAAGCATCTATTTTATTTTTATTGTTCACACTGGCTGCTTCCTCTAAGACCTGGGACTTGAACCCAGGGCATGTGGCTTGCTCCTTTGGGGGTGACTGACGTTACTGATGGCCCACCAGGGTATGGCAGTATTAAAATGTTTTAAATAGGAAATACAAAGTATACTTTTAAAAATATTTTAACACATTTATCTTTGGCCAACTCTGTTTCTTGGTGGTTTTTTTTTTTAATCCCATTTATTCAGAGCATAAATGTACTTACTAAAACTTGTTATTTGCCACAAAGCATCCTTTTTTATGACTTTAAATATGTGCTTGTATAACCCTTGTTTTTAAATTGAAAACAAAAAATGTTTCTTATACAGAACTTACAGTGATAATGAATAGCAAATACTTGGGGTTATTAGGCCTATGAATTTTAGCTGTCGAAGTGTTTGTTGAGTATCTGAATATCTCATTTCTCTCTAGAGTATAGGCATTTTTTTATTTGTTTTTCTTTCCCTCGGGCCCTGGGTCTCAAACCCCGGTCTTTAGGCTTTTTGTGACCTGCTCCTTAGCTGCTGAACCACAGAGGTGTACCTAGAATATATGATTTTATCCCCTTTATTTTTTTAAACTAAAGGTACAATATTCATTAAAAACAATTGGAAAAACAAAATTTTGAATCTTCAATATTATCCCACAATGATTGATTATCCCATGATTGATATTATGGTGTATACTTTTTTCAGTTCCCTACTTTTTAAATTAATATAAGCTTAACATATCTGTAATATTCAAATATTTACTTTGCCTCCAATCTGGTTAACTTTTTATTTTTTAATTCTCGAGCATCTTGATAATGATATTTTTGAAGATTTTTTTAAGTTCACAACCAAATTTAGAGGCAAGTAACAGATATTTTCCATATTACCCTCTGCCCTCACATATGTGTAGCCTTCCCCGTTATCAGCATCCCCCATCAGAGTGGTACATTTCTTAAAATTAATGAAACTGCATTGACGTATCAGAATCGCCCATAGTTTACCATAGGGTTCATTCTTGACATACATTCTGAAGTTTTAGACAAATGTATAATAATGTGAATCTGTCATTAGAGTACAGTGACAGAATAATTTTGCTGCCCTAAAAATCCTTTCTGCTATGATTATTCATCCTTCTGTTATCCTCCGCCATTTTTTTTGTTGTTAAACTACATTAAATCAATTTTTTTCCCCCTTACTCTCCCAGTAGAGCTGTGCCTAAAATTCATGGAAAAGATTACATTTTCTTTTGGTTTTACTTATTTTGTAATTTAACCTATTCTAGGTCGTTTAATTGTGAATTTATAATTATTATAGCTACCACATTAGTGATCTCAAATGATTCACATGTTTGCTTGGGGGTCTGGCCTATCAATATCTATCCTAACCATAGATCCTGTACAAACACTGGTAATGCAAGTCTTTATATGAAATGGTTTATATTCAGAAATCCTGTTAATCAAGTGATCATGGAGTTTTACAAAATATGCAGTTTTCTAGTTCATTTTGTAAGTTTATTTTCTTTAATTACAGAAGCAAAGAATAATTCATTTTAGATTGTTGAAATACAGAAATGAGAGAAGAACTTGAGTTAGAACTCATACCATCTGCTTTATTTGTACCAGTTTAAGTACCGCAAGTATAGAAAATGCTTCTATGAGATTTAAATCTTTTGTTCTGTACTAAAACACTTCATTCTAGCTGATTAAGTATCGGGAATAGAATTATCTTTAGAATGTTTTCTAATATGAGTCTCATTAATACTTGAATTGCTAGTCTAGGTAGTATTTTAATATTGTTAGAAAACCTGGAAATCTTCTAGTCTGTCCCTTCCTTTTTGTCAGTGAAAACACTGAGACTCAAGTGATTTACCTACAGTTACCTTCCTTCATGGAATGTGAGTGAAATATTTTTCTCATTTCACATGAAGATATTTGGAATGATCTCTATTGGCACTTTTCAAGCTTTGAAATAGTAGAACTTTCCTTAAAAAAAAAAGTTTTGACCCTGAGCTCTAGTATATAAAAAGCAGAATTGAGAGAGCCGATTTCTGAAACCTGTCTGACTTGCTTGAAGTAATTTCTAGGAACTTTAGGGTCCTGAAAACCATCCTCTAGAGATTGTGATGAGGCTTGTTTTAAAAACTGGTTTATTAATCATAATATTTTGGTCAAACCTAATGGAAGTAATAGGCAGTCCTCCAAAAATGGACACTGTACATAGTGAATTTCAGAGTAACAACATTTTTATAGAAATAAATGCACTTTGTATTTGTACAATGCTGCTAGACGATTTGAAACCTTTGGTGGTGGTTTTATATTTATTTGAATTATTAGTAATATGTAAATTGGGCTTGCGATATTAAAAATATTCCAGATGTATACAACAGGAATTACCAGTAGTGCTCTGATCCTTGGGGCTTTATATTGTCTTCTGAATAGAAATCAAAGAAATTGATAGATATATATTGACCTGCTTCTATGCAATGATTGATTGGATCTTAGGAAGCATCCTTGAATGTGTTCATGTCCTATGTCTGACTTGATTTTCTTGCATTTGATAGGAAAAAGCTCCTCTATTTCTGAAGAGAAAGGTGAATCTGATGATGAGAAACCAAGGAAAGGAGAACGACGATCGTCCAGGGTCAGACAGGTAACTCAACTACTTCCTAAAGCCCCTTTTGCCTCTTTAGGTAATGCTTGGATTTCTCTTTTTTCTTTTCTTCCTCCTAAAACTATTTCAGACTTGGTGTCTTGCTAGATAACTGTACAGTTTCCTTCTTTCTCTTTATCATCTTTTTCTTGTTTTTTTTTGTTTGTATTTTATATAGATTTGCTCTTCCCTTTCTACATGAATGTAAAAAAAATCTGCCCCCTTCTGTAACTCAGGTGGCTACGAAACAGGCTATAAAATATAAAACTTGGGGGCATGCCCTTTTGGTTTAGGGGGCTGAGATGCTGGTATATGAATCATGTACATGTAAAGCCTAAGGACCTTTCAAGTCCCAGGGACAGGGTGAAAAACCAGAAATGAACAACTAAATAAATGTTTCTTCCTTAAATGCTTCTTCTCTCCCTTCCTAAATAGGAAGCAGACCTAAATAAAGCAAACCTTAATTGTGCAAGTTTGCAGACTGGTTTTTATTCCCAGAGCACATTATTAGAAAATATATGACATAATTATTCATTTAAAACTTTGAAGCAATAAGATACTTCAAAGCTCTAAGTGAGAGTACAAAAGTATGTGTGTAGTGGTGAAAAAATTAAATATACCTGGTATACTGTGGTGGCTCAGGTGTTAAGCCCATGCCTAGGGCACAGTCCATAAGGACCCAGGTTCATGACCTAGGTCTGGGAAGAACAACTAAATAAATAAAATTCTTTTTCCTTCAGGTCTGCTGCCTGCCTGCCTTCATTCTTCCTTAAAAAAAAAAAAGATAATAATCATATTAAATGATAATGGGTCAGTTCCCTCACATACACATTTTCTTTATGTTCTCTTTATATTTATTTTAAAGCTTGAACCAAAAAAATATTTTGATTCGCACAAGAGCTCATGTTAGTCATGTTTGTCTACTGTCACACTTAGTTCTATGTTGCTTTTTGAAATTGTGTATCATTGAGGTTCTCCTTTCCATGTGTGTCTCATGAGTTAACTTTTTCTCTTCTCTTGATAGTGAGCAAATCTATTTGGAACCATTATATATCTTTTCTTTCAGGCAAGAGCAGCTAAACTCTCTGAGTGCAGCCAGGCTGCTGAGGAAGAGGAAGATCAAGAAACACCTTCCAGAAATCTGAGGGTTAGAGCAGATCGAAATCAGAAAACAGAGGAAGAAGAAGAGGAAGAGGAAGAGGAGGAAGATGAGGAAGAAGATGATGAGGGACAAAAATCTAGGGATGCATCAGTGCTGAAACAGATTAAGGAAGAAGAGAGGGAAGAGATGCCCAAAGCAAAACCAGAGGAGGTGATGGATGAGAGATCCAAAACCATAAAATCCGAGGAACAAGAGGGGATGGAAAGAGGAGGGAGAGTTACAAGGTCCCAGGAAGAGGCACGAAGAAGTCATCTGGTGAGACATCAACAAGAGAAAGAGATGAAAACAGCTTCTCCCCGTGAGGAGGAAGAAAGAGAGAAAAAATCTTCAAAAGGTTTAGAGGAAAAATCAAAGTCCCCTTCCCCTCCTCGATTGACTGAAGATCCAGAGAAGACCCTTCTTTTACTACAACCAGAGCAAACTGCCAGTGAAGAGGAGACTCCCCCACCTTTACTTACCAAGGAGGCATCCTCTCCACCACCTAATACACAACTCCAGAGTGAAGAAGAAATAGAGCCCATGGAAGGCCCAGCACCCCCTGTCCTCATTCAGTTATCGCCTCCTAATACAGATGCTGAGGCCAAGGAGCTATTAATATCTCAGCATACTGTCCAGTTGGTAGGAGGCCTATCTCCTTTGTCAAGTTCTACAGACACCAAAGCAGAATCTCCAACAGAGAAAATGCCAGAGGGAAGTGTCCTGCCTCTAGTTCAAAAAAGCACACTATCTGAATCAGCCCAGAAGAGTCTTGAAATGGAATCGGAAAAATCTATTCAACCGCTCCCTCTAAAAACCAAGGAATTGGCATTGGACAGAGGGATCACTGAAGAGTCTCTGAAACAGCCATCTTTGGAACAGAAGGAAGGCAGAATGGCTTCTCATACCCTTCTCCCAAGCCACAGATTAAAACTATCAGCTGAGTCATCTTGTAGCCGGTCCTCTTCATCTTCATCCTCCAGCTCTAGATCAAGATCTCGTTCTCCTGATAGCTCAGGCTCTCAGTCTCACTCACCTCCAAGAACCAAGCTGAGAGATGTATCTCAGCCACGTACTCCCACCAACCCTCGTGGTAGATCCAATATGGGCTCCAGATCCACATCAGGGTCGAGGTCACGTTCCCGTTCCCGTTCCCGTTCGGCATCAAGCAACAGTAGAAAAGTGAGTATGGAGAGAATTCTGTGTGTATGTTGATGTTCTGTCTGTACTCCAGTGTTTTTTCAACCCCAGAGAACCTAGCATGATTTCTGGTAGGAATAGGAAAATCCTTCCTTTAGTCTCCAGTTCCCTGATTACTTTCCACTTATTTCAGTCTATAATTTTCAATTCATTAATCTCTAATGGGGTACTTTTTCATTGTGTCCCTTTGATTCCAAAGAAAATTGAATTTGTTTACCCATCTGCTATAAACATCTTTTTTTTTTTTTTTTAAGAGGAAGGAAGAAAGGGAGAGGAGGAAGAAATATTTTAAGGAAGGAAGGGAGAAAGGGAAGAAGCATCTTCTTTTTTTTTTTTTTTTTACCCCACACCTAGCTCCTGATCGTGAACCAGGGTCCTTGGGCTTTACGTGGTCCGCACACCAGCATCTCAGCTGCGTAAGCCAGAAGGGCATACAGGGGTATGTGTATCCCAGTACCCAGCACCTAGTTGGGATTTAGTAAATATTGCTGAATAATTTAGAAAGTCATTACTATCACTAATTCAAACAAGAACAACCATAGGAATAAAAAAATCCAGAGTTAAATTGGTTCTGTGAAAATTGGAAACCTCAGTGGTCTACTCAATATGTACCATATAAAATAATTTGCCTTATTATGTGTTTCATTTTTTCAGTCTCTGAGCCCTGGAGTCTCCAGAGATAGCAGCACCAGCTACACTGAAACCAAAGATCCCTCTTCTGGTCAGGAGAGTGCAACTCCACCAGTGCCACAACCGCAGGTCCCTGAGCCAAAGGAGAAGACTTTCACCTCATCTTCTGTTCCAGTGAGGCATCTGAGCCAGCCTGAGCCAGCTGAAAAGCATGTGACCCAGAGGTTACAGCCTGAACGGGTAGGCAGTTACGCCTCCTCTGTAGAGGGAGGCAGATGATCAGCCATGATTTTCCCTTTTATCTTAGCTATACAGCTGAAAAGTCAGTCATGACAAAGTTGTACCAAAATGTAGAAGGTGGGGATACTAGTTAGGTTCGGCTTTACTCATTTTCAACTCCCAGGTTCATGAAAGTTCTACAGGAGGTTGAGCAGCAGAATTCCTGGCTCCGTAGCTCTTAGGGTTAGTTCTTCAGAAAATCTTTTTTCTGTCCCAAAAGAAGCCTTTTCTCCATCCTCTCAAAGAATTCTAATAAAAATGATTACTGGCATAGAATTCCTTTGAGCAAGATTCCATTTCATTTTCTAAAATGAAATAACAAAATACATAGTACTGTATGTAGAACTGTTATTGTCTATGTCCTGCTGTGCCTCTTAACCACTTCAGGTTAAAGAAAAGGAACTAAGCAGTTTTAAGTACTTTGCTATGTTTGTTTTGCTATGTTTGTACCAACAGGGATGCCCAAAGAAGTGTGAAGCTCGAGAGGCAGAGCCACCAGCTGCCACACAGCCCCACCTCTCAGAGACTCAGACCTCTCACCTACCAGAATCAGAAAGGATTCATCACATCTTGTAAGTGATATGTGTATCTCTCTCTCTCTATCATCTCTCTCTCTCTCATATCTCTCTCTGTCGTCGTCGTCATCGTCCCCCGCCCCAGAATAACAGGGAACTAAGAGTATGAGACAGTTCTTTGCTCCTAGGATTCTTTGAGTAAGCTAGTCCTAGTTTCCTTTTAAAACTTGAAGGCAGAGTTTTCTTTAGTAAAAGCTAATTTTGGTCATTATACCACCAGTATTCTTAAGGTAGTCTGAAAAGTGGTGGTGAGAGCATAAGGAAACCTCTCTGGGATCATCTGACCAAATTAGTCAGTTGCTTTAGATGCAGATAACAGAGGATTCTGTTTTTTAAACTCAAAGCTCTATGAAGGAATTGACTCAGCATCTTAACTCAGTCTGTAATTCACATTCACCAGCTACATCTGAGTCTGGGAAATAAAGGATATGGAGGGTCTACAAGGAAAGGCACAGAAGGGTGCTGGTTTTTCATTTCTGCATTTTCCCTGGTTATTAACTTTCGATTTATCCAGCACAGTGTTTCTTAGCTCTTATAGCATATAATACAGCAAAGTATGAAATTCATAACAAGTCAGAAGTTTATCACTGGTTCCTTAATAGCCTTGTATTGATCTTAACCAAACGTTTATACAATTAATGTGAGCTATTTAGTCCTAGAAAAATACTCTTAATGTAAAATTACATTTTTAAGAACCAGTTACTTCTTATTTTGAGCTAGATATTATAGATTAAGAAACCATTGAACCCAAATTCCTGGCTTCAGTGTCTCACACGGGAAGTGGGCAGTAGGGCGGCAGGGATAACCTTGTGGAAATAAGATAGCTTCATTTTTAGGCATCAGAAAATCCTGTACTGTGTTAGTGAGTGTCCTGTGTAGATAGCCTAAAGTTGTCCCATAGTTGTCTTTATGTCATTTTAACATTAATACAATCAGTGTAATTTTTCTTTTATGTAAAAGTCTAACAGTTTATACTCTTCTGAGAACTTTAGACTATCTTTGCCTCTGATATTTACAGACTGGTGGGCAGGTGACATGATTTATGATCTCATTCCCTTCTGACTTTAATAATGTTTTATACTCCTTACTATATAGCTTTTGCCTTGGGATATAACCTTGCCCTCCTGTCCATTCTAATTTTCTTACCTCTGTTGCCATCTTGTGGCTATTACATTTTTGGTGTGAGAGCCAAAAGTTCACTCTACTTTCTTTGAAAAATTTTTGTTTTTTTCTTTGAGAATGGGTACCTTATCCTTTGGAAAAGAGTTTTTCTTCTAGGACCATAAAGTGAAAATTCAGCGGATTCTGGAAGGTGTTCAGGATTTCCCAGCTACACCATCGATGAGGAAATGGGGTGACACTTTTCCTTCCATGTCCATCAACCAGATAATATCTGCCCTCCCCTCCCCGTCCCATAAGGGTACAGTATGTCCTTTGTATAATGGCAGTTTCAAAGTAGATGTTGACAACTTGCTACTATATGGGCCTGTATATGCCTCCTATATACTTTGAAAAGCAAATAGTTTTCTGAAAAGCTCCTTGCTTGCTCTAAAATGTGGGTCTCTTAGATCCTGGCAAAAGAAACAGCTGTTTTGAGTACCTTTATTTCTGAACTTTGATATGCAGTCCAAGGCAAATGAAGCTTGGGGTCATACATACAAAGTTTTCTCCCCACGTGAAGGTGGTTTTGATCTTCATTTTATGATGGAGGTAAACTCGTTGCATTGATTCTTGCCAAGGTGATAGGTAAGTGGCAGCTTGGCCAAATACTGAGATTGTCCTTTGTCACCTAGGCAAGCTTCACTGGAGCAACCAATAGGTTAGAAATGAAGTCTGAGCTCAGGAATAGTTCACTTACATCCCTCTTACCTGCTTTCTGCCTGCCTGCCTTCCAAATGGTCTATTCAGCAGCCTATAAAAAGACATGCCCAAAGGCCTAAGCTCATAGGCACTTCTGGCATTGGATTTGGTAAATGAATCTGAGAAGTTTGCCTCATTTCTGGAGACTGCTGGAACTGATTCACAACATCCCTCCTGGTCTTTCATCCCTCTTGAGTCCTAGTGTTTAGCCTGGTGGCCTCTGGAGTCCAGGCCGATTTTAAAATTGGGATTAACAGTGCCAAATGGAAAAGACCATCTGTGGTTTAACCTTGGTTTTCCTGTTTGCGTCTACAACTCTTACAGTCACATAACTTTTAAAAATAACCAAGGCCTATTGAGTCAGTACGGTGTTTAAAAAATAAATTAAGACTTCAAGAACCTCTCACTTCTTGGAAGAGATTGACTAAATTTTTTGCTCTGCTTGGTTAAATCCATTCTGATTCTGCTTGTGCCCTGAGGAATTCTAGATTTATGAGGTAAGATCTTTTTCACTGGAGCAGGGATCTGTGACCCTCAGTCTTATTTCAGTTAAGCCCGGTTCTAAAATCCAGTCTTCTGCCTGCTCTGAATATAGCAGAAAATGTCCTCATACAGCAGAAATAGTGTAACTGTCTTTTACATTTAAAATATAGAGGGGGAGTGGGAAGAACTTTGTACTATATCATCTAGTAGTAGTAAATTCAAACCTGAAGTTTTCTGAATACCACTTTCCTGTGTAAACACATCTTACAGGCACCAGCAACTTTGGTCTCATGGCACTATCATTATTTGTCCTTTTACTTCATTAGGAAGAAAGAAGTGGTCCTTTAAGCTGATATGACAGTGTATTTGATATTCTCTAGGGGACTGACAATGCCAGTATGACAAGTAATACATAATTTTAAAAAAAGGATTTATTGTCATTGCTTAGGTTTGCTCATTGAGAAATGGGTATCTAAGGACATACCCTCCCAGAAACCCTCACAGAATTATACTGTCCTTGGTTATATTGGAACTGGTGTGCTCCTGAGGGGTATTCTTTATTTAAATCTCATTGCCTGAAAGTAATCAAATTCCACTATTTATTAAATTTCACATCAGGTCCCCATGAATTTTCTGTAATAATTGAAATGCAAACATGCCTATAGAAATTTCTTTTTCCCTTATCTCTGAATCTCATTCATATTCAGATATGAACTATAATGTGTTGTTATTAGCTTCCAAGTAATTCTATCCATTTCCATTTTTTCCTGTGCTACAAATGTTTTGTGTGCTGTTTAATTACGGATAGATGTACCCTAAGCAATTTCACATATTTTTCAAAACTGTAAGAAACATTTCTGTACAAAAAGTAAGTGAAGGGAGCTGCCTTTTGACTGCGGGCACTACAAAAAGTGACACATAACTAACAAGGGGACTGGTCCTGCCAGTAGATTGAGTCTCTTTTAAGGACAACTTCAGCATTTCCTCTTTTTCTTACAAAAAAGGGTCTTGAGAATTCTTGGAGCCCACAGAATTTATTGAGAGAAAGTAGATAGCATAAAACTGCTGTGTCTTAAGAAGGCCAAGGATTACAGGATAATATTCTTGGGGGGCAGTGGGGTGAGAATCTCCAATTACAAAATTCTTCCTCCAAAGAAGCTTCTTCTGGAGCAGCATATTAGCAGTTGAAAGTATTTTAGGACAGTTGATAGACGGAATATTTATTTGAGGATCTTTGAAAGTAATTTTCCATGGGGAAACATTTTCTGTGAAAATTCTATACTTTTTTTTTTTTAAGGAAACGTACAGGCAGGAAGAGAGAAGAAGCAGCACTTTATTTTTACTTTAGTTGTGCATCTTGGTAGTTTCCCCCACACCCCCACCATGGGAAAAAACCCCAGGTCCTTGGGATATATATGGACTGCGTCAGCTGAAGGCAGTGGACCCAACTGCTGCTTCACAAGGGCACGCCCATCCAAAATTATTTTTAAATGATGACTTTTAGTTTAGCAAGCATTTATTAATGTGTCCATGTGGTGCCCACAGTGACAGCTTAATATTTACTGAGCATTTCTTTTGTGCTAGGCTCTGGACTAGCGGCCAAGGGATGAATTCCCAGATCTTGAGGAGCTCCAAAGGGTAGAAGTAAGGACAAGTAAACCAGCAGTTACTATACAGTGATGAGGGCATTGTCAAGCCAATTACTGGGTTTCTTTACATCAGAGAAAGACCACTTTACTCCTTGAGGAAACTAAAAAAAACTCCAGAGGTGTGGTATTATATGAGATAATAGCCTGTTGAATGGCCTTCATGTCTGCATGCTTAAACTGTGTGGATTTATAGTCCAAGTCAATCTCTTAAGCCAGTTACAGATAGGTATTATTTTCCCTATTTTACAGATTAAACAGATGCAGGGACAGTTCCTCATCCTCTCTCTAGTATCACACTTGTTGTGTGGGTGTGGCCTGGGCTATGATTTGACCGTAGCCAGTTTGACTCTAGAACATGGTTAATTTTGCTGAGCAGACAAGGACCCTTATATTTATATAATATAAAAAAATATGACTGCATTAGCATGTAGTTGGCATATAAGTTTAAGGGTTTTTTTGTTTTGTTTTTTATGGAAATATACAGACAGGAATGAAGGCAAGTAAGCAGGCAGGCAGGCAGGGAGGGAGAGGAGGAAGCTGCATGTTATTTAGTTCATCACTCGGTGTCTCTCCAGCCCCAGGTCTTGAACTAGGGACCTTGAGATGTATGTGGACTGTGCCCGGTTTTTTTGTTTTTGTTGTGTTTTCTTTAAAAAAAAAAAAGGTTCAGGCAGGTAGGAATTGAGAAACAGTTTTTAAATTTATTTAGCTTAGTTCATCTTGGTTATTCCCCTGGCCCAGAGGTGCAAACCTGGGTCCTTGGAATGCAGATTATGCCAGGCTGGAGGGCTGGTCCAAAACACTACACCAGGGTACACCATAAGTTTAAGATTTTTTTTTTCCTTTTTTTTAAGGAAAAGTGCAGGCAGGAATAAAGAGTAGGCAAGGTAGGCAGGAAGAGAGAGGAGGAAGAAACATTTTATTTTTATTTAGTTGTTCATACTGGTTGTCCACCCCGCTCTCCCCAAGGGCTCAGGGGTATGTGGTCTGTGCTCCTTCAGAGGTGATTGATCACACCACTACATCAGGGTACGGCAAGTTTTAAGATTGTAAGCACCAAAGAGGAAATTTTATTCCTGGCTGAAAGTTCTGGTGATACAAATGAGTTAATGCTTTTAGTTAAATATTCCGAAGATTCTTGGTGTTAACCCCTACTGCCACTAGGGCACAAAAGGAGCACCTTTGCCATCAACAAGTGAGCATTTTGAGCATCTATTTTTTTTTCGGAATGGTTAGAAACTGCTTCCCATTTCACATTTAGTCTAGTGAAGATTCCCATAATAAATAATTTCCATTTAGTTCCCAGTCACTTTCTACCCAGCAGGTCTCCCTGACCCTGTGTAACTATAATAACTTACCCACTTAACCCTCACCTTGGAGCCCTTACTCCAAGAAGTGGCCTCTGTGCTTCAGCTACCCAAGGTCCCCGTACTGTTTATCCTTTTCTTTTCTGGCTCCAGTGGAACCTGGGGCAGGGTGACCTTATTAAAGACTCTGTGAAACAAAGTTGTCTGTCATCTCTTCAGAGACATGCCCCCACCCCCACCCCCACCCCCACCCCCAGCCAGTTCTCTTTTTACTGGTAATTCAGAAAAACTGCTTATCCACTCCTTCCACCATCCCTGGAGAAAGGACAGTTTGGAGTAGTAACACATGGTGATTTCTAGAGGTGAAGAGCCAGTTACTATAGTGATTGGATTCTGCCTGTTCTCATCCAGCCTCCCCACCTTAAACAGCTGACTGATTTGATTTGGTTTCAATGTTCCACGCCTGGCTTCTTGGATAGAGGGAGGTAGGCCATAAAAAATTGCTCTTGCTCCATCGTTCTGTTCTTTCAACTGACTGTTACCTTCCTCCTTTAATAATTTTCACTGCTTGCTATGCTGTTCTCTTTACTTCTATTCTCTGGAATCTTCCAAGCAAGCAGCTGTAACTTTGTGCTCTCCAACCAGCCCCCTCCCCCACCCCCTGGCGAGACAAGGAGAGAGCACCCTCTCCCTGTGGAAATAGGCTTCAGTAGCTGTTGTAACCTGAGAAAAGACGGAAAGCCCAGGCCTATTGAGCCAGCAGTGAGCTCTCTGTGGCCTGCCAGAGGATAAGAACCTTGCTCACTCAGCGCCCTCCCTCTTTTCTTTCCCCTCCCCTGCTGCAGCAGGGCCCTCCCCCATCCGCACACACGGGCTGCTGGGTAAGTGGCAAGATGGCTACCCTGCATGTCTCCGGCTGATCGCCGCCGCTCCGCCAATACAATAGAGCCAGCCACTACCAGCAGCCTGGCCCTCATCCTCCTCCTCCTCCAGAGAGACCAATCCAGCTGAAATCGGGGTTTGCCGTGAGGACTTAACGCTTATCTCTTAAAAGCCAGATCTATTTTAGCCTCCCCTCACCACCACCTCCCCTTCCATTTACCATTTTTTGGATCCCCAGTTGCTGCATCTTGATTTTCTTTCTCTGGATCGGGTGGCTGGGGAGGAGGTGGTGGGATCTTGGGGCAAGAAAGGTGTGTGTGTGTTTTGTTTTTTTTTTTAATTTTTTAGGATTTTTTTGTTTGGTTTTGTTGTTTCTTCCATTCCAGAAAGGGATAAACAGCACTTCCAGGGGGAGAAAAAAAATCATGTTATCAGAAAGCAAAGAAGGGTGAGAGCTTCACATTTCCATGTTATTCCCTTTCCCCAGCGCTCTAGTCCACCTCATCTTCCTTCTTTTCCTTATAGCTTTCGTTCCGTCTTTCGTTTTGATTTGTTTTCAGTCATTCTGCTTCCCCCCTTTGTCCTTCCTGCCCGATTTCTAATTGGCCCACTTGTCCTCTCTCTGTGGGAAATAGGTTATTTTTTGGATAAACCTTTTATTTAGATTCAGTCAGTTGAATGGCGTGTTTCTGTGGGGGCCTTTTAGCTGGGGGCACAGTTCCAGTTTTCCCCTCCCCCTTACCGTGCATCCCTCCCTGTCTGCTCTGGGGAGTCTATTCTGACCTCTGAGTGTCAGTCAGCCCGTCGGGAATGCTGAATTTTCTAGTGTGGTTGTCAGCCTGGGAGGCTTGGCTTCCCCTCTCCTTATCATCTGATTTGATCCCATCTTTCCCAGTGTTTGGGTGGGAGTTGGGGGTGGGGGGCTGCATTATGGAAATAAGTTAGGATTCAAGACAGAAAAAGGTTGGAAGATAGTTTATATGACGTGAACCTCTGGGATTCAGGGCCTGTGAAAGGGGAGTGAACTTGTGCGATTGGGGGAGAGTGGGTTCAGTGTTTGTGGGGGAAGATGCTTGGTGTGGGGGAGGGTGTGTCCTGACTGGGAGGCCTGCTCTCTTTATCTCTTGGAAGTTGGAATGAGGGAGTGGGAGAAACTGGGCGAAAGCTGAATGTAAGAACAATTCCTACACCTCTGAGCAGGTAAAAGTGGCCTAATTCTTTTCTGAGTCTTCACTCTGGCAGCTTTAGTTTTTCCTTTTGGATGAGAGTGGGTCCTCATTGAAGCTTGTTCTTTCCCTGCAGCTCTCCCATAGTCACCATTTCTCTCTTTCTTGGTGTCTCCGATCCTGTGGGTTAGCAGGTCTTTACTTACTAAGCAATTGATTAAACACAAGGTTGAGATAATTTGCCACAGCCATGGCCCTTCTTTCTCGTCTTTTTAAGGAATCAGGCTTCCATTAGTATCTCTTGCAACTTCATTAAATCAAGGTATCTGTGCCCAGGAGATAGGGAGGCCACAGGTTTGTGGGCAAATTGCATTCACTTTCAGGGACTGTTTGGGGGTGGGGGGTTCCCTTCCTGTGAAAATATGCTAGTGAATTACCTAAGAACTCTTGGGAGTTCTGACCCTACACATTGCAGCTTTATCCCATCTGGGCAGTGGGTGGATGTAGTTGCTGTGTTCAATGCTTTTTCCCCAAGGTTTCCCATTTTCCTGTGGGGGCAAGGCCTCCAGTCTGATCTGAAAAGCATTCCTCCCAGTCCCACCAAATGATGAAGCATGGGAGGGCTTTCTGACCTAAAGCCTAACTTCTTGTTCTCTCTTCCCCTTGGTTCTTTCTTGCCCTTCCCTCCCAACCTCTCCCCATACTATCAGTGAGGAGAAGGAGGAAGTGACCATGGACACAAGTGAAAACAGACCCGAAAATGAGGTTCCAGAGCCCCCCATGCCTATGGCAGACCAAGTCAGCAATGATGATCGCCCAGAGGGCAGTGTGGAAGATGAGGAGAAGAAAGAGGTAAATATTCAAGCCACCTGTTGGGGTGGGTGGGCAGGAGTGAACCTAGGGGAAAGAGCAGACCACTCTGGCGATCCCTCTTACACAGTGGGATAATTTAAGGGATTAAACAGAAACTTGGATCAGGATAAGGCCAAGGGAGAATTCGCTGGTTTAGCAAGGGAGACCCCTTGTGATGGGGACAAGGCTCATTAAGTTTCCTTTTCTTTTTGGGGAATAGTGCATTTCTGACTCCTGAAAGTTTGTTACTAATGGGGAAGTCCAGTTAATGGCCCTTTTTCTAGGCCCAGGTTCAACTTTCCCTCCTCTCCTAGAGTCTAGCTCACTGTGGTAACTCCTTTAGCGTTCCCTCCTAAGAGCCTGGTAGAGCTCAGCGCCACCTAGTGGACTTTGGTGGTTCCCAGCTGACTCGCCAGGCTGAGGAATTTTTGTTCCTCCTCTGCCCCCCAGTGGTCTTGTTGCAGAGATGTAGTTACCTAGAAGCAGTACCTCGGGTGAGCCCAAAGACCCTTTTCCTGTTTCTGTGAACCCATTCCTCCATTTTTGGCACATACATTATCTTGCATCCTGCCCTGGGGGTTCCCCCCATTAGAGCCAGCGAAGTCTTCTTGGCTCTTAAAGTAATAGAATTAGCTGGGTGTAGAGTGGGGTAACAGGGTGGGAGGGACTGTTGTGTGTGTAGCCTTTCTTTGGTGTGTGTTGCGGGGGTGGGGGCCGGTGAAAGTGATTTGATGTGCAGAATATTATTTATTACAAGGTCCTTCTTCCCCGTAAAACTTTGTCCAAGTACCTCATGTACGGTAATCCGCCCGTAAAATATAACCCTGCCCAACTGGCCAATCGCTGATGCCGCCTCTTCCTCTGGACCCACCCGCTGCTACTGAGCTGCCCAATCAGAGCCGAGTCTGCTATCCAGGTGTCTTGGCCAGAGGGGGGCATGTGTATGGGATCCTGTGATGGGCCCTCTTTTGCCTCCCTGACTTGCTTACACCAGGGGGCCAAGAAGAGCACTGTTCTGGAGAGACTTGTATTGAGAAAGCAAAAAGCATTTGGAAAGGGGTGGACTTGCATCATCTCCCTGTTTGGGACACCCCAAGAAGATCTTGTATCAGTGCTGGGGCACCTGCCCACACGCCCTTACCCTTTTGAGGACTGTGGGTTGCCTTGTTTGCTACAGACTGTTGGGATTCCCATCTAGGGCACCAAGATCTCCTAAAGAGCCAATGCTTGTGATCACAGTGACTTGCTGTAAAATACCGAGTGGGGCCCTCGGCTTAAGCTGTGACGACTAGGAACCCTGCAGAGAAGTCTAGGGTCTGAGCCCAGGGATTTAATGCTGATGACAGCCCAGCCATGTATCACCACTTGATCATCAGATGGACTTTCCTTTGGTCCCTGTTGTCCATGGTGAAGGGCAGCATGTTGGTTGCTCCAACTTCTCCTCCATCCCTGGAGGCAGGGGCTCATCCATCCACCTGACTGGAACTACTGTCTCAGCTGGAGTCCCTGAGGAGATGCCACACACAACTCTCAGAAGAAAAGTATTCTGACCTTGCTGCTGCTTGTGTGCCAGGTCCTGGGCTGCCTACCTAGCCCCAGGATGCCTTCATCAGAGGCTTCATGATCCCACTCGGTGAGAGGACCCCTCCCCAGTTACAGGCAGAGGAGAAAGGGACTCTGGAGTCATCACCTGGATTCCAAGTATTGGGTGGTGGTGCTGCTGCAGCTTGCCACTGGTGGACATAGGGTCCTGCCTGCCTCACGCTAAAAGGCCAGGATCGTTTCTGCTACTCACAGGCCATCTCATCAGGGACTGCACGATGATGCCCCTACAGGGCTGGGACTGATGTCTCTACCCCCTTTTCCCCTGTGCCCCTCGCTGAGCCTGGCCACCACCAGTGAACTGTCTTGACATCACGGAAACTGGGCCGCGTCCCCCTACACGTTTCCCTCCCGCCCCCCCTGCGCCCCTGGGAGGACTCTGGCAATGCCGTGCCGACCACCACGCCGTGCGCCCACCTTTTTTGCCAACCCAACCCCCCACCAATTGCACAGCGCCTAGCAGGGAGGGCTCATTCTGATTGGACCGGCGGTTGACTAGATACAGTACACAGTGAGGTGCGATTGGCTGAACTGAAGATCCCAGGTGTGAGATGGTACCTGGAACATTTGTCATATTCCTAGTTTATTTTCCTCTTTATTTTCTTCTTCTTTTTATTTTTTTAATCTTTTATTTTAATTTTTTTCTTTATCTTTGTTTTTCTCATTTCTTTATTGGATTTATTTGTTTATTTTGTTCATGTTTTTCCTGTTTTAATTAAGACCTTTTATTTTTTGTTCCTCACTAACTTACCCATCGAGAGCGGCCCAGCTAGGGGTCAGGCTGGCCCTTAATGGAGACCAAGGAGACTTGGTTAGATGACACAAACGGGGCTGGGGGTGGGTGGGGAAAAGGGGATTTTATCAAGGGGGTCCTGCCCTACCCTTTAGAAGGGTGGTAGGTCTTAGTTTTTCCAGAAATAAGCACTTAAATCTTATAATACTCTTCCCTTTTTTCTCTCTCCCTCTTTTGCTCTGTCCATAGACTTTCCCCCACCTAGTGTTTGGAGCAAAAACTTGCTCTAAACTGAGTTTGTAAGTTTTTTGGTCCTTGGCAGAAGCCCTAAGGCTTAAATCTTGGAGACGAAAGAGTAAAACACTATTTGAGCTCCATACAGTGATTGAAAAGTTTGAAACTCTCCTTAGGGACTTTGTCCCCTGCATAAAAACCTTCGTTTTACCAAAAACACCTTTACGTGTTTTCTGCTGTCACTTGGCTTAGGAGCCTTCTCTCTGGTGGGTCTGGTGCTGCCCTTTTCCATTGTGGTGAAGGGATCTAGGAGTCCTGACGGTCTCTCCAAGCTACTCAAAGCCATTGTCAGAACATTTCAGGCTGGACATTGAGAAAAGAAAAAGTGTTTTACCCTTTTCAAGTTGCTGTCCTAAAGTTGGTTTTCCTTGTTTCCTCATGTTTTCTTTGAGTTAACAAGGAAGGCCTAGGAGGACTAGATGGCTCAGTTTTGGACATGGCTTTGTGGACTTGGTACCTAGTCTCAACCCATAAAGACAGTGGAAGAGGGCATGACCATCCCCTTTAAAGAGCTGGGATGCTGCTGAATTCCTCTTCCAGCTTATTTCTGGTTAAGCTAATACACAGATGTGGTATGGACTAGGTGACTTTTCCCTGCTGTGGTGTTTGATTTTTTTTTTTTTTTTTTCTCTAACTTGCATTGATTCTGCTTCGTTTTTGCCGTTTGCCGCTTCTGTTTTGGTCTCTTGTCTGTCTTTGTGTCTCTCTCTTTGTGTCTTTGGAGCTTGTGCTAAGGCTATACCTTCTAACCTCCTTCCCCCTCTCTGTGGGGTGTGTCTCTTTCTCTTCCCCCCCCCCCCCTTTTCTTCTTTATACAGAGTTCGCAGCCCAAATCCTTCAAGAGGAAGATCTCCGTTGTCTGTAAGTCTAGCCCCAAATCCCTGCAAAGGGTCAAGAGTACCATAGGAACCAGAGTTCATAGAGAAATAGATTCCCATTCTCCATGGCAGTCTTAGGTTGTCCCCTCCCAGTCTACCCCCTCCCTCCACCCAGCAAATCTACATCTTGCTGTATGTAGGGTTTCATTTTCCAATTCAAAACTATAGGTATAATCACTGTCATTTTCCCCCAGTCACATTTCTTTCTTATCGCTAGTGAGAGACTAGGTGTCTCAGACCATTTCCTATGTAGTCCTACATACATTTATTCTGTCAGATATCTGAAGCCTCAGAGCCAGGACTGGGTTTGAGGGGCTCCTGTATAATGTCTACCAGTTTATACTTTTTTCTAAGAGTGTCAGACAAAATGAGTACCTCCACCTTGGACAGTAACTGATATGTTAATGTTTTCTAGTGAGGAACTCTAGATTGACTAAAAGTGTTATAGATGTTTATTATAACTTCAGTATCAATATGGAATGTTAAAGTTAACTAAAGCGTGGCCAGATTATATGATCATAAGTTTGCGTAGATTTTAGTATCACAGTCTTTGTTTTTTTCTATGTCCCCATATCCTTCTCAGTCTTTCTTCCCTACTACTTTAGATATTTCTAGCACTCAACGTTTTGCCTTAAGAGATAAGTAATTTTTATCCATTACAAAGTGACTTCAGTCCTCTTAGTTATTCTCTCTGAAACCATGGTTTCCCCAGCCTCCAAGTATAATTTTTCTTAAAGTTAACATTAAAATTTCAGTCGAAGGTTGTCTATTGGTGTTGTGGCCTGAACCAGCTGGACCTGAGACCATCTAACTCTTGGGTCCTATTTTTTGGGGACAGCAGCTACCAAGGGGGTGCCAGCTGGAAACAGTGATACAGAGGGGGGCCAGCCTGGTCGGAAACGGCGTTGGGGAGCCAGCACAGCCACCACACAGAAGAAACCCTCCATCAGTATCACCACTGAGTCACTCAAGGTGAGGTGGGAGGAGCCGGGGAAGGGAGGATGACACGTTGAAGTGGGAGTAGACATGGGCCCAGTGTAACGGGGTGGGGGGTGTCTGTGTCCCAGAGCCTCATCCCCGACATCAAACCCCTGGCGGGGCAGGAGGCTGTTGTGGATCTTCATGCGGATGACTCCCGAATCTCTGAGGATGAGACAGAGCGTAATGGTGACGATGGGACCCATGACAAGGGGCTGAAAATATGCCGGACTGTCACTCAGGTAAGGCTGCTGCCACCCCGGTGTTTGGGAGATGGGGCAGTGAACTCAGAGCAGGCAGTTGAGCTGAGGTGTAGTCCTAGACAGGAAATCTGTCTTTGAGTGGAGGGTTGGGTTAATACCCTCCAGGGGTAAATAAACTACCAAAATCCACCTGTTAGTGGTAATAAAGAAAACTTAGAACACAGGCACATCAGTTCATTCAGCACCACTTGTCTGTGGCTGCTTAAGTGCTGTAGTCAGAGTTAGTTGCAGCAGAAACTATATGGCTCATAAAACCTAAAAAGCTTACTGTCTTGCCCTGTACAGAGATAAAACTTCCAATTCCTACCTAGTTTTCTTCGTGGCAAAGTTGAGGCGCTAACGTTCCCAGGATCGGGTGGAGGTGAAATCTCCCCTCTAGAGGAAGGCACATACTAGGTTGGCAATACCCCCCTCTCACCAGGAAACTAGAGGCTGAAAAGAATATACCAGGGTGGTGGTTAAGAACCCCTCTGTTGATCTGATACCTTGTAGGTAGTACCTGCAGAAGGCCAGGAGAATGGGCAAAGGGAAGAAGAAGAAGAAGAGAAGGAGCCTGAAGCAGAACCTCCTGTGCCTCCCCAGGTTTCAGTAGAGGTGGCCTTACCCCCACCTGTGGAGCATGAAGTAAAGAAAGGTGGGTGATACACTAGAGCTGGAATGCAGCTCCTTGAATTCCTCAGGTGCTTTTAAGTTAGTGTCTTCGGCCTTGTAATGTTTATGACTTACATCCCTCTCCTCGGTAAGTCATTGCTAAGCTACCTCAGAGCTGGGGTGAGTGTTTAATCTTTTGAGTCTCCATAACTTGAGATCAGCCTAGATCTGCTTACACCTTACAGATGCTCAGCACATTGAGATGCAAGAGTGACTGCTTGACAGGGAATGAAAGAAAGTCATTGGAGGTGATAGAGCCAGCTAGCATTGCTCCCTAATGAAAATCACCCTGTGCTCTATTTGATAGTGACTTTAGGAGATACCTTAACTCGTCGATCCATTAGCCAGCAGAAGTCTGGAGTTTCCATTACAATCGATGACCCAGTCCGAACTGCTCAGGTGCCCTCCCCACCTCGGGGCAAGATCAGTAACATTGTCCACATCTCCAATTTGGTAAGTCATTGCTGCCCACAGGTCAGTCTTGTTCAGTGGTTCACTCAAAGACTCTGTGAATTACTTCATTTTTCAACCTGTCCCCTCTGAAAAACGGGGAGAAAATATTATGCCGACCCCCTGCTGCGCGCACCCCACCAGCCCTGGTGGCTCAGATACTATACCGGCAGCTGGGGTGTGGACCATGTAAAGCCCAAGGAAGGGTGAGATTAGGGAACATGGACAACCGAAATAAATGAAAGTCTTTTTCTCACCCTGTAAGGTTGTCTCAGACCTGTTTAGAGAACTTTGCCCCAGTTAGTGTTACTACTTTCCTGCTAGAAGATTCCTGACCCACACTTTGAAGTTGTATTCCCGCAACAGTGACTTGGGAAGTCTTTAAAACTAATTATGAGAATTGTTCTCACTTTCTTTAAGACCCTAAAACTCCCATTTTTGTTGGCAGGTTCGTCCCTTTACTTTAGGCCAACTGAAGGAATTGTTGGGACGCACGGGCACTCTGGTGGAAGAGGCCTTCTGGATTGACAAGATAAAATCTCACTGCTTTGTAACGGTGAGGGGAAGGGGAAGAAGTGCTTCTCTAGGTTGTGGCCTGTTTCCTTTTTGTGACCATTGTGGGCAGGTGTAAGAGCGCTGTGGTAAGTGGATGGGATTAAATGTCTGTCATGACCCTCTGCCTTCTCCCTTCCTCCACCAGTACTCAACAGTAGAGGAAGCTGTTGCCACCCGCACAGCTCTACATGGGGTCAAATGGCCCCAGTCCAATCCCAAATTTCTTTGTGCTGATTATGCTGAGCAAGATGAGGTAAGAAACCTAGGGGAAGAAGGGAAGGGGAGGGGCAGCAGAGGCCATCATCTTCTCAGATTGCAGCTAAGATCCTGGCCTAACCTTCTGTTCTGAGATTCCTTCTCTTCCTCCTTCCCATTTGGTTCATTTAGTTGAACCAGAGTCTATCCTGGTGCCTGGGTTCCTTCAGCGGGAGTGATATCTCCACCCTGACTGCCCTCTCCCTTCTTTGTGCGCAGCTGGATTATCACCGGGGCCTCTTGGTGGACCGTCCCCCTGAAACTAAGACAGAAGAGCCGGGGGTGCCACGGCCCCTGCACCCCCCACCCCCACCCCCAGCCCAACCGCCACAGCACCCCCGGGCAGAGCAGCGGGAACAGGAGCGGGCAGTGCGGGAACAGTGGGCAGAGCGCGAACGGGAAATGGAGCGGCGGGAGCGGACTCGATCGGAGCGTGAATGGGATCGGGACAAAGTCCGAGAAGGGCCCCGTTCTCGATCACGGTCCCGTGACCGCCGCCGCAAGGAACGTGCAAAGTCTAAAGAAAAGAAGAGTGAGAAGAAAGGTATTTAGCTGTGGGGGACACACATACTAGTAGGTGGGAAAGGGACCCAACTGGACTGGGACACACGGTCCCAGGCAACAAATCTGACTCACTTTCTTCCACCTCAGAAAAAGCTCAGGAGGAACCACCTGCCAAGCTGCTGGATGACCTTTTCCGTAAGACCAAGGCAGCTCCCTGCATCTACTGGCTCCCGCTAACTGACAGCCAGGTGAGTGGGGTCAGTGCTGCACTGAGTCATGTGACTATGAGTGAGTAGGTCCAAGTGTTAGCTTAAGGAAACAAGGGAAGAAGCTAAGCATCGCTGAAAGACCAACTGTTAGACCAAACCTAAGAGGGTGAAAGGAGACAGATGGGAAAGTAGATATGTCTCCTCAGAAGCTGCCTGTGCCAACCCAGCTTCTTGGAAACTGATTTTAGCTAACTGACAACCCCGTATTTATAAACTCATTGATTTCGCTGCTTAATTTCTGGAGTTTTTGCTTTTTAAGTTTAGTTTCTTAGTGATGGGCCTTTTGAGATGTAGGCTTAGGCTACTCAACTAAAGAGAAATGGCTTATTCACACCTACGTGGCTAGGGAAATGCCAGAGGCAGGCATGAATGGTGTCACTACCTGTCATGGGTGTGAAAGGTAAAAAGATTCAAGGGTCTAGGCTTTGAGACTGGACACATGTGACTGCTGACACCCTACCCACTACCCTTCTGCATAATAGCAAAGCCGACCATGACCCTGAGCTAGGTGTGAGGTCCAGGTGCAGGTAGAGAAAGCGGCTGAGGTGAGCAGGATTCACGTGCCTCTTTTCTGCCTTTGCTGCTTGCTACAGATTGTTCAGAAGGAAGCTGAGCGGGCCGAGCGGGCCAAGGAGCGGGAGAAGCGGCGAAAGGAGCAAGAAGAAGAAGAGCAAAAGGAGCGAGAGAAGGAAGCAGAGCGGGAGCGGAACCGGCAGCTGGAGCGGGAGAAGCGGAGAGAGCACAGCCGAGAGAGGGACAGGGAGAGAGAGAGGGACAGGGAGCGTGACAGGGGGGATCGAGATCGAGAGAGGGAAAGGGACCGGGAACGAGGCCGGGAGAGGGACCGAAGAGACACCAAGCGCCACAGCAGGAGCCGGAGTCGGAGCACGCCTGTGCGGGATCGGGGTGGGCGCCGCTAGCTGGGAGAACACTAGGGAGAGCTGCAGGCATCAGCCACCCTGCCCTCCCCCCCCCCCGGGGGTGGGGCTGTTCAAGGCCACAGAGGGAAGGTACAGTCACCACCACCCTGGAACCAAGGGTCTTTCACACCATTTGCCCAGTGCTGAAGTACAGCTGCCACCTGTCCCCTAATACTGAATGGAGCAGTGGCCATCTTTCCCCTGTCCCCCATAACCTGTCTCTTGGGACTTGGCCCCCTGCCCGCCTCTCATTTCCCATTGGCAAGTGTGAGAGGGAAGAGCTGGTTCGGGAGGAAGGTGGTTGACCCAGAGGTGGGGAACAGCCAGGAACCCCAAACCTTTCATTTTTCCTCCATCCTGCTCACCACCTCCCTTGGGTACTCACAGCCTCTTGGGAACAGCTGGGGCCAGGACTGGGTCACCTATGAGCTGAATCAGCATCTCCTCCTAAGTCCCAGGGCCCCTGCAGTTCCCAGTCTCTTCTGTCCTGCAGCCCTTGCCTCTTTCCCATCGGTTCCACTTTATATCCACCTTTTCCTTTTGTTCAATTTTTATTTTTATTTTTTTTATTATTAAATGATGTGGTCTATGGAAAATAATAAAAATCTGACTTAGTTTTAACTCGTGTGAGTGGCTTTCCTTGAGCAGGGTCTGGATGAGAGCCCAATTTGAGTTCAAGGGGACGCTGTAGCAGGGAGACTGCCTTGCTTCCATCCAGACACTTCAGTGGCACAGTGCTGTGTCTTGAAGCAGGGACTTCCCCCTTCTCCATCCAGACCACAGCTGTGTGTCTTCCTTACTGGGGGACCGATACGAAGACCCCGGGAAACAGGTTGTTTCCTGATCCCAGTCTATTCCAAGACTAGGCATTTGGTCACCAGCGCACCACCTTCAAAGTGCCTCACAATCGCCACCAGGGGGCGGCAGCCGCTCGCTCAGAAACCGCCTGCAAATGCGCTTCCCCAAAAGGCTCGGCTCCACTCCCCTCAGTCCCCTCCCGCCGACTTGCTTCAGCCCCTGACCTGTACCCTGGGTGCAGTTCACGAACTGCTGGACAGCGTTGTCCTTAATCGTATCCCAGTCGACCTGCTACCATGCCCTGCACGGGCTCCCAAATCCACCGCCTTGCGACCGGGACCCACACCGGCCCCAAAAGCCGGTCCGGAAAGCGGGGAGCCGGAAGCCGGGCCTCTCCGCAGTGGGCTCCTAATTCCTCGCCTCGCGGCACTCGCCCTTCGCCCAGCTGTGGGAGGCATGCGGCCCGCTTCGCGATCCCAGGTGCACCCTCCCCGCCAGTTCTTCAGAACCGGCCTGGCGCGGTGGCCTGGACGTCCGCCCGCCCGAGTACCCAGCCGGGTGTCGCGGGGTTCGGGCCGGGAGGGGCTCCGCATCTGTATGCACCCCGCAGCGGGCAACGCCGAGGGGCGGGCGCCAGGCGCCGCCCCCGCCGCGCCGGCCGGGCTGGCCGGGGAGGGTCGGAGGCTGGGCTCTCCTCTCCCGCGCGGCGCGGAGCCGCCTCGCTCCTCCGCAGGCGGAGCCTCCTTCCCCCGCCCCCTCCATCTCGCTCCCTTGTTCTCGCCGGGGCCGCTCAGACCTGCAGCGGAGCCGCGGCGCCCGCTCCGATCGGCTCGGGGCTGCGCCCCCGGGACCCGGAGACGGGGGCGGGCGGGGGCGCTCCGCGCCGGGCTGGGTCCCTCAGCACCGCCAGGTAAGGGCGCCCGCCCGGGAGCCCGGGGTCGACAAACCGCGGAGGGGCAGCAGGGAGCCCGCAGCCTGCGGGTGTCTTCCGAGCGCTGCGCTCCGCGGCTGGGAGCCCGTGCCGGCTCCCTTCTCGCGCGCTCTACCTCTCACCCTTCTTCTCTCGCACCTCTCTGCTCAAGCCCATTTTCCTCCCGCTCGATTCTCTCCACCCTGCTTTCTCTCGCCTGTTTGCCTCCCTGCCCCTTCTCCGTCGCTCCAGCCCTCCTCTCACCCTCTTGCCCTTTCTTTCTCCATCTCCTCTTCCCCTTGGCCTTTTTCTCCTTCTACCTTTCTCTCCTTTCCTTTTCCCGCTCTCCTTTCCAGCCCATCTTCCCTCTCCTTCCTTTCCCGCTATCCTGTTTCCCGCTCCTCTCTCCCTTTCCTCCGCTCCTCGTCCCGCCTCCCTTGCTGGTCCTCGGCTTCCCTTGGGCTCCCCGCTTCCCTCAGGAGGGAGAGGACTGTCAGGTGTGTGTCTGCTCCAGGGGGAGGAGGGGCGGCAGCCACAGCCACCTGAGGGCCCCCCAGGAGGAGAGGAGGCAGCAGTGGGAAGGGTCCTCTAGTTCCCTGCCAGCAGCCCCTCTTGGCTGCCCTCTCTCCCAGAATGAAGTTCGGGAGGCCTGGTCTGACCCCCCGCAGGGCTGCCCACTTAGCACCCTAGCCTCGCATCCACCCTCTTGACTCTTCCACCTTTCAGATGCCGGGGCTGCCTTCCCTGATCTCTTTGCTCTGTCTCTTGCTGCTATTCAGTCTCTCTGCCGGACAGTCCCTGCGTCCCTGCGTCCGGGGCTATGCTTCAATCACGTTGTCTCTAGCCTCTGGGTCTGCCCTTGCACCCCCCCACCCTAGTCTTCTGGCCCTGCCCCAACTCTATCTCCGCTTCTTTCATCTCCACCCACCCCCACCCTCCCTCCTGAGCCCAGTCCCCCTTCTAGGACTTCAGCAGGCTCTATGGGCTGGAGGCAGGTTCTGGAGAGGTGGGTTCCCAGTGGAGGAGGGACTTCTCTGCTCTCAAACCGGTCTAAGCTGCACTCCCTGCCATCTCTCAGCTCTACCCGCTCTGCCTTGAAACCACACCTCCCTGGCAGTTCAGCCCTTTTCCTGGTAGCCCCACCTCCTCCAGCACCCTGACTACAGTCCCAACCTGGGAGGATGGGAGCCAGATTTGGGGTTTCCAGCCCTCCCAGGATCCCTTCTCCTGTTTTCGTCCCCCGCTGCTCTACTCAGGGTTGACTGGTTAGAGATTTATCAGCTTGGAGAGCTGGAGGTGAATACAGGCAAAGAGCCTGGATGGAGGGAAGGATCAGACTGCCTACTCTGTCTTCGTCTGGGTTCTGGGCAGTGGGGTATCTGGTCCCTGAGAGGTCAGATCTTCAGCGTCACCTTTGGTGGAGGGGAGGGTTAAGGGTGTCCTTGACCCTGAATGCTACCTGTCCTGCAGGTGTGGATCCATGGGGTAGTCCCAAAGCATCTGCCCCTCTGCTCCAGCAGGCTCATGCCTCAGCGCCCTGGGGCAGTGAACAGAGCCCTGGCTGGAGCCCAAACATGTGGGGTCTGGTGAGGCTCCTGTTGGCCTGGCTGGGTGGCTGGGGCTGCATGGGGCGCCTGGCAGCCCCAGCCTGGGCCTGGGCAGGGTCCCGGGGCGGGCCAGGATCTGCGCTGCTGCGGACCCGAAGGAGCTGGGTATGGAACCAGTTCTTCGTCATCGAGGAATATGCAGGTCCAGAGCCTGTTCTTATCGGCAAGGTAAGGATCAACCAACCTCTCTTGTGCCTACCCTGACTGTCCAGGCCCTTCGGCCTTGCCCTGCAACAGCCTCACTTCTGCAATGACCTTGGCCCCTCAAGACTCCTAACCCTCCATCCAATCCTAGACTCAGACTTGTTCATCTTGTTTCTAATCGTAACTCTGCCATTTCCCCTGACACCCACAGCTGCACTCAGATGTGGACCGGGGCGAGGGCCGCACCAAGTACCTGCTGACTGGGGAAGGGGCAGGCACCGTATTCGTGATCGACGAGGCCACAGGGAATATCCATGTCACCAAGAGCTTGGACCGGGAGGAGAAGGCACAGTATGTGCTGCTGGCCCAAGCAGTGGACCGAGCCTCCAACCGGCCCCTGGAGCCTCCCTCTGAGTTTATCATCAAGGTGCAAGACATCAACGACAACCCACCCATCTTTCCTCTGGGGCCCTACCACGCCACAGTGCCTGAAATGTCCAACGTGGGTGAGTGGCCCAGCTCTGAAGGTCCCAGTTCCCATCTCCTGAAGTGCCCTTGCCTCTCCTTCCCCAGAACCCACTTCCTTTCATCTAGCCCACTCATATCTGGGTCGTCCTCATCTGCTGTTCTTTCCCACCCGGTCCTTCCCCTGCTGAGTGGGGTGCCGGATCCCCCACAGGAACGTCAGTGATCCAGGTGACTGCACATGATGCCGATGACCCCAGCTATGGGAACAGCGCCAAGCTGGTGTACACGGTGCTGGATGGACTGCCTTTCTTCTCGGTGGACCCTCAGACTGGTGAGGACAGAGCTTGGGAGCCAGGTGGGGCAGCCGCAGGAACAGACCCCCTGACCCAGCATCTCTCCCTAGGAGTGGTGCGCACTGCCATCCCCAACATGGACCGGGAGACGCAGGAGGAGTTCTTGGTGGTGATTCAGGCCAAGGACATGGGCGGCCACATGGGGGGGCTGTCGGGCAGCACGACGGTGACTGTCACCCTCAGCGATGTCAATGACAACCCTCCCAAGTTCCCTCAGAGTAAGGGGCCAGTGCAGTCACCTGAGCTATAGTGTGGCCAGCATACCTGGTAGCTTTTGGAGAAAACTTTCCCTCCTACCCCTCCCCCAGCCAGCCCTGGGAGAAGGAAGTGCTGGGGTAGGGAGGAAGGCTGGGGACCTCTCTAAGAATGTCTCCCCTCCATCCACCCTCAAGGCCTGTACCAGTTCTCTGTGGTGGAGACAGCTGGGCCAGGCACCCTGGTGGGCCGGTTGCGGGCCCAGGACCCAGACCTGGGGGACAACGCCCTCATGGCATACAGCATCCTGGACGGGGAGGGGTCCGAGGCCTTCAGCATCAGCACAGACTCCCAGGGTCGAGACGGGCTCCTCACTGTCCGCAAGGTTAGCCTCCCATTGCTAGCGTTTACAGATCACTCCTACCTGCCCCTGCCCTCAGGGCTTATTTCTAACTGGTGTCCTAGAACAGACTCCAAGACCCCCGTGTTGGAGCTTAATCCCACCTTTCAGATGAGGGCCTGGAGCGCCCAAAGTAGGGAATGACTGGTGCAAGACTTCACAGGGCCAATCTATGACAGAGCTGGGGGCAGACCCAGAGTTACCCACTTAGTATTCCAACCTCACCTTGCCACCAAGGCCACTGCCCTCCAGTGCCTACCTGTCCCCTCTGGAGGGCTGAGCGCTGGTTCTGGTAGAGAAGGGATGATTGATCTGCCATGAACCCAGGCCTCCCCAGGTTTCCACGCGCCTCAGTCACTCCCTCTCCCCTCACCATAGTCCCTAGACTTTGAAACCCGGCGCTCTTACTCCTTCCGTGTGGAGGCCACCAACACACTCATCGACCCTGCCTACCTACGGCGAGGGCCCTTCAAGGACGTGGCCTCAGTGCGTGTGGCCGTGCAGGATGCCCCAGAGCCTCCTGCCTTCACCCAGGCTGCCTACCACCTGGCAGTGCCCGAGAACAAGGCTCCTGGAACCCTGGTGGGCCAGGTCTCAGCCGCTGACCTGGACTCCCCAGCCAGCCCGATCAGGTGAGCTGAGGGGTGGTCTGGAACAGCCAGGGAGGAGCCAGTCTAGTCTCACCTGAGGATGTGCTCCCTTTACAAATCACACCCACCTCCTAGCAGAGCTTCCCTCCCTGCAACGGTGCCTGCTAGTCTGCAGGCCTGGGGCCAGGGGAGGGCTGCAGAGCCTGGCCAGCCACTCCTGACTCTCCCCCATCCCTCTGGGTGGGTATGTGTCCCATTCTCTGTGACCAAGTAAGCAGGTGTAAGGGGTAAGTTTTACTTACTTGAGAACATTTAATCCTCCCCACAGCCCTGCCTTAAGCTGGCCTTATCATCACCATCTTTATTACTGTCAGTTGTTTTAGTAGCAGGCCCTGAGAGGCTAAGTAACTTACCCAAGGTCACACAGTCAGTAGGTGGCAGAGTTGGGATTCAAATCCATGCTTGTCTGGAGAATAGCCCGTCTTCCTACCTCCCCAGCCCTCATGCCTGTCACTGTCACCACTCTGTGAGGGAAGTGCTGCTGTCATTCCCATTTTGTAGTTGAGTAATCAGAGGAGAAATAGTTTGCCCAAGGTCACATCGCTGGTCTGAGGTAGAGCAGAGGTAGACAGCAGACCCCTGGATCCCCAGAACAGAGCCCAGAAGTCTGAAAGACCAGCAGTGCTCGCTCCTCCACCTCTTCCTGTATCTCTCTCCCTAACCCCAGCTCCCCCAGTCCTAAGACTGGTGTTTAATGCTGATGACTTCCCAGGGATATTGTTCTTTCAGGAGCCCCTAAGGAGAGTTATGGCTCTGGGGGTGGGCTCTGCCCAGGTGAGCCTGAGCCCCAGCAAGCTGAGGAGAGGGGAGGCAGGGCTAGCGGCCATCAGATCCACAGGCTCTGGCCCTGCCCCCAGGCCGGCCCCAGCTGGGTTCCATCTTCCCCAGATACTCCATCCTCCCCCACTCGGATCCCGAGCGCTGCTTCTCCATTGAGCCCGAAGACGGCACCATCCGCACAGCAGTGCCCCTGGACCGGGAGGCTCGTGTCTGGCACAACCTCACAGTGCTGGCCACCGAGCTCGGTGAGGAGGCCTGGGTCCCCCAGGTGCCACCGAAGGCAGCAGGCCCTGGCAGAGGAGCTGTCCCTAAGCAAGGGCGCAGGGAAGGGTGGCTACTGCCACTGCATGCTAATCAGTGTGCAGCCACCTGGTCCCCAGCCAGGTCATCACCACCAGGCAGGCCTCCTAGTCTCCTGGGCCCAGCTCGGCACAGTGGGTCCGCTGGAGCCGTTCCCTGACCTTAACTTGGCTCCTTTACCTGACTCCCCGCAACATGGAAATAAACCAAATCTCAAATAGCTCTCACCCCTAACCAACTCCAACCTACAGCCCGGCAGACCCCGTCCACTCTGGGCTTCAGGCTGGAGCCGGGGCCAGAGTAGAGCTGCCCCTTCTCAAGGAGGCCATGTGGGACACCCTCGTGGTCAGGAAGAGGGGTCAGCTGTCGATGCTGGCCCGTTTCCTGCCCCATCAGTCACCTGTCACTAGCGTTGTGGTCTGGTGCCGCTGGGCAGCCTGGCCCATGGAGGCAGGGAGACCCGGCTCCGTTCTGAGAATCTGCCCTTAACTTCTGCATTGGCTGTGTCCTGTATGTGGAAGCTGTTACTCTGTGCGTAGATATTTGTATGTGTCAGCGAAGAGCTCTGTATGTGTGGGTGTGTGTAATTCCATGTGCATGAAATACATATATACATACACATTTGTGAGATCATGCCTATAACTAGATGTATACGCATGTAAATTTGTCTGTGGAATTATATTATTTGTGCATATGTGTATGTATATATATATATATTGCTTTGTGTGAGTGAATGTTCGTGGACTGTTAATTACCTATTGTGTGTACTGTTCTAAGTACCATGTATGGATGAATTTATTTAATCATCAACACAACTTTATGAAGGAGATATGATTATCTCCCCATTTTTAAATGAGGGAACTCAAAGAGAAATAAATCACCTCTCTAGGACACTCAGAGATTAATGGTGGAGCCATCAGACCCAGTCAGACCACAGGCCTCATAGGTGTGAAAGTGTGTGTACATACATTGATGTTTATGTGCTCGCAGCTGGGGAGATGTGTGCATGCATGTCCCTCTGGGAGAATGTTCCAGCACATATATTGTGTTTGTGGCTGCCTGTGTGCACATAGCCCTAGGTAGATTTCCCTGACTATCTTCTCACTCGCTGTCAAATCCTGCTTCTCCACTCCAACCCCAATATCAACGAGCAGGTCCTGAGCCCCTGAGCCCCTGCGCCTTGCAGGAGTAGACCCTATCTCTGGGTTGTCCCAGACCCTTTAGCCAGTTAACCACTCAGCCTCACCTGCCCAGGCTTCAGCTTTAGCCCCTTCACCAGGGCCACCCAGCTCTCCCCTGAGGAGAAAGATGCAAGGAAAGGGAGAGGCAGCCTGGGAGAGGGACTCCCCAGGGAGGGCAGGGATACCCGTTTTCCATTCTCTCTTGGATGGTGTTGGCAGTGGGGAGCGACAGGATGAAGGGGTGGGTGAAGAGGGAGCCTGTGCCCACTGTGGTGCCCAGGCTGGCCTGGCTCTGCACCCTGTCCTCATGCAGCTCCTCCTGCCCAGGTCAACTCTAAGTGATCCTCATTACCACACCGCAGCCTTCCAGACCTCTGATGGGATGCGTGTGTGTGTTCATGCTGCTCTCTGTGTCTGTCTCGTTGGTGCTGTCCTTAAAGATGTATTCTCTGGGCCCTAGAGGCGGCGGGGAGGGGATGCCACAGTCACTGTGGATACTGACCATCCCCTTCATGTGTGCGCCATCGTTTTAACTGCTGCGTGCCCGTCACATATTTAGTAGGAATGCGTGTGCATAGTTCATGGCTACAGCCTGTGTGCGCCTTCTGTCTACCTTTATTTCTGCTGCTGTAATGTGTACCGTGAGTGCTGAACTCCTGTTGAACGCATATTGTTTATTGCACAAATCTTGGGTACTACGTGAATGCTGTATGCCTCAGAGTTCCATTTATTTCACCATGTTACTTGCATGCATATTTCACGTGTTTCAAGTACATACAGCCCGTGCACCACGTGTGTTGCATGTAAACTGGTGTGTGTGGGGGGGGTGTTCCTGGTTTCAGACAGCTCCGCACAGGCCTCCCGTGTGCAAGTGACCATTCAGATCCTGGATGAGAATGACAATTCCCCCCAGCTGGCAGAGCCCTATGACACCTTTGTGTGTGATTCTGCAGCCCCTGGCCAGGTGAGCAGCTGAGGCACAGGGGTTCGGGCCTTGAGACCTCCAGTCACCCACTCTGTACAAAGCCTCTCTTCTTCCTCCCAGCTGATTCAGGTCATCCGGGCCCTGGACAGAGATGAAGTTGGCAACAGTAGCCGTGTCTCCCTTCAAGGTCCTTTGGGCCCTGATTCCAACTTCACTGTCCGTGACAACCGAGGTGGGTGGCCTCCTATTACTACACCCATACCCTCTGCCCTCCTCTCCTCCCCCGGCCCCAGCCCAGCATGCCTGATCCCTGCCTGCCTCTGGCCCCTCCACCCACCCGCTAGAAGGTAGGTGTGGATTTGTACATGTTTGCTTTTTGCAAATCTTCTCCATGGGAAGCTGCCTCCACGGGCTGGTCCAACCCTTCTGGGAAGGTTCCCCAGAAGTGTCCCAATACTTTTTCTTCCCAACAGATGGCTCTGCCAGCATGCTGCTGCCCTCTCGCCCTGCTCCACCCCGACAGGCCCCCTACCTGGTTCCCATAGAACTGTGGGATTGGGGACAGCCAGCCCTGAGCAGCACCGCCACTGTGACTGTCAGCGTGTGCCACTGCCGGCCGGATGGCTCTGTGGCATCCTGCCGGCCGGAGGCTCAGCTCTCACCAGCTGGGCTTAGCACCGGGGCCCTGCTTGCGATTGTCACGTGTGTGGGCACTCTGTTCGGTGAGTCAGGCCACAGCAGGACGTAGATGTGGGGTCCAGGCCTGCAGGAGGTGTGGAAAGGAACCAGGACCCTGGACACAGGGCAGTCCACCCTAGTGCATGAAGGAACCCTCATGCCTGGATTTTCCACAGCCTGGTGGGCCCAAGAGAAAAGCTCTGGCCTCCTACCCCTGACCAGCCAATCCTTGGTGACAGCCATGAGCCATAGAAACTTTATTGGGCCCCCAGGCCACACGGCCTCCTGTCACCTCACCTAACCCTGTCACCTAACCGGCCTGCTGCTGCGGCTCAGCGGCCTGTGTGCGCCTCTCCCCCAGCCCTGGTGGTGCTCTTCGTGGCGCTGCGGCGCCAGAAGCAGGAAGCCCTGATGGTGCTGGAGGAAGAGGACGTCCGAGAAAACATCATCACCTACGACGACGAGGGCGGCGGCGAGGAAGACACAGAGGCCTTTGACATCGGCGCCCTGCAGAACCCTGATGGGGCTGTCCCGCCCGCCGGCCCGCCGGCTCGCCGCGACGTGCTGCCCCGCGCCCGCGCCCCGCGCCAGCCCCGGCCCCCCGGCCCCGCCGACGTGGCCCAGCTCCTGGCGCTGCGCCTGCGCGAGGCGGACGAGGACCCCAGCGTGCCGCCCTACGACTCGGTGCAGGTGTACGGCTACGAGGGCCGGGGCTCCTCCTGCGGCTCCCTCAGCTCTCTGGGCTCCGGCAGCGAGACCGGCGGCACCCCGGGCCCCGCTGAACCCCTGGACGACTGGGGCCCGCTCTTTCGCACGCTGGCGGAGTTGTACGGGGCCAAGGAGCCCCCGGCCCCCTGAGAGCCGGCTGGGCCCTGCCCACACCGTGGGGCAGCCCGCACAGGCCCTCTGAGTGAGCCCCGGTCCAGGCAGGCGGCAGCAGCCAGGGGACCCCCACGCCTCACCCCGTCGTCAGTCCCATGGCCATCCTCCCAGCTTTCCCAGGGCAGCCTTACCTTCCTCCCTCCTGAGTTGTCCGTGTCTCTCTCCAGGGATCTGTCTGTAATACCCTCCCTGTCTGGGTCTGGGCTGTGTGGTTCCATCTCTTGAGTGTCTCTGTTCTCTCACTGTGATTCCACTTTCTCCATGACTATGTTTCTGTCTGCCTGATTCCACCTCTTTCATACTCACTGTCTCTCTCGCCCATATACATGCTCTGTGTCTTCTGCCCACATTCTCTCTGGGCCCCTGTGACTGGCTTTTTAGTTTTTTCTGTTGTCCATCCCAAAAGCCAGAGAAACTTCCAGCCACTGCTGCCCACCCTCCTGCAGGGGATGTTGTGCCCCAGGTCAGTGCCCCCAGACTATGTGGACAGGGGAATGGCCCAGGATCCCAGCGTCCCACACACTCACCCCTCTAACCTGGCTCTCCTGTCTTTACAGACCTGCCCGCATGGTTCCATCCATCACTCATGGCCTCATCCTGGCTCCGCTGGCCTCCAGCAGAGAGGAAGCCAGCCCACCTCCCAGGGCTAGAGCTCCAGCCCCCCATGAAGCCGCCTCCCTGGAGCTCTGCCCAGCTGTCAGCAGGCCCTGGGCATCCCAGCCCCAGGCATTGTTTGGTGTGCTTCCCAGATCCCAGGGCTGAGGGGAGGGGAAGGGAAAGAAGAGGCAGCTGGGGAAGGGGAAAGAGGGAGGAGGGGGAGGGGCCTCCATCTCTAATTTCATAATAAACAAACACTTTATTTTGTACAGCCTGAGCCTTGCTTGGTTTCTGTACAGAGCTTCACTGTGCCATGGGGCAGAGGAGGGCCTCAGCCTGTCCCCTCCAGCTCATTCTCTTTTCTCCTTTGCGGGGCAATCTGCTTTGTATATAGTGGGGCTTCTTGGGCTGATTATTTCAGGGAGTAAGGAGATAATGGCTTGCACCCCACCCCCCATCACTCACTCTCTAGATTCCCTGTTGCTCTCAAACTGTCCAGGGAAATTAAGATGTGGGGTCTGGCTAGAGAAGTGTGGGAAGGACTAGTGGGCAACAGCTAGGAAGATGAGAAGTGGAAAGAAAAGACTAAGAAGAGAGGAAAAGGGGCTCCGGACCAGGAAAAAATGTGAATGGTGGGCAGCAGAGGGGACAGGCCAGTCCCTCCTGGGGCCTGTGGTGCGGATTGCAGAAAGGATGGGCCAGGGTGAGAGGCGCAGTCATGCTGAGCCTGGGGCCCTGCTGCCTCCTCTAACTCTCCCCTCTCCATGGTCTTACTCTTGGAAACATCTAGGAGTGGGAAGAGGCTATGGAGGGGCAGAACCAAAGTCAGCAGGTGGGGCCAAGCATTGTTTTATTAACGTCCACTCCCCGAGCAGAGGAGGAGGACTATCAGGTGCCAGCACCTGCTGCTAACTCCAGGCAGGGGCCCTGGAGACTCACCCGGGCTGGCAGGCAGATCAGAACAGTCCTTGTGACCCTCCCCTCCAGGTGTGAGGTACAGCAGTAAGGAAAGTGGCGCCGATGAAGATGCCTTTCCTCACAGTGTCCACACCTGTGTGGCCAGGGCAGCCAGTGGAGGACCCTGGCTCCAGTGCTGGAGTTGTCATTTATTCTACCAACGGCTGGAACTGGCCCAGAGACCTGTACAAGAGCAAGCTGCTGTCCCTGGAAGGTCAGAGATGGTTATAAGACAGCCAGGGGTCAGAGGGACAAGGTCTTCCAGTTCAGGGCAGGTCAGGCAAGATCACTGCCCTTTGGTCACACCCTGAATCTGCCCTAAAAGGAGGAGGGACACACGGGCTCACAGGCCACTCCTAGTAGTGGCCGTGGGGGCACTGGAGTGGGATCTGGGTCTTGCCTGCTCTCCCAGCCCCCAACCTTCTGAGGTTCTCCTCAACTCATTAAAAACTTCAAGGAAAACAATGAAAAAGTGGGAAACAGGCTCTGTCAGCAAGACTGTTGGGCTTGTCTCTGGTCTTGAATCCTTCATCATCTGGAAGGACAGACCTGTCGAAGGGAGTGAAGAGGGTCAGGACCCTGGAAGATGAAGAGCAGACAAGACCGACAGGAGAAGGGGACTCACCTCCTCTACGCTCCCTGGGGCTGGAGGCAGAGCCACCAGCGGACTGAGCTGCAGGCACTTCCCAGCAAGACTGGCTGGGCTCCCTGGCAACCCCAGGCTCCTGACCACCCCTTCCCTCCTGCCTTCTTCACCTCCTGCACCTCCGGATGGGGGTGGGAGGGAGAAGAAGTCATGAACCTCCTCTTTACTTTGGAGTATTCTCCCAAAAGCAATGATAAGGCCTGGGTCCCCCCAGAGCGCTTTCCTTGTCTAGGTGCTGCTCTTTCTCTTCCAGTCTGGTTCTGTCATCTGCCACACTCACTGACACCCAGACATAGACCCACATACATCCCTGCACACAGAAATGCACCCTCTTATGCCTGAGTCAAACGCTTGAACCCTGGACAGAAGCTGCCTGTCCTCCTGTGCTCCTCCAGGACTAGGCTGGTCCAGGGGTCCCTGACAGTCATCACTGCCTGAGCCCCACACATCCTCTCTCGAGGCCCAAGAGTGGGTGAGGATGGAAAAGTTCCTGTGGAGGCCTCCGGTCAGATTCCTGGAGCCTGGCTTGCAGGCTAGTCTTCCTGTGCGGGACACCATGCCGCACCCCCACCCCACCACAGTCTTCCCTCCTCTGTCCCCACGGCTTTCCTGCCTGAAGCTCCCTGACCCTTTCTTTTCCCGGGGGGGTTCCTTGGCTGCACTCTCTCCTGGAGTTGACAGCATGCATTTCCAACTGGGGCTTACAGGGGCATGGCAGGGTCAGGGTGGTGGGCAGGAGAGGCTATGCTTCCCCCACCCCGCCCCCGACAGTTTCCACTGGCACAGCCAACCCTTTTTCCTGCATTCCCAAGAGAGGGCCCCAGGAAGGATAGGCTGCAGAGAAGGCAAAGGGAAGAAAGAGGGATGTGGAGAGCAAGGAAAGAGGAGTAGTCTGGCAACAGCAATGACCGGTCAAAGAACCAGAGCCCAGGGCAGGCTGTGGTGATGGCTCCAGGCCTGACAGGCAGGGTCACATGAGACTGCAGGGATAGCATCCCTGGGCTCACCCCTCCAGGCCTCAGATCCCCTGGGTTCATTCATCCCTGGCCACCAGGCAGGAGTTGTGGGCTCACTGCTTTCTCCTTCACTACACTCCCAGATGCCTGTGGGGCTCTACCTGGTGGGGGAGTGGAGGAGGACCTGGGAGGAGCATAGTTCTGCAGCGGAAGTCCTGGATTCAAGTCTCCTGTCTGCCACTCACACTGTGACCTCAGGCAAGCCACATAACCCTCTGAAACTGTCTTTTTCTGTAAAGCGAGGATAGATTTTACCTCAAAACATCATGAGCGCTGCATTCAGTAAAGTAGTAATCAGTACTGGAGTCATCAGAGTCAAGTGGGTGTGAGGGACCGAGGAGGAGCAGAGATGGAAGACATCCATCACCACCCATGGGGAGTCTGGCTCCCCTGCCTGGGCGACCACCCCCACCTCATCTCCCCCCACCCCCACCCCAGCTGCTCCACTTCGCCGAGATGAGAGGGTGACAAAGACTGACACTGCGATAGAGGACTAAATAACATGGGAGGAAAGAGGGGAGAATGGAGAAAGAAGGGAATCAGAAAAGAGAACAGCAAGAAGAGAGGGCCTAGCACCTAGCCTGACACCTGGTGTGCAGCTGGCATGCAGTATTTGCCGCGAGAAGGAGCTGGTGTCAAGAAGGAGACTGGGCCAATTTATTGGTGTCAATAGGAACGTGTTGGACAGAGCCATCGATAGCTCTGAGAGGCAGAAAGGGATGGAGATGAAAACAATTAACTGCCAACACATAAGGGCTGCAGCCAGATGCTGGGAGACCCCTTCCCCCGGCCCCATCCTCCCCCTCACTCCCTGGGCTTCAGCATCCCAATTCCTGCCGCTTCTCACGGAGCTTCAGTCTGGGCAGGCATCCCGGAGTCTCTGGGTGCTGGACCCCCAGAGAGGCCTTCACCTTCCCCAACTCCGCGGGAGGTGGCCAGCTCAGGACTGGTCTGCCTGGCTCCCTCCTCATCTTCCTTCTCCTGCTCCGGGAGCTGCGGGAGTTTCTGCAGCTCTGAGTACAGTGCCCAGGCATCGTTGCACGACACGTATTCCCATCCGCTCTCCCGCACATGGAAAAGGTCCACAGATCCCCCTGAGTAGGCATCTCGGTGTGTGGCATGGGCCACAGCGCAGCGAGCTAGGGCGTAGGCTTCCCGCGTGGTCATGTCATAGCGGTAGCTGCGGTCTAGCACACCATAGGCATAGGGAGACCCAGAGCCCACTGAGAAGACGTCCCCTTGCAGGCAGGTGCCATCGCTATAGACATAGAAGAGGGCAGGGCCAGAGCGGTCCCAGCCACACAAGGCAGTGGCCACGCACAGATCCAGCCCCCGGTAACGAGCCATCATGGCTGACAAGAGTTTGGCCGCGCCGGCTACACTGGGCAGCCGACCCTCCCTCAGTGCCCTCAGCCTCAGTTCCCGCTGTAGCACCCGGTACCATGTGACACAGTCAGCAGAGGTGCCGGAGGTGGTGCCCAGAAGGTGCTGGTGCACAGGGATCACCTTGCGTGAGGCTGGACAGGCCACGTAGTTGCCACAGGAGGAGCGCGTGTCAGCTGCAGCAATGACTCCATGCTGGAAGCGGAAGGCCAGGGTGGTGGTGCCATGAGCCAGCCTGGGGCCATAGATCTGCAAGAAAGATGAAGGGTCACAGCCCTGGGGTACAGCCCAGCCACCAGCTGGAGGCAGGTGAGGTGATGGCCCCTGAGTGTCGAGGGACTGCCACTTGCACACATCTTGCAGAGCCATCTCTGAAGTTGAGTAAAGGCTGGAAGGAGTAAGGCTGGAATTTGTAGGCTGGCGTCAGGTGGGGGAAGAGGGGTGCTAAGGAAAAGCTGGCTTGCAGCCAGAACTGGTGAGGAAGACATGTGATCTGTGGCTTCATTTCTTAGAACTCAAATCAGTCTTTGGGACTGGCTGACAGAACAGCCCCCTCCTCCTCAAAGGACAATTGAGAGGGGACAGGACAAGGCCAGTTGGAGTCTCCAGCGCTGGGAAGCTGCTGCCCATGACACATCTAAGCATCATCCAAGGAGTCTCCTGTCTATCATCCTCCCAGCACCTAGAGTGGATGGGGGCTGGGGTTTACCACAAATGAAAGGGAGATGAGTGGAAAAACAGAGCTGAGTTCCTCTAGCTTTCCTGTACAGGCCAATGGGTTTGCAAAGACAAGTAAGGCTTTGCCTGTGGCCTGACAGGGCCCCCAGGTTAAGAGGAGATAAAGAGCACAATGCTCAGTGGTCAGAGGCAAGCAGAATAGAGTGCTGTGGACCCACCAAGGGAGAAGTCCCTAATGTTGAGCTTTTTCTTTAGTCATGGGACCAGGGAACAATGAGGCTTAGCTCACTCATATTGTGGTCAAGAGGGAAAGAGAAATGGACTGAGATAAGGAAAGAGAAAAGATTAAGAGACCCATGTTTGGGCAGGGGTGGGGGAGGGGCACAAATTATTTTCAGAAAGGCAAGTCATAGAGGGTCCAGCTTGGAGGGGAGCTGGGACCTGGAGCTCTCTTCCTCTTCTGCTTCAGGGTGAATTTGAACTTCCATCTGCAAAGATGGCATTCCTAACCCTTCTTTGCCAGCATATCTCTCTGAACTGTGTTATAGCTCTGAGCATACAGCCAGAGGATCTAGGGGGACCTCTTTCCTGATCTCCCCCTGCCCGGCAGCTCACAATAGCAAGAGAGCTGGTTTGTAGTTCGAGTACAACACAGAAAAATGAACCTTGATGACATACTGTCGAATCTAAGTCTTAGACCAACAGGGTTGAGGGATGACAGCTGACCCTTCAGAAAGACAAAGTCGATTACGGGAGAATGACAAGCTACAACTATAACCAGCATCGTATGGAATATATTTTAATAAACACTTCAGCTCAAAGGGGTGCCATGGGAATGGGTTTATTTCAAGAAACAGAGTCACATGCAAAACAACTAGGACCCTCCAGAAAGCATGATGATGGTGTTGACATGATAGCGCCCTGGGGTCTCAGCTTGAAGGGTAAGTATAAACTTGTCATGTGAACAATGAAGATCCAACCAGTCCTTCCTCTACTTTAGGGAAAGCCACATGGGGATCTTACCAAAGAAATAAGAATATCACCTCTTTCTAAAGACTAAGTTCTTAGACTCTCTATATATGAATGGATTGCCACCTCTTTAGGTCAGGCCATTAGCAAGTCAGAACTGACCACCCTCCAGTCTCCCCTCTTCTTTTAACCTCTCTACTGAAATGTTTGCCTAACTCAAATTCTATCTCTCCTCTGCTAAGGAAAATTGAAAGTTTACAAAATCAAATTCCAACCACCTTCCCCACTATAGGCTGGCATTTAAGGCCTACTATGATCAAATACTAATCTATTCACCACGACCTCTTTGCATTCTATTCCTAACACACCTCCCATCTCCCCTTCATCTACTTGCATCCTAGCCTTCAAAGTGTGGCTTAAGTACCAGCAATTCTGAAAATCCTTCCCAGGTATGGGCTGAGAGATGAGAGGTTGTGGTTTTGAGGAGCAATGAGGCCCCAAGTGGTATTCAGAAAAATGAATCCAGATATCCTGGGCCAAGCCTTCCTGGGTCCCCAACCGCACCCCAATCTATACTGACCTTCTTAACTACAGAACTTATCATCCATCTTTATTAAGATATAATTGATATAGAACATTGTATAAGTTTAGGTATACAATGCGATTTTTTTTTTTTTTTTAAGAAAAGGTACAGGCAGGAATGAAGGTGAATAGGGAGACAGGCAGGAAGGGAGAAGAGGAAGAAGCATTTTATGACTTTTATTTAGTTGTTCTCATTAGTTATTTCTTTCCAGACCCAGATCTCACACTCAGGGGTATATGGCCTGCACTCCTTAGGAGGCGATTGGCCCAAATGCTACTCCACCAGGACGTGCCATACTGTGAATATTTGATACATGCATATTGTAAAATATTTACCACCTTAAGATTAGGTAATATAACCTTGATCTCATGTAATTACCATTTTTGTTATGTTGAGAACATTTAAAATTTACTCTTAGCAACTTTTATACGATACATGATCGTTAATTATAGTTACCATGCTATAAACTAGATTCTCAAAGTTTATTCCTTTAACAAATGAAACTTGGTGCACCCTGCTGGAGTAGCAGTTGTTCAGTTGCCTTTGGCTGGTGCAGTCCACATACAACCCAAGGACCCAGATTTGTGTCCCGGACTGGGGGAACAACTAGGATGAACAACTAAATAAAACTAAAGTGCTTCTTCCTCCTCCTCCCCACTCCTCTCCCTTCCTTCCTGCCTGACTCTGCTACCTTCATTCCTACCTGCAATTTTTTTTTTTTCCTTAAGGAAAGGTGTAGGCAGAAATGAAATCGAGCAGGCAGGCAGGAGGAGAAAGAGCAAGCATTTCTTTCTATTTAGTTGTTCATCTTGGTAGGATTTCCTTCTTTGTTAAGGCTGAATAATATTCCACTAATTAGATATACCATGGTCTGTTTTGTTTTTGTTTTTGTTTTGTCTCTGGACACATGCCCAGGTTCTCAGTTTTAATAGCCTGAGCCTTAGCTCATGAGTTACAGAGAGGCTACCAGGCTTTCTTTATCCATTCATCGTCAGTGGACATTTAGATTGCTTCCACATCTACGTTATTATGAATAAGCTGCAATGAACCTTGGGGTATAGATATCTCTGTGAGATAGTAATTTCATTTCCTTCAGGTAAATACCCAAACATAGACTTGTCGGATCATATGGTAGTTCTATCTTCAACTTCTTTAGGAAACTCCATATTGTTTTCCATAATGGCTAGGCCAATTTACATTTCCACCCACAGCAGCATTTATCATTTGTACCTCTCCTTTTTTGAGGTCACCATGTTTAAGGACCTTGGAGCAGAGAACTAATTAACAACTAATGTAAATTGGGAGCAAATTATTAAAGACTTGGAATGCCATGCCGAAATGCCGAATTTTACAGAGCATAAAGAGATGGGATCAAGAGAGTGTTTCAGGAAAATCAATCTGCTGCTATGCACAATGAATCAGAAAGGACAGTTTGGGCCTAGAAAATCAGGAGAATATTTCAGTAATTTTCAGAGGTAAGGAAATAAGAAGCCAAAGTTGGTATGAGTTGGAATGAAAAAGAATGTGAGAAGCATTGTAGTGGAAGGATCAACAGACCTTGGCAAACTTACTGGATCTGGAGAAGAGGAAGGGGAGTTGTCAAAGATGAGCCAGGGCTCAGAGCCTCTGTGACTGGAAGACAATGTTGTCATCCTTTCATATATTTTTTTGACAAACATGTAAAAAGTTAGAGTGGGCACAGAGATGAATAGTAGAGAAACACCTCTCTTTAAAAACCCATAATCTAATAGGTGACAAGTGTATACTTATAACCAGGTAAAATATGAAAGTGCCTTAAGAGATATATAAATGCTATTAGTAGCAGAGTGAAATAAGCAAAGGCAAAAAGAGGACTAGTTGAATGGGAGGGCAACTGTAAAATAGTATGTGATCAATATAACAGAAGTACTCTGCATTTTCCATACCACCCAAGTGTGACACTTAGATAAAGATCTTCTGCTTCATTACAATCTGACAGCTGGACTTGGAAAGGGTTGCCACATTTCAGCATTAAAAACACAGTACAAGCAGAGTCTGCGAGGTGGGGGGGGGGGGGGGGGGTGGAGCTGAGTTAGAGAGTGGAATTCAGATGCTGATGGATGCTGCCTTTGGAACCCAACAAGGAAGCCCAGACACACACTTTACAGAACCATAAAGTACAGGCAACATTTCATACATTTGCCCACCTTCTTGCTTGTTATGGTTCCCAAAAGGGTTGAAAAATGAAAGTGGGTGGAGAGAGGGAGAGACAATGAAATACAGCACATCCCTGAAAAAAATGCTTGTCTTAGCAAGCTGACATTTAGAGAACTTCTAGGTATAACTATGGAGCCTCGACTCTCCTCCAGGCTCTGAGATGGTAAATTACTATTGACTCAGTTATTTAGAAGCAGAATTGAGAATCTAGTTTGTGGATTTAGTGGGTCCTTTGCTTTTTACCTTCTTTGTTCTATCTGCCTTGTGGGCAATTCATTACTTATTAGAATTTCTACCACGGCGTGGGAGTAAAGAGACTACTGAATCTTAAAAATTGGTTGTTAAAGAACATGAGTAATGTGAAGACTAATGCTATCAAACAAAAGGTATAGCACTTTCATTTTGTTGTCCATTTTACCACAAACGACTGTGGTTTAACTGATTTCATCGGAAAATGGCCTCAGCGTAGATTATTTTACCTAGCACTTATTAGAGGGTGCCCTTAAACAAAATGGCAACTTCAGTTGCGTTAAATAGTGTTCTGAAGCAGTAGAGATGTAAAGTAGCTTGGACGCCAGGCTGGGCGGGGCCGATTTGCAACTAAGCATTCAAAACCGATTTTCCACCAGTCACGCCCTTCTCAAAGATGGCGGGCCTCGCTTCCCTCACACAACATGGACGTTTCTGATTTCCGCTTTTGAAGTTGATGTTAATTTAATTCAGTATTTCTTGCATGGCCAATGTCAAGATGTCAGCCGTACTCTTTTAGAATTTCAGAGTAACGAGCCATTAACTTTTTTCCTCCTTGGGTGAAAAGGTTTCCCTCGCGTCTGAACTTTGTTTCGCGAGTCGGGGCTGCCAGGAGTGCAAATGGCTCCTGATATAGATTTAATAGGAAGTGAAGCCGTGACGGCCAGGCGTTGCCCGGCTGCTCTCTGGTAAGCGTTATCGCAGGTAGTTCCTGTTGCCCTTACTAGACATGGCGCTGGCCAGTTTGTTGGAGGGTCCGCTACCGGTGAACCGGCGCGGTTTTTTTGGACTCGCGGGTTGTGCGGATCTGCTAGACCTGGGTCCAGGGAGTCCCAGTGATGGACTGAACCTCGCAGCGCCCAGCTGGAGTGAGTCAGAGGAGCCGAAAATCGAAATTCTTCATGGAACCACCACCCTGGCCTTCAAGGTGCGGACCCGGCCGCCGAGACGGGCTGAGTCGCGCGTGCTGGCGCTTTTCCGGGCCTCCCGCCGGACCCCAGACCACGGTTGCTGCGGCCAAAAAGCCCAAATAGAGGCTCGGGTCTCGTGCCGACCCTGCCCATTTCGCTGCCTCATTGCTGCGGGTGGGGTTCTCGCTTTGGTAGCAGGGGCGGGCGGAAAGGGGAGAAGGCAGCCGGTGGGAACGGGGAGAGGGAAGCCAGTTTAGGGTGATTCCTCGGCGACCCCGGTTGCGCCTGTTCAGAAAACGGGAGACCGCGGCAGTCATCAGCCTTGGCAGAGGAAAGGCTGTTGTAGCCATTCTCGGGAGATTTTGAAAACATTAGTCCCTCTAGGCGAGGGTAAACCAAACTCTGTGCCATGATGGGGAAGCTTGGTGGGAAGAAGTACTGTATTAGGAGCCAAATAACTGGAATTTCTGGGTCAGCTTTGTAATAACTACGATTTTGGAGCCTAGGCAAGTTTATTTTATTGAACCTGTTTCTTTATCTCTAAAAGGATAGCAATATGGTGATGCCCATGTCAAGGGATTGAGGTGAGGCTCAAATGACATCAATATATCAGAAGGTATATTGTGAGGTATTGTAAAACTACCAAGAAAGATACTCTGGGTTTGCACTGATGCAAAAAAAAAAAAAAAAAAGTCAAGGAGATCACTTTTGTGCTCTGACTGGCCTGCTTTGTTTTTTACTCTCATCTTAACAGTTTCTCCATGGAGTCATTGTTGCTGCTGACTCCAGGGCCACTGCTGGTGCCTACATTGCCTCCCAGACGGTAAAGAAGGTGATAGAGATCAACCCCTACCTGCTGGGCACCATGGCTGGGGGTGCAGCCGATTGCAGCTTCTGGGAGCGGCTCTTGGCCCGGCAGTGTCGAATCTATGAGCTTCGGAACAAGGAACGCATCTCCGTAGCAGCTGCTTCCAAACTGCTTGCCAACATGGTGTATCAGTATAAAGGCATGGGGCTGTCCATGGGCACCATGATCTGTGGCTGGGATAAGAGAGGTCCTGGTGAGTTAACCTCATGATTCTTGGGGCGACACTACAGAGAGGAGGGCCTGGATGAACAGATGGATGAAAGGGCTTTGTGTCAGTGCTGAGGATTTGTTCATTGGATTCTTCACCCTTCTCTTTGTTCACCAAAGGCACTGCAGTATAGAGTTAGGTAAGGAGTTAGACCAGCTGTGTCCCGGAGTGCTGTCGTGACCCTCTGCAGGTTGCTTATTTTCTCAGCCTGTTTCATCATCTGTTACCTTGGTCAAATGAGGTAATACATATAGAGTGTACAGTGTCTGGTACATCATGTTTTTCTTTCTGGTCTCATAAAGTAAGAGCAATAAAGAGTTGTATATGAGAGTTCAATCAGATAGTAGGCATAAAAATTCTAGTCCTGTCTAGTAGATGTAAATGTGAGCTGCATGAATTTACATTTTCCTGTCGATACACTAAAAAGTAAAAAGAAATTAATTTTAACAATTCATATCATCCAAAACACCCAACAAATTATTAAGCATGTGGCATTAGCCCCATTTCAGGTACTCATTAGTCACAAGTGGCTAGTGTACACACTTGGGCAGCAAAACTCTTATACTAGGTATCCACTAAAAACTTAGTTACTTTGGATGTGCCCAGTGGTTTAGCAGTTAAGTCCATTCGCTCTGATAGATGCAGTCCACATACATCCCAAGGATTTGGTCTCCTGGGGCTGGGGAGAATAACCATATGAACAACTAAATAAAATCCTGGTGGAGTAGCAGTTAAGTCAGTCGCCTCTGAAGGAGCAAGGCCGTATATCCCTGGGTTTGAGTCCCGGACCTGGTGTAGAAGCAACCGTTGTGAACAACTAAATAAATATAAAATAAAGATGCTTCTTACTCCTCTGTCTTCCTCTCTGCCTGTTTACCTTTGTTCCTGCCTACACCTTTCCTTTGAGTTATTTTTCTTCCCTTTTTTCTCTTTAGAGAGTCTTTGGCCTAAAAGGGGCCTCAGGGCTAATCTCCTTTCCTTGTTTGGTATAATCTATCTACCTAGATCCTAGTCTGTTATCTCTGAAAAGAAATTCCTTAGTCTATTTTCCTTTCCTTGTACAAAAACCTTGCCTTACATCAGATGTCAGTTGCTCTTTGACCATTTTTTTTTCCCCCAGAGGAAAGGTACAGGCAGGAATAAAGGTGAGTATGCAGGAAGAGAGAGAAGGAAGAAGAATATTTATATTTAGTTGTTCACACTGACTGACTGTGTCCCACCCCTACCCGCCCAACCTCCCAACCCCGAACCTGGGACTTGAACCCAGGGTATGTGGCCTGCGCCCTTCCGAGAAGATTGGCCTAAGCACTGCTCCACCGGGGCATACCTTCTTTAACCAAATTTTGAATGTCTCTTTAGTCAAGCTAGAATACAGCTAGTAACTTTCTGTATAATTTTCCCCCCTCAATGCTTAAAGGTAGTTTCTCTTTCTTCCTATTGTCCTTGTTTCATTTATCTGCTTACTGAATGCCTAGTTTTCCTCTGTCAAACAGCTATAGGATACCCATACTTCTTCACTTGCTTTTGAGAATATCAGTTCACTACTCAGTGTTCAGTGAACAAGGAGATGAAAAAGTGCATGTGAGGGACACATCCTTGTTTAATTTAAATGCTTCTTCCTTCCTTGAAAAATAATGGATGTGTGAGAGATTTACTCAGTTACTTTGGAAATTGAGACTTTTCTCTTTGAAGGATGTGAAGCAACAGTTCTGTACATATTGCTTTGAATCCTTAACACTATTCCAGGTGGTAGAAACAATGTAAGAGTATAGACTCTGGAATCAAGAACATAACCTAAAATTTACCTTCTCAAGATGGCTTCTTGATGGCCTGTCCCGTTCGTTTAGGATTAGTCAGCCACTTGTCACCAGAAGCAGATTGAGAAAAGATCACAGATTACTAAATAGACGACTGGATGAGGTGAAAACCATTTTAAAAAGAGCTAATGAAATACTGGAGGAGTTTTGAGATAACTTCTGATGGGAGAAATTGGGGAAGACTTCATGTAGTGAACCAGAAAGGTCAATAGGAACCAGATGGTGAGCCAGCAAGGCAAGGTAGTGGCTGTGGGACTAAGAGGGACTAGACTGGTGTAGGCTCTGTTAGGATCCTCTGATCCAGAAAAATGATGATGAGGGCAATGCTTCTCAACATGGTTTGTATTAGAATCACTCATCAAAGCCTCATGCTTGTCTCCCAGGTCAGACTAATTGAAAAAAATGTCTGGGGTAAGTCCAAAGCATCTTAAAGTGCTTCCTTAGATTATTCTGATGCTTAGTGAGAATTGAGACCCATTGAAATAATGAAAAGTTGAGTGATTCACTTGGCAGAATTTGAGTATACAGGAGGAAATAAGGGTTGGTAGTGTCCAAGAGAGATGTTAGATAATGAAGAACCTTTGAAAATATTTGAGGACAGGGAATTTGAACCTGAGCTTATTAACAAAGGCATCCAGTTGAAACTGGTAAAACTTTTATTAAAATCTTTATCTTTCATCTGGACATGCCCTGGTGGCTTAGTGGATAAGTCCACTGCCTCCAACCGAGCGTAGTCCACACATCCCAAGGACCCGGGTTTAAGACCTGAGAAGTGGAGACAACCTAGATGAACAACTAAATAAAATAAATAAATGTTTCCTCCTCCTCCTCTCTCTTCCTGCCTGCCTACTTGTCTTCATTTCTGCCTGCCCCTTTCTTTAAAAAAAAATTTTTTTTTTTTTCATTTATAGCAGAAGTTGTTTTTTTCCAAAAGGGCTTGATATTTTTAGGCTTGCAGGTCATGCAGTCCTTTCTTTTTTTAAAAGGAAAGGGCAGGCAAGAATGAAGGCATGTAGGCAGGCAGGAAGAGAGGAGGAAGAAGCATCGACTTTGCTTAGTCCTTCCTTTTTGCTGCTCCCCTGGCCCTGCAGGCGTAGACCGTGTCCATGGATGCACGTGGGCCAGGCTGGCTAGAGGTTTTGCATTTAACCACTAAGTCACCGGGGCATCCCTGGGCTTATAGTCTTGTCTCAATTATTTAACTCTGCTGTTTTAGCACAAAAGCAATCACAGGCAGTCCATATACCAATGGATGTAGCTGTGTTTCAGCACAACTTTACGTCAGTAGTTGGCTAGCCTGGCCAACCCATGGTCTACACCAGCACTGACCATTAGAAATACAATGTGAGGCACAGTCCACACATATCCCAGGGTCCCAGGTTTGTGTCCTGGGACCTTTAGGACCAACCGAGGTGAACAACTAAAGTGCTTCCTCCTCTCTTTTCCTACCTACCTGCCTCTGCTCGCCTTCTTTCCTGCCTGCACCTTTCCTTTAAAAAAAAAAAGACGGACAAAAAAAGAAATACAATGCGAGCCATCCACTTTGTTTTATAGAAGCCACAGTAAAAAAGAAAATTTTAATGAAAAGAAGTTAATTTTAATAATATATTTCATTTAACCCTATAGATCCAAAATAGCACATTAGGATGTGGTACTGGCTTCATTTTAAATGCTTAATAGTTATGTGCCTATAGTATTGCACAGTATTGCACAGCATAGGTCTTTACAATGTGATTTGGAACTCTAAGCTCTATTCCACTGTGTGATATATGTCTTGTCTCCCAGATAATCTATACTCTTTAGGTTATCTTAAACATTTCCCACAGTGACTGAAGTTGTGTGCTTGAAACCTAAGTCATTTGAATTATACATGCATTTTGACTGTGCAGAGAAGGTGGCTACGATAATGTGATGGGAGATGGGGTGCAATGTCATTGAATCCTGGAGTCTTCAGTCATTAATTTGATTATTTTGACTTTTTTTTTCCTTATCTCCATCCCCTGGTCTTGAACCCGGGTTGTTGGGCTTTGCATGGTCTGCACCTTAGCTGCTGAGCCACAGGAGTGTGCCTCAACCGTTTTGTTTTTGTTTTTTGGTTTTTTTTTCATTTAAGTAATTTTATAGAAGTCCTGTTTTCTTGCTTTTTTTCTGTTGGTCTCCCCTGGGTTTCAAGAGGAGTGGAGAACTGTTTCATTAGAGGATGAATCAGATGCCAAAAGGGGTGGGCATTTTTTCCCCCTGCTAACCTCATCTGTCTTTCCAGGCCTCTACTACGTGGACAGTGAAGGAAACCGGATCTCAGGGACCACCTTCTCTGTAGGTTCTGGCTCTGTGTATGCTTATGGAGTCATGGATCGGGGTTATTCTTACAACCTGGAGGTGAAACAGGCCTATGATCTGGCCCGTCGAGCCATCTACCAAGCCACCTACAGAGATGCCTACTCAGGAGGGACAGTCAACCTCTACCATGTCCGGGAGGATGGCTGGATCCGAGTCTCCAGTGACAATGTAGCTGATCTCCACGACAAGTACAGTGGGGCTACCCACTGAAGGAGGATGAGTGTGGCTACTTACATGTCTTGGGGTGACTGTTTTGGTAACGTGTATATAGCACCCCATACTACAGTAGAGGGGTCCCTAATCGGTCATCTTTTTTAAGCTCTGGTGGCATTGACCTCTGTGTGTTGCCAGTTAATGAGTTGCTGCAGAGGTGATTATTTGTTTTACTTTCTAAGATGTTAACATTACACTACTCAACCTCAGCCTGTGTTGTGTCTTTTGTCCACACTGTCCCTCCTCCAAGCACTTTACAGTCAAATAAGCCAGGACAGTGGGAGGGAAGTGACTGTAATTACAGGAAACAGTGGTGTGAAGACATTGTCTAATGAATACATTAAGGTCGCCACTCGGGAAGCTAATAATAAAGGAGAGAGGCAGGGAGGAGGGAGAGACATCCCGATGCTGTTTGCAATGAGATGAAAAGTTGATGAGGTGGAAAGATGCACGGGGCTGTACCAGGCAGGGCTTCGGAGGGAAAAGCTCTCACCCTGTGGTGGGAGGTGGAGAGATTGATGCTCCATGCACAGGGCACAGGTGAAGAAGATCAATTTTTCATCTTTAATCCATTAGGAAGGGAAGGCTTAGCCCTGATGTAAAGAGGACAAAGAGATGACTGTGGACACGCCCTAGTAGAGAATTGGTTAGGTCATTCGCCTCCGAGGGAGTGCAGGCCACATTTTCCTGGGGTCCCCAGTCCCAGGTCCAAGGGTGGGGAGGAAATAATCAAAATGAATAACTAAATTAAAAAAATATATGGTTCTTTTCTCTCTGCTTGCCTACCTGCCTATTCACCTTTGCTCCTTCTTGTACCTTTCCTTTAAAAAATAAAAGGTGGATATGAAAGTAGAAGTGACCACGGCTTGGTAATGCTTGTTCCTTTGACTCCAGTGTGTGTTTATGAGGGGTAGTGAGAGTGGTGGGCTTATAGCCTCGTGGGCAGAAAGCAGCACCAAACTCATCACGGGAGTGTTGGGGGTGAGGAAGAGGCCTGGCTGAGAGCAGAGATCTGGCTGATTTATCAAACCCAGCACTGAGGGGGTTCCCAAGCTATGGGGGCAGCAGATGGCAAGGCCTTCTGTTAAAGAGAAGACAGAGGGGAGGTAGAGGAAATTGAAGGGAGAAACAGAAAAGATGCAAGAGGAGGGCATAAACAATACTACTGTGTACTTACTTAGCCAGAGGGAAAGTGGTTGGTGAGGGTGACAACCCAGTGTCATGTTATGAGGCTGAGGGTCCTGGAGTGGTCATTCATAGAAGCAGAGAGTAAGTCCTCTCTCTCCTGCAGAGACCTTCCCTTCTGCACCTTCTTCCTCAGCCTCCTGCAGTCGCAGTATTGATTGATGATGGCTGTCCCCAGGAACTGATCGAGGCTTGTTAATTGCATTTGTCAAATGCAGGGAAATTGGGAATTAGTGAGATTGGAGAAGGGAGTTTGGAAAACAAATGACTCTCATGCCTAAGGAGATTCATTTTGCTGAGAAGTGCCTCAGCTCCCAGAGTTGAGGAGCTGCTAGGGTGGACCTACTCTAGAGTCAGTGGGGCTGTTGACAAGTGGTTGTGGGGGGTGATGGGGACATAGACAGTACAGTCATCCTCTCCATTAGGACACTGGTTTGCAAAAATATTTTTTAAAAAAGGTGCAGTCAGGAATGAAGGTGAGTAGGCAGGCAGGCTAGCAGAAAGGAAGAAGCATTTTATTTAATTGTTCACACTGGTTGTTTTCCCCCTGGACCCAGGTTTTGAACCCAGGCATATGTAGCTTGCTTCTTCAGAGGCGATTGACTTCAGCACCTGAAATCTTCCAAAAAATTAGATCGTTGCAGCATGCCCTTGTGGCTCAGGCCACTGAGGTGCTGGCATGTAAACCATGTATAGCCCAAGAACCTGCACTTGTGGCCTGGGCCAGGTGACAAAACCAAAAATAAAAAGATGCTCTTAATTCTGATGTTTCTTCCTCCCTCTCCCATTCTCTAAACAAACACAAAAACCTAGAGCCTTTTAAGAAAGATGAAGTCAGAAGAAATTCCAACTCCTGAAAGAAATCGAATGTTGGAGTTGAGGGGTCCAGAGCCTCACCCAACAAGTTTCCCCTGTAGTCACTTCCCACAGCACCCTGCTTAGCCCCCGCACACACACAGACTCCCTGGGCTTGTTGGAACTGGAAGGAGCACAATTTGAAAACAACTGCCCTAGAATATAACCTTAATGCTGGAAAGGGAGTTGAAGGTTGGACTTCTCTTACAGGACCCTAGCGGGGATAAGGCCCCGTCTTCCCTTTAGTTCCTGAAAGAAATTTCGGTCTGATCTTGAAGCAGTGCTACCCTTGCCCTCTTTCTGTCTCACAACCTGATTTTGGCAGTGGCCTGCTTATATAATATGCATAAATGCCTGTTCTGCACTGGCCAAGTCTTAACATTCAGCTGAGAAAATGTATTCCCTGCAATTCCATGTTCTGGTCTGGCATATCCCTGTTTCTCTACCATCCTGGATCTGGGGTAAAAGAAAGATGGAGTCTCTAAGCCCAGTGCCATCCACTCCATGCCGTTTCGGGCTGCTGGTGACTGGTGGGGAGTTGGCTTTGCAGTGAGGCTGTACATCTCCGCTTGTATGGGGATGATGGATGTTGCATTATGTTGGAGAGATGCTTTTGAGTGGAGTGTACCAGTTCAGGGACTCCCATCAGATTCATTTCCCAGCGCAGTCCTCTTGACAAAGGATGATGGAAAAGAAATTGCCTTAAATAGCTGGAAGATTAATTTCTCTTGGCAGTTCCCAGGCGTCCAAGGGACAGGGCTCTTTAAATGATGTCTGACAATTTCTCCTCCTTCCACAGATAGCTCAGTAACACCAAAATCTGACTCCTCGGGGTAGGGGTAGGTGATAGGACTAATCTGATTAAACAGGGAGCAAACACACCTAGAGACCTGTGCTTTCTCTTGCTAGTGGGGAATGCTGTGGAGTTGAAAGCTGATGTGCCTTAGAGCATCTCCACCTCGGGAAGGGAGGGCTGTAGGGAGTTGCAGGGCCCTGCAGGGTTTGTAGACCTTCCTGAGGAAGGTTAAGAGGGAGGCTAGGATGGGTGGGGGGCAGGGTGGGGGTGGAAGAAGAGCACAGGAGCAGATGGGGGACTGAAGAATAATAGTGACTAGTGGTCCCTCTTTAGGCAAAACCAGGTCAATGTCTCTTGATATCCTCCTCAGCTAGCAAATGAGAAAGCTGTCAAAGCCATTTGGGGAGTGGAGGTTACATCCTTTGAGGAGAAGTAAAGCAACTGATTTATTCTGGTCTACAGATTCTATGTGGTCTGCTAAGGGAGAGAAGCCAAGGGAGATGAAAAGGGAAGAAGATAGAAAATGATGGAGGGAAATTCTGAGGGGAGCATTTCCCTTGACCCAGAAGTAAGGAGGGTTATGGGGGCAATGGAGAATTTTCATGAGCAGAGCTAATGTTGAGTACAGTTAGGTTTTTATTTTGTTTTTTGTTTTTTTGTTTAAAGGAAAGGGGCAGGCAGACAGGCAGGCAGGAAGAGAGAAGAGGAAGGAACATTTAAAAATTTTTATTTAGTTGTTCATCTTGGTTGTTCTCCTGCCCCAAGTCTTGAACCTGGATCCTTGGAGGTATATGTGGACTATATTCAGTGACCTTATCTGCTAGGCCAGTAGAGCACACCTCTGTCACTGGTTTTATCTGAAGAGCCCCTCCTGTCAGGGCTGTAGCACATTAGGTACTTTGAAGATGACCAGAAGCTGTGCCCTCAAGACATGATGATGCGCTCTGATTTAAAACATATGTATATTGCAACCAAGCATCTCTGCTGTTTTTTGTTTCTTCTTTGTGTTTTTAAATTCTAGCTTCCCTTCAGGAAGCCAGAATCATACTGGGAAAGTGTTCATTACAGAGGATGAGAGGAGAGAGCAAACACCGAAGTCAGGACTACCCTGATCAGCAGCTGCTGCCTCCCCTTGCATGACCCAGGGCACCCCTCTTTCCACTGCCCACAGCCCTGCAGTGCTCCCCAGGCCGGGCCTCAGAGCCAAGTTCTCACTTCCGGAGGCTATGCCCCACTGGAGCGTTTTCACTGAAAATCATTTCTAAACTGTCCTTATTTCAGTTGTTGATGGATCAGGCAGAATAATTTCTACCCACGTCAGCTACTTGGGTTTTGTTTTTGTTTTTTGTTTTTTTTTTTTGACCTAACTCCTTTTTCTCTGAAGCTTTTGTCTCTGAGTTAGGTGCCAGGCCTAACTTCTTACTTAACACTTTATAATCCAGATTTGGCTGTCTCGCCTTTATTTGGAAAGAAGTTAGACACTTGGTTTCAACTTCTTACGTCCCGCCACCTCCCTCCCCATCCCCTTATACTGCCCCTTCTTTCTAATTTCCTTCTGCTCCATATCATGTTCACTCTCTGCCCTCCTCTCTCTTTACAAAAATTCCCTTTTCTTTCCTCTGCAGAATTTAAATAAAAACCAATCAATCCATAAACTGAGTGTTGCTTATGAACCTTCGTGTAACAAGAAAAGGCTATCAGTAGCTGCAGGGCACCCAAAAAGCTGGTATTATAGAGGGAAACACACATGGAACAAGAGAAAGCGAGTCAGGGAGCGCAAGAGACAAATGGAGACTGAAACTGAATGGCGACTCCTGGACAAGAGTGAGACGAGCAAAGTGAGAGGGATATGTGGCTGTGCAGAGAAGATGGATGGAGACACTGCTGGGCTGAGCTGGACTGAGCAGGGGGGTGGGGAGGGACTGGGAGCAGGAAAGGGGACTGAGAAGGACAGTGACAGAGAGAGTGGGCAGAGAAACAGGGAGGAAGCAAGCAGCTAGAAGCTAATGCACAATGAAACATGTGCCCCCAGAGACAGATAATTTCTCCAGTCATACATAATGAACACGTGCATCTCTGTGTGTTGCCCCTGCACTGTCACAGTCACTTACATTCCACAAGAATCTCTCCATGTCTACACTGTGCGAGGTTGAAAAGAAGATTTAAGCCCTTTCAGAATCACCTCATTCCAGCCCGCCAAAGTCAGAAAATGGAACACTCTCACAAGGGCGGTAGGATCAGTAGGGCTGGATCACAGATTCAGATGAACATTGTATGAGTAGGTTCACAGAGAGGTCCTCTCTCCCTGCATCTCTATACCCCGTGGCCATACATGTCACACACACAACTCCTCCCCTTTTTCTGTACAGGGCCACAGGTCAGGGGTGTGGCTGTTTGAAACAGGGGTGAGGTGGGGGCAGGGTGTGGAGTGTGGGTAGGCCAGCACAAGCTTCCTGGAAGACTAAGGAACGGCAGGTACTTCAGGTGGAAAGGAAATAAGTATGTCCAAGTAGGAATATGAATAGACCACAAGCACTACAGTCGAGGGGATATTTCTGCAGCTACTGCAGCTCTTTCCAACGTAGCCTTCAATGCCATCACTATCCTGGGGAAGTCATACATTCTAAGCAACCCCATGCATATTAACAGTGCAGAGAGGAATAAAGGTGAGCAGAGATAAGCAGGCAAGAAGAGGAGAGGAAAAAGAATCGTACTGATTTAGTTGTACATCATGGTTGTCCCCCCCCACCCCCCAGTCCCAGGATATGAACCCGGGTCCTTGGGATGCATGTGGACTGCATCTGGCGGACTTTACTTCTAAGCCACCCAGCACACCATGTACACTTTCACACACTACACAGATCCCTTTTTCACAGCAGCTCATCTCAAGTGGTGATGTGCGATGGTAACTGATTAGAGGAAATCAATGAGCACCAGGGTTATGTGAGAAGGCTCAGAATCACTCTGCACCCCTCGAGTCTTCAAACCGCCTTCAAAGCTTAATCTTTAGAAAAGAAAACAATGGAACACTTAAAATGAGAACAGCAGATGAATCATAGTCCCACATTTGCTAGTACCGGCCAAAGAGGGAAAACGTGTATTAAAGGTGCCTCTGCCTTGGGCCAACAGAGCCGGTGTGTGATTCTGGGGGCTGGGCAGCGTGCTCTCCCTCTCAGGTGAATAGCACAGGCTGGAGCGCCAGTGAATCCTCAGCACTGTGGCTCCCAAGTGTTCTCGAGTCTCCAGAGGTTTGCTTTCAAACATGCTATGAAACATTACTATTATTTTGAATTAAGACAGACTAAAATTACTGTCTTAAGTTTTTTTTAAGAAAATGCAGGCAGGATGAAGGTGAGTAGGCAGCAGGCAGGGAAAGAGAGGAGGACGAAGTATTTTATCTGTTTTTGTTTAGGTTTTTCCCACTGGCCCTGAATCACAAGCCTATGTCCTTGAGATATATGTGGATAATGGCAGCCAGAGGCCAGAATGTAGTCTCACACATATTATGGTCAGCCCCAGAAGAACTGCGCTCCAGCAGTAGCTCTACAGGTTCTCTGTCTTAGATCCTAAGAAAGAGGCTTAACCCATACCCAAGACTAGTCCCAGGATATCAGATGCATAACTGAGTTTGTACTTAGAAGGGACGGACTGATGATTGATGGGGAAAGGGAAGTTGTATCATCCACAGCCACAAAACAGGGTCCAATCACTTTTATTTGGGTTTTGGTTTCCTTCACAATCTATAATTGTCTTTTCTTTCCATTTGTTTAAAAAATGCTTTGACATTATAGGTGGTGTTCATTAACATGGACTTTGGAAGTTTTAGAAGCGTTATAATGGGATCCAAAAATAAATCAGGGAATTCCAGGGTCTGTGAAACCATTTCCTTATCTCAAGGAAGGACTAGGCACGCCCTGGTGGAATAGTGATGGATCTGCTGCCTCTGGCCAGTGCAGGCCACCTACAACCCCAGGTTCATGTCCTGGGGCTGGAGGAGAACGACCAAATAGAATAACTAAAATAAAAAGAAATAAAATACTTCTTCCTCCTCTCTCATCCTGCCTGCTTGCCTAATCGCCTTCATTACTGCCAGCACCTTTTCTTTAAAAAATGTTTTGAAATGTTTCAAAACTTCAGAAAAGTTGAAAAGATGGTATCACAAATGCCCTGTACTTTTCATGTTCACATTTTCTCATTTTATCACATTTGCTTTATCTCTCTATGTGTGTGTAGGTATGTGTGTCTCTATATATTAATATTTATTTTAAGAGAAGAAGAAAGGAATAAGTTTTTTGTTTTTGTTTTTGTTTTTTTCCCAGTAAAGGTGCAGAGGCAGGCAAGCAGGAAGAGAGAGGAGGAAGAAGCATTTCATTTAGTTTATTTAGCTGTTCATCTTGGTTATTTTTGCCAACCCTGTGACACAATGGGTCCTTGGGGTATATAGGGACTCTGGCTGGAGGTGGCGAATGTCACCACTGTTCCACCAGGGCACTCATTTACTGACCTTTAAGGAAGACTTCCCAGCTGTTTATACAAAAAATTTCTGCAGTTAATAATTGGTCAAATGCTGAATGTTTTTCCTTTAAAATTCAATCTGCCCTCCTGCTACAACATGAACTGTTTCCACTCTCCTTTGAGTGCTATTCTCTGCAGCCTGCCTGATTTCCTCCTCTTTCCCTTTGTATTATCTTATACTTTTCTATAACTTCTTTTATCTCTCCAACTATCTACTCTCTTAGACTCTCCCCTTTCCAGTGTGTCTGAGGACATATTCCCAGCTGGCTCTGGACTTTCCTTTCATTCCTGTTAAAAAAGCCTTGCAGCGTGTTAATGAATGACTGTCAAACAGTTTCCTGGGCTAACTCGTGGGGAAGTCTCATTTCACTGTACGGGGAGCCCCTCTGGCATCTCACTGAACAGAAACACCTTCAAATAAAGAGCTCTGCCTGATTCAAAGCCAAATAAGCAGCTTTTCCTCAATCGACAAGTCATCTGTAAAGTTTAACACTTGAAATTTCAAATGTTTTAGAGTTCAAAATTTTAATTTTTTTAGGTGAAAAAGGTTTATTTTCTCATTACTTAATAGCACAAAAATGCTTTATTCCAACTTTTTACTGAAGATTACCCTATGACAGAGGATCAGAGAGCACTTAGTCAATGGTCTCATAGGTAGCAGGTGAATCCCAAGACACCTATTTTGTTCAGTCTCCCCAGATTTTAGCACAGGTCATCAGGAAGGAAAGAAGAAAATGAAAAAAATAAATGTCTTTTCCAACTTAACTCTGACCTTTGTAGAAATAAATTTGTAACTAAAATATATATCCTAGGAGACATCGTATGGGGGTTATGAACAGTCTGTTTATCATGAGAGGAAAGACAGTTTGTCTTTCAGAGTCTCAGAACAGGAGAGCAAACGAGAGTGACAAAACGAGGCAGAGCAGATTTCACTCCAGACAGAGAAATCACAGGTTCTACCTTCACCCCAATTTAGACCTGTGGGTGCTGGCCCATTACCTACACCAAAGCCCATGTAAAGGAGGTAATTCCCTAAGGACTAAAAAAAAATCCTCTGGGGAAAAAATAAAATGGAAATTTTACTTAAAAAAAATACCCCCCCCCCCAAATTCTGAAGTCAGCAGCCCTGGATTCAAGTTGTTTCTTCACCATTTATGAGCTTAGTGGCCTTGAGGAAAGCCACCTTTCCTCTTTGAGTTTTAATCTCATGAATAAAATTAAGACAGTATAATAGCACTTATTTCATACAATTGATTAAATGTAACAGCGTGCCTGGCATCAAGTAAACCCTCCATAAACACCGATAATAATAATAGTTGTTAATAATTCTGTTTTCATCCTAACATCTTGAAAACGATCATCTATACATTCGAGGATATGAAATGTCTTAATGTATTTCTATCATAAGTTAATATTTTCCTAGTGATTTCCTGGCTGGCTTATATTATTAGAAAACAAACAAAATGTAATGGAAAACACATGAAAAGAAACACAGAAATTCATAACCCTTAAGAAAGTAAACAGAGGGGCAAGCCCTGGTGACTCAGGGGTTAAGCCTGTGCCCGGGGCACAGTCCACATTAAACACAAGGATCCAGGTACCTCCTCCGGGACCAGGGGAACAACTAAATAAATAAAATGCTTCTTCCTCTTCTCGATTCCTTCCTGCCTGCTGTCTGCCTTCCTTCCTTTAAAAAAAAAAAAAAAAAAAAAAGGCCCCAAAACCTGCCACCTTATTTTCAGGTAAAAGGCAAAGCTGTCACATTGGTTGCGACATAAGCCAGGGTGCTGCTAGGGTCAAAACAGTGCTGGAGGCAACAGGCCTTTGTTCTGAGAACCAGATCCTGCTGAGAAGATCCTGGACTTTGAGAATCAACCAGTGTTTGGAAGAGGCCTGACTGACAGCAAGTACTGCAATGTGGGGAACTGAGTAAGAGCCTGCTTGGGGATTCAGATCTGCTACCATTATCTATGAGATCATGTAGTAAGCGCTCTGTCCTCTGTTTCTTGTAGAAAGAGATGTCAATAAGCTGCCTGTTTAACACAAATACAATCAAATGATCTAATTGCATATATTTCAATGATCACATTCAATTTTTCCCAATTATCTTGGTAATATAATATCCATAATAGTTTTTTTTCCCTGATCCAGATCCAGTCAAGGATCATACTTTGCATTTAGCTGTTACATCTCTTTATTGTCCTTTTAGAACAGTTCCTGTACCTTTGTGTGTGACTTCATGACATTGATATTTTGAAAGCGTTCAGGCAATTTGTCTTGTTGAGTGTTGTTAGGATGAAATCAGATAACAGTATTTTTTAAAGCTGTGCTGTTGAGCGAGGGAGGCATAGTAAGAACTTGGGCTGTGGACCTATATTTTCTAGGTTTCAGTTCCAGTTCACCTCTTATTAGCTATATACTCTTAGTCTAATTGTTATACCTTTCTTTGCCTTAATCTCATCTATAAAATGGGTATAATAATAGAGTAGCACCTAGCCACTACTGCAGAAATTAAATAAATTAAGTATACATAAAGTGTTTGAAACAGTTACTGCACAGTAAGGTCTCATGAACTGTGAGTTAGTATAGGAGGCAAACTTGTAGGATGTGGATTTCAAAATTTGTCTTAGAAAATTCACACATTTAATTCTAAATGATTTTTTTTTTTTCAGGACTTGCTACATATCTACAATTGTGCCAGGAGCTGCAGTAAGAACCAAAAGATCAGTTCCTGAATGGAAAAAGAAGTTTAAGGTATGATCTCTGATCTGTTTACTAGTGTAAAATTGATAGAACACGTGAAACAATCAAGGTAGAGTTAAACGCTGCTAACCTGAGTAAGCATGACGTTCATGCTGATACAAAAGAGAAGGAAGTGGTCTGTGCTGACTGAAAGAACAGATAAAAGTTGACTAGTGAGAGAAGACAGGTATTCTTCCAGGCAGACAAACTGCTTGAGCAAAGGGATAACAGAGGAAAAGGTGAGAGTCGTGGGAACCAAGAACAAAACGTGTGCGTGGAGGCTGGGACCACATTGCGGTTGACTTAAAATCCAAGTCCAATAACCAGGTCTTTGTGCAGGTAAGGTAACAACGGGAGACATTTTAGGTTCTTGAGAATGTACTTTCAGTCAAAGAGAAAAATTGGGGACTCAGGTTGAGCAGAAAACTCCTAAAATGTAAAACTACTTTCTTTCATATGATGGCTGTCCTGTCGCATAGTTGTATATTCATTAAAAGGTGTAAGTATTAAGCAATAGATGTGGCCCGGGGACATTCCAGGTGGGAATCATGAGCTCGGGCCCACGTACCAAGTCTCTGATGCTTAATCCGAGTCTAGAATTTTACAGACTATTTAAATTGAACAAGTTTAGCAAACTGGCAGAAGGCGCTCTCACACTGGATTGCTATTTCTTCTGTGACTGGGCCTCCTTTCACTGAGAAAAAAATGATGGGGAAGGATGAGAAGAGAAGGGGAAAGGGTGAGCGAGGAGAGTGAGAAAGTGAAAAGCAGAGAAGACAGGTGGGGAAGGGGCCAGGTGGGAGGTGAACCGCCGGGTCCCGCAGGTGCGGGTGGGGTCGGATGCGGGTTCCGAGGCCCTCTAGGGCCACAGCCCTGCGCCGCGTGTGCTCACGGGCGGGACGCCCCGCTGCCGCTGGTGGCCAATCCGAGCGGGCGTCCGGGGAGGGGCGGGGCTTGCCGGCTCGGGCTCCGCGAGTCCTCCTTTTTGCACACACAAGAATACAAAGAGCCATACGACCTTTGGGTATCCTTTTTCCATTTTTTCTCCCCTCCTTAATCTTGTGTGTGTTTTCAAAAAATTTTTAAATAGAGATCTGTGGCAGTGCTGGGGTGCGGAAACTGTTGCTAAGGGGAATTTGCGCTTTTCCCCATTTCTTTTTCTGTGTCTCTTTCTCTTTCTTTTTCCTGGTCAAGGTTCTAAATATACCAAGAAGTTGAGACGCAGGATGGCCGTGTACAACTGTTTACAACCAAATTTATACAGACTTTTTCTTTTTGCTATCACAGTTTAAGAAATGGTAAATTTTTATGGTCGAGGGATTTTAAAAAAATTAGCCGCTTGGGAAGTATAGTTTGGTTTTTTTTTTAAATCGGGCTGAAGGGATAATGTAAATTTCTGCCAAGGGCAACATCGAAGGAAGCGGAGATTTGAGACTCCCTCACAAAGCTGTTTGTGTGCGTTTTACACACCCTCCCCCAGAACCAAAACTAAGTGGCTAAAATGTGGCAATTTTCCAAGGCCAATAGGTTAAAAGTGTTTGGATATTTTAATTGAGACACTCAGTTCCCTGGGGAGGGAGGTAAAGCCCTTCTTACAGTGTGTCTTACACACATTTTCATGAGGACATTGTGTATATGTGTTTCTTGAAGCAAAGAGTTTTATAAAGATTTATCTTGGGATTTTGTTCTTTGTGTATATGTGCAGTATGTGTATATGTGGCATATCAGATTTTGTTTTCAAAAGTGATTACCTTTGGTTTCATGTGTGCAAAGTAGCCCCTAGGATGTGAATTTTTTTTCTGTTGTGTTCCCAGATGTGATCCAAACAGGGTATCATGTGCAAATTAGAGCTTAGAAGAAATCCTCTGCTTAGCATACGTGGGCACTTTCGTTCTGTGTTCATTTACTGTATTTATTTTCTGCTCCTCTGCTAAAGGATCAGACTAGTGAATAATTAAGTAATTGCCAGAATATACAGTCCATGTGGCAAATGAGAACAGGCATTATTGAATTTGATTCAGAGCCTTCTTTAGTGGCTGTTTTTCCTAAGTGGTTTTGCTTTTTATTGTCTCATGTTCTTAAATGTACAGCTGTGTATATTTTGGCCTTTATATGTGGTTTGGTACGCATGTTCAAAAGGGAAGTTCTCTTGGCTTTTTGTCAAAATGGTCGTTTATAGGCTGGGGTTTGTTTGAAAAGCTCCACAGCTGGCAAAGTGTGAGGAAAATAATCCAGTCAAATCCAATTCTCAAAAATTGTTCATGATGGTGGTGATAGGGGAGGGAGCAAGAAGCAAAGGCAAAGAATAAATAGGAGGGATAAGAAATGCATTTGGTTTATTTTTGGAGTTAAAAAGCCTTCTGCCCATGTCGGAATCACGGGGAAAAAAGTATGATTTAGAGAACAACAGACTCAGCAGAGTACCCCCCATATGAGCCCTAGTCTCCCTTCATTCTGTTACAGTCGCTTTTAAGAGTCATACAGAAGAAATTTGTATTCAAATCTGTATTCACAGATTGGAGTGAAAGCATAGGAAGAATATGGGGTGATGAGGGAGAAACTGGAATGTCACTAGTAGCAAACAAGATTTAAAAATAGGATTTACTGGAGTTCAAACAGTTACAACAAAACTTCTGTATAATGATAGTACATTTCCATTCCCCAGCCAGCGTCCAAGTAGTACTTCAGACACCTAAACAACCGGGATAAAATTTTTTATATAGGTCTTGAAAATCATCAAGTGACCCTGTGTGGGCTGTCTGAGTTTCTTACCTGTATTTTTTAAAATTCCCTTATAATGCAAGTCAGGTCCGTGCTTAAATTGTCTGAAGTATAGATCATTCCACAAGTTTAGACCTGCTTATTTTTGAAAACTAGTCATATTCTAGTGACCTTTGTGATGGCAGCAGTGCTGGTAATTTTTAATGGAATTTTACCCTTTATGATTCCTTCCTGCATACTGCAGGTCATCACAAACACTTATTACCTCATTTGTTAGCGCCTCAAAAAAGGGAAAAACTCTCTAGAGTCCTACAAAGCCCACGTCCCTGACTTTTAAGCTATTTGATTTTTACTATTAACTTAAGCTCACACCCAATTCCCTTGCTTTCAGTTTCTTTAAGAAAGATAATTCTTACTACGACTACGGCTTTGGCTTGGCCTTGCTACCAAAGTTAAGCTAATCAAGGTTGACTTTGCCTGGGAATCCGCGGAGCCCCTGGAGATGAAAACTTATTTGAACTAAGAGGAGCTGCCACTCTGATAGTGATGTCTGCAAGATCTGTAGCTAAGGCCAGCAGGAACTAAAACCTCCCAGCACCAAACGTATGAAAGCGATTTGTGGCCACTGTGCTTATAATGGTGTACACGCAGCTTTATGAGCAGCAGAAAAGAAAAAGGAGTAAACAAAAAAAGCGCTAAAGATGGCGCTTGACGGCCCTGAGAAAGCCTTGCTGTCGTGTCCCTCCCTGACGAGGCCCCTCCCCTCCGTGGTTTGTTGAGTGATTGTGAATGGAGCCAATAACGTCCCTGACTGCCCCAGGCCTATCACCCAACCACCAATCACCGGGAGCCAGAGGGAAGGGGGCGGTGCCTCCTGATGCGCGCGCTGTCGGAGTACACGGCAGAACCCGCAACCTCTATCGGCTGTCCGCGCCATTCTATGTGCAGCTGAGTCAGCTGGCGCTGCGGCGCGGGGCACACGCGGCGGAAACCCTTAGGGCTGCGGGGCCCTCAGTGAGTTCTTGGTCACGTAGTCTACCCGTGACCCCGTGAGGTCCCCGACAGCTCCTAGGGCCACTTCGCTGTGCGCCGCCTTCTCCGGAATCAGCCCTCTACCCTCGTGACACCAGGGCGCACTCTAAGCTTGGGTTCAGTGACCTGTCACTTGACCCCTGCGGCCACAGGGCAGTGCCCGAATTGTGTTCCCTCAGCATCTCTGCGGTCACCCTGCCTGTAGCTGAATCAATGGGTCTGCTGTCCCTGGTGCCCGCCTTGTCATTTTGACTAATATTTAATCAACTAACATATCGAGGACTCGTTTGGGCACACGATACAGCTTTAGAAGCTCGTTTTTTCATTTGTCCGTTTCTTTAGAAATGCTGGAAGAGTCCTTTTTCCAGGCACATTTATATGAAGACCCTAATCTCAAAATTTATTGCATTTTAGCAATTGTAAACACTGCTAATGTAACTCGGGTTAAAAAAATTTGTACCCCTATATACAAGTATACTTGGAATTTTTGGATTATGTGGACTATTGCAGATTGTTAGATGAATGAGTGTTTCAAAATGTAGGAAAATAGTATTTTATGAATTTGTTTGCCTGCATTTGTGTGATAAAGGAAGGCGTTTCAGATAGATTTGAGTTTGGAGAGAACCTAACAGGCAAGCCATTTTGTACCTTCGAGTGAAGCAGCTGAGCTGACCAGCACAGTGACAGTTTTAAGTGGCCTTTTTCCTCTTTTATTTCCTAAAATGAAAATTATTATGAATTGCTGTGCTTTCAGTAATCACATTTAAGGAAGTCCATTGCTAGCATGACCCTGAATGAGTCAAGGGCCCATTATAGAAACATATATCATCTGAGTGATACCATAGCATACACATCTATTAAATAGTGAGAAAACTTTTATTTTTCATAGTTTGGAGGTGAATTCAGTCATGCAGAAAATTCAAACTCAGAATTGGTGGAAAGCAAGCAAGGGAGCTGCCAAGAGTATGATATATTTAGTTCTAACAAAAATACATGTGACTTGGGAGGAAAGGGATAGTTAAGATTATGGACAGTCACCCTGAGCTGTGTGGCTAAAGAAGATACATCTTTTTTGTCTAAATATTTATGAAAAAAAAGTTATTGAAAAGTACATTTTCTAGGCTTTCAAATGTTTTAAAATTTGACCAATATTAAAATGAATCATAAACATACTGTATACAAACATAAGTTTGATGGCAGCTATCATTTTGTGTTGGCAAATCATAAGATTGATGATCTTTCTTAATAACTTGATTCTGCAAGTTGATGGTGTTTTGCAAAAAAGCATGTATTTTATTCTGTGGTGGTTAATATTGGTTTATTCCTGCTTTTTGAAATTGTGAAAGTTGACAGCATTACCGCTTATGATAATGGTATAGACACTCACTGGATATTTACTGCAGTTAACCATTGCTTTGCCTGTCATTCCACGGATTGCATCATGGGTTATTCAATTAAAGTTACACATTTTGACAAATGAAATAAAGCTATCAGAATAAAGTGTAGTTACGCTTATAATTTTAGCAGTGTTAAATGGTCTCGAGAACCTTAAGCCTAGTCATGGTAAAAAGCTTGAATCATTAGGTTAGGTCTGGAGTGTTAGAAAAGAATTTAACAGGTTATAACAATGGATAATGCAGCAGTGTCTATAATAAAGTTCTGTTATTAGTCTGAATTATTCATACTGAGGAAAATCTGTCTCCAGAGTAAAAAGCATATCTATTATATACAACTTTGCCTTCCTTTCTCCACTTCAACTAACCTTTGCCCCTGTCTTCATCTTTTCTTCCCTGCAGTCTTGGAGAAAAGCTTTTCTTCCTTTCTTCTCACATTGGGAGGATCTTGGCTAAATGTTTTATTTTAAAACATTTGAAAGCCTATAAAATATACTTTTTAATAATTTTTTTTCATAAGTGTTTAGACAAATGTTTGGATCCTGGCTACTAGAAAACTTAATTCATTTCCTAATATCATCGTTCTTTTCATTGGCTTTTTAAGTATGCTAAAGCTCTAGAGCATCCCACTCCCCTCTGACTTCTTTCCTATTTCCTTTTTTCCTTTCATAACTAAACTCCTGTTCCATTTTCTCAGTTCTGATTCCTCTTTCATCTGCTGCATCATATATATATATATATATATAGGAAAGGTGCAGGCAGGAATGAAGGTGAGTAGGCAGGCAGACAGGAAGAGAGGAGGAAGAAGCATTTTTATTTTATAGATCTTTAATTTAGTCTTTCACACTGGTTGTGTCCCCCCCACCTCCCCACCTTCCCAACATTCAAACCCAGGTGTATGTAGCTGCTCCTTTGGAGGTAATTGACCTAACCACTGCTCCACCAGGGTGTGCTGCGTCACATTATTTTCATTAAAAAAAAAAAAAAATGCCTCTCTGGTCATCACCGGTGACCATTACAGATAAATAAAATGCATTTCTTTAATTTTTATATTTTTTGGCCATTTGCTGTTCTTATCGCAGTTGATAAGATCCATTTCCTTGACGTTCTTTCTACGTCGACTTTCCTAGCACTTTTGCTCGCACCTCATTGACCATTCTCTTTTAATGAAGCCGTGTCCAAGGACTGGCTTGAAGTGCTGTCCTTGTTTTTGTTGTCGTTTACATTAAATGTTTATTTGAAATTAAATGATTTTGTGCATAAAGTTCAATAATATAAAAGCTCTATTCTGTTTTATTTTTGTTTAATATTATTATGCCTCTTTAGTGTAAATACTGAGATTTTGGCTTAGCTGGGATAATGATAAGTATCCAGAAAATGTATCTCCATTGGTCATGTCCTTGGCTTCTGCATGTCACACTTTATACTCACGCCTTGGAGAGCTCATTCCCTCTTTTAGGTTCAACTATAACCCTCCTGCTAAAGATTCTAAATTTGCATTCCACCTCTGACTGTCCCCTTGTTTTTATTTTTCAATCCTGGTCACTTGTTTTTAGGACATTCCATGTAAAGATGTTGCTGTCAGTTGAAATTTAACATGTTAAATACACAGCTTCTCTAACAGGTGGGTGTTTCTTCTCAATGCCCTCAGGTTTATAATCTTGGAGTTTTTTTCAACCAGTATAGCTATCCTCTTGATTGATTAAATGATTAATCATTATTATTGTGGTTTTCCGACCCAGGTGTTGAGCCTGTGTTCTTAGACTTTATATGGCCTGCATCTTACCTACCTGAGCCACAAAGGTGTGCTTAGCCCTTATATTTCTGAAATACAGAATTAGTCCTTCCCAGGATATTGAATCTTTATATCTACAGCACTCATTCTCATCAACTCACTTCTAGATTAGTTTCTGATCGCTAACTGTTCTATTTTAGATCTGTTAGACAGGAGTTGGGCAAACTCCAGTCCATAGACTGAATCTGGCCTGATGCCTATCTTTGTATGGCCATGAAGTAAGAATAGCATACACACACACACACACACACACACACACATTTTTATTAAAAGGATTTACAAAGGAAGGCAGATACGAAGATGAGTAGAGGCAGGCAGGCAGGAAGAGAGAGAAGTGTTCATTTTTATTTTATTTCATTGTTCTTGTTTGTTCCCCCAGCTCCAGTAATGAACCCGGGCCCCAGGCATGTATAAAAGCTTGTGTACATCTTTTTTTTTCTTTCTTTCCTTTTTTTTTTTTTTAAGGAAAAGTACAGACAGGAATGAAGGTGAGTAGGCACACAAGCAGGAAGAGAGAGGAGGAAGAAGCATTTATTTTTATTTAGTTGTTCCCCACCTGGCCTGGAATGCGAACACAGACTTGCTCTTTTGCGGGCAGTTGACCTAACCACTGCTCCACCAGGGTTCACCTATAGATAAAATTTTATTGGAACACAGAATAAATATGTTTGCATATTGTCTGGCTACTTTGTGCTACAGGGGCAGTAATTAAACCACATGCCCTGGGAAAACCTCTCGTCCTTTACAGAAGATTTGCAGACCTCTGCTCTAAGAGTTTCCTGAACTTGGTTTTCAAAATTCACTGTCAACCCTCTGTACCTTAGTATAGAAATCCTTTTGCTCTGACTTCTTGCAGATGCTCTATTAACTCCTGTAATGTTTCTTTTCCCTCTATTATGTCATCTTTTACCACCCTTTCAGTTCATCCTGCACGTAAAGGTTTGGGCGGAGATTTTTCTTCTGTAAGAGCCTTTCTCATATGATTTAGTTCTGTTGATCTTTATTTTGAACTCAAAATTTTTTTAGTCTATTCCATGTTTTTAGGCACTTGTGTATATTTTGCTTCATTCTTTAGACATTCCCTTCTCACATTCTGTTAATCTGTAGCAGGTAGGGAATTTGTCTTCCCTTCATTTGGGTGCTTAGAGGTGGCAATCCATTTTCGTGACTGATCCTTTAGCATAGCTTTAGATATAAAGAATTTTTAGAAACACCTTTTTTAAAAGCTATATGTAGCTAATGATGTTTTGTCTTTAATCATTTATGCAGCATTTAAGTTATCTGGTTAGTAAATATGAAATATAATTGTACTACCTGACAATCAGTTTTGTTCCTTGTCCTTTTGATTTCAATGTCTTAGAATTTCTGTGGGAGTGCACCCTGGTGACTTAGCAGTTTAAACCTGGCACAGTCCACATACATCCCAAGGTCCCCAGTTCATGACCCAGAACTGGAGAAACATCTAATGATGACCAACTGAATAAAATAAATAAAAGGCTGCTTCTTCCTGCCTGCCTGCCTGCCTACTTACCTTCATTCCTGCATCTTTCCTTAAAAAAAAAAAAAAAAAAAAAAAATTTCCATGGGAGACTACAGCAGGAGGCAGGAGATAATAATAATAATGTCCACTAATAAATGTCTGAAGAAACCAAAAAAGTTATTTGACTGCCCATTGTGTTACACCAGGTGGTGTTTTTAAAGGAAAAGCACAGGCAGGAGTGAAGGAGCGTAGGCAGGAAGAGAGAAGAGGAAGAAGCATTTTATTTTATTTCCATTTTAGTTGTTTACACTGGTTGTTCCCCCTGGATCTGGGACTTGAACCCAGGGGTAGGTGGCCTTTGTTCTTCGGAGGCAACTGATTTAACTGCTCCTCCACCAGGGTGAACCCAGGATTTTATAGACAGGTTAATTCAAGAAAATACCTACTTGTTGCCCAGTATGTGACATTCTAAAATGGATGCAGGATATTAATATACAAAGTAGAAACACAGAAAGAAATTGAAAAACAAAGTGAACTCCCAACAGGAAAATTAGCATTAAAACCTAGCAGAGTTGAATATTATCCTTAGTCTAGAGCCTGGTCATGGTACTAAGTAAATTACAGAATTCTCTTTTCTCAATTATCAGGTTTTGTGGCTATAAAGGCTCTCTTGTAGACCTGAATTTATTGTTTATTGGAAAGTTCATATTAAATAGGAGGGAGAAAATCCCCAAATTCTATTTCAAGCTATTGTATGACTTTCAAGATTAGGAAATCAGGATGAGTGTCCCTGGGAAACAAAACATTTCATGAATAATCTTAATATCCAGCTCATATTTGTGGAGCACTGACTGTGTGCTGGCACTTGGTGGGTGCCTTACATACATTGTGTATAATCTTCACCAAAACTCTCACTGTAGGCAGAGATGAGAACACTGAAGCTGAGAAAAGTGAAGAACTTTTACCTAAGTTCATATAGCTTATAAGTGGTGAGACAGATGAGGATCCTCTCACTCCTTTTTTAAAGGAATTTTTAAAATTATGTTTTTAGATCCTGGGACCTTGGGATGTATATGGACTGCACCCAACTGCTTATCCACTGGGGTGCACCTAGAACCCCATTTTAAAATATGCTTTTGATTGAGGTAACATTGTTTTACAACACTATATAAGTTTTAGGTGTGCAGGTTTATTCTTCATCAAATATATATGCTATACACCACACCCACCACCCAATTTCTTTTTGAATCCTCCAGCCTAGGTTGTGAACCCTGGTCTTTGGGCCTTACATGGTCTACACCTAAGCAGCCTCAGCTGCCTGAGCCATAAGGGTGTACCCCTACCACCAGATTTCTAATATTTTTCCACCGTTATCCACTGGACCCCCACTACGCTTTGCTCCCACCCCTTCCCCTTCCCCTCTGGCAACCTCAGTCGCGTGCTACTTTGGACAGATGACTTAGGATAGACCATGTAAGGGGCGGGGGGCGGGAGGGGAAGTGGGGGGCTCTCTAGGCTGCCACAGCTTGCCATCAGGGGAAAGACCTTTTGCTAGAAAGAGTAAATGTGGGGCAAGAGCATAGCAATTACCAGTTTGGTACCAGAAAGGGAAACTTCCCCATGTCATGTCCACCCCGATGCATCTTAATTTCTGATTTTACAAATACTAAACCCAGCTGGCAAGCATTTGTGTATTATCTACAAAGCAACTTTTTCTCACAACCTCCCTGTTTCAGATTAAATTCCTTGTATGATGTTGGCTAAAAAAAATGAAAAACCCTGCAGGAGCATTGTCGGCCCTTATTTAGGAAGGAAAAGGATATTTAAATGATTCATCCATAAATTGACATAGGAATTGCTTGGTGCTTTCCTTTAACCTTTAGTTTTAATTTGGCTTTAACCTTTAGTTTGAGGTTTAGCTGTGCCTTCCAGTGGCTCTAATGACAGAGAAGCTGTAAATGGATTTGAGTTAAGTTCTTGCAAGAAATGAATATCTGGCACAGAAAAGTGTTTCTTCCATAGAAAGGGTGCAAAGAGCAAATTAAAGACTATTCTTTAATAACCAAATGTAATTAAATGCATCTTGAGATTTACGTTTCAGTACCTCAGAGGCATTGATATTGCCTATTTCTGAAATGAGATTGCTGATTCAAAAAACCCCACCAAAATCTCAGTATAGAGGAAAATCTACTAACCTCCTTCTTTTAATTGTGATGTTATGATATAATTTGCAGGATAAGATAGAAATGTATCTCTCGAGGAAAATTGTAAACATACTTAAGATTTTGTCACTTACGGAGCTTGGAGCTTCAGGTAGAAGGATTCTTTTTCTATAATCAAGTATCATTTAGAAAATGACAATAGGAAGTCCCTTGGGGTGTTCTCAGTGGTTCAGCACCCCCAACCCCCCAACCCATCCCAGTAGTTTAGTTGCTTAACTACAGTGATTCAGAAGCGAGGCGGTTTGGTTCATCACCAGTATTCTGGCTTCAGTTTATTTGGAGGCTGGTTCTGTGCACACAGAGGCAGCACTTGGCTGTTTTGAATTTCCTGTTAAGCTTTGCCTTCTCCCTCAGGGAGAAGGTGGAGATGAGGGTCCTGAGAGGTGATAGCTCTGGCTTGCTGGCTGGAGGATTCACAACAGCTAATTCCCTTGGCAGAGGAGGAGGCCCAGGTGCAGGACTGTGGGAGCACGCGGGCTGTGCTGCCCTGGGTTACTGCAGCTCCGTTCTCTGCTCCAGCTTTTCTTCTCTTTTCCCGGCCTCATTTCCCAAAGCATCAGCAATGTAATAGTAAGAGGTGGTGACATGTGGAGGGCCGCTGTGAGCTATGGATTCCTCATTGAGGAGCGTAATTCTGCATGCATCTGTAGGAAAATGATAGAGGGTAGAATCATGATTCTTCATGTCAACAGGAAGTGATAACGGTTTGAAAAAAAGCTAAACAACACCCGATTAAAAGTAGCAATAACTGGATTCTGCTGTCTTTCTTTGACCTTGAAAAAGATTTATAACTTCTTTGAATGTCTCTGAACCTGGGGTAATGTGTGCTTCCTAGAGCTGTTTGTATGGATGAGGTAACCGAAGTGTTTTGAACTCCTTAAGGAATGTCAAAGCAATAAAAGGCAATACTGTTATTACGGCCAAGGTAGGAGAAGACCGATCTACATTTTCTTCCTTAATCTTCTTATCTTTCCAGACGCCGGCGGGAGCCCCTCTCTCTTCCTAGGTTGCAGTGGTGGGGTTCTGTGCTTGGGTACAGGAAGAATGCCGACCACCCTTTGAAACTGGGTTCATCGGGAATACCTCTGTAGGCACCACCCTTCGGGTGAGGAGTGAGTGACACACCCAGTGTGTTGTGCTGGGGCCTGGGATGCGCTTATAAGAAGGCCTATCTCCACTGCAGGCTCAGGAGCAGCAGCCATGGACAGTGTGCTTCTTCTCAGCTTGCCTACTCCTCCCTCACAGAACCTACCGCCTGGCGCCCAGGCCCCTCTGATCACCCTCCACGAGAAAGTGAAGTGAATCCCAAGTAGCCAGTACTTCCTAACACACTCGTGAAGTGCGGCCTACTCGGGACCCTCTGGGAGCAGTCCAGCAGTGTGAGCGGGTCCCTGCGGCTTCCGCCAGCCATGTCCTTCAGTGCTACCATTCTCTTCTCCCCTCCCAGTGGCAGCGAGGCTCGATGCTGCTGCTGTGCCTGCAAGAGCGAAACCAGTGGGGGCAGCACCGGCTCTCAGGGCGGGAACCCTCCTGCCAGCACCCCTATCACTGTGACCGGACACGGCCTGGCGGTTCAGAGTTCAGAGCAGCTCCTGCACATCATCTACCAGCGCGTGGATAAGGCCGTGGGCCTGGCCGAGGCTGCTCTGGGGCTGGCCCGGGCCAACAACGAACTGTTAAAACGTCTCCAGGAGGAAGTGGGTGAGCTGAGGCAAGGGAAAGTGTCCACCCCTGATGAAGATGGGCAAAGCCGGGTGCACGGCTTTCCCCCCGAGGAGCCCGGGCCTCTCAAGGAGAGTCCCGGGGAAGCCTGCAAGGCTGTGTCTGCCGTGGACGAGGAGTGTGACAGCCTGGGCAGTGGCATGCAGGTGGTGATGGAGGAGTCACGACAGCTGGGAGCTGCCTCGGCTGTGGGACCGGGGCCTTTGGGCTTCCCCGGTGCCCAGAGAGAACTATGGCTCCCGGGAGGCGCCCTGGCCACCAGCGAGGGGGCCCCCATGCTCAATCCCGTGAGTACGGCTGGGCGCTGAGCACCACACTGATCCGGTGGTACCTCCCGCTTTTCCTGGCCTTGCTCTCCTTTTTCCTTTCTCCTGTATTTTCTCTCCATCCTTCGACCTTTCTTTCAGCTGTATTTGGGAGAGAATGAACAGAACCAGATTCTTGGCCTGCAGAGATAATCGGCGCTCATGTTTACTTACTGAAGCTCCAGCCTCTTCGGCTGGAGCCTCCTGTCCAGTGTGTGTGGTGAAGGGGGGGCTCCTCCCACTCCGGAGCTCTGCATGGCACCTTCTCCGCCACCGCTGGCTCCCCTGCACCACGGCTCTGCCTCTCCTGGTGACGAGGCCTGCCGTGCACAGACGGCTCATTCATATTTTATCACGGGCCCACTGCTTGCCAAGAAGGATTGAGTACGGAGAGACGGGAATGTTGAGAGAGAGATGGAGAGACAGAAGGAGGAGGTGAGAGGGAAGAAACACAGATAATGAAGGCAGGTGTAAGGAGGGAAGGAGGCAGTAGAAATGAAGGGCTGAGGAAGGGGAAAGGTGAACACAGAAGAGCATAGAAGAATGGTGCACCTAAATGGAAAGAGAATTTATGTGTGAGAGAATAGGAGGAGGAAAAGGAATCAGGACACTTGAGAGTCAACAGTAAGAGGTTGAAACATAGGGAAATGGGGAGGCTGCTTTTGTGAGCAGGAAAAGACACTGAAGAACACTGCGCTGTTTCAGTCTCTTTCCTGCTCAGGGCCATATGAGCAGGAAAATCCCTGCTGAGTAGAGTGAAAACTCGGAACGTCACACGTGGAAGTATGAAAAGGATATGGAGCAACTAGAGATGATAGAAACGGGAAAATAGCAGATGTGTTACCACTTGAGAGACAGTGGGAGGTCTGTCAACTCGCCTCCATGTTCTCCCTCTGCCCTCTCTTCTCCTCCAGCCCCCTAATCCGAGGCCCAGACACCCAGTAAAGGGAAAAGGAACAGAACTCACAGGGTAGGTGGGAGGGATGAAACTCCCAGCCCATCTGCTGGATCTGAGACACGAATGTATAAACTCCCCTGGTCCCCCTCAGTGTTCCACTGCAACTGGTCACTGCTGCCGAGGGCCGGCCACGTGGGTGCTGCCCGCTGATGCTCACCCCGGTCTGCCAGCGCTGGCCAGGGCTGGGGGTGGTTCGGGTGCAGGAGGAGGAGCTGGGAAGGTGGGAGGAGGCAGGACGGTCCCAGGCCAGGCAGTGCCCTGAGCTGTGGCTCTGTCAGGCAGGGAAGGCTTCCAAACCGACAGGATGGAATTAGATTTCACAGCGCAGAAAGCAGCTCACAGGTCTATAAATCTCAGCTGCCTCCCCCGCGTCTTTCCATGTCCCAACCCCCTTCACTGTTTTGTTTTCTTGGCTGAGAAATCCCCCCTCCTTTCTTCTTCCCTCTCTCCTTTCCTTTCCCTGCCCTGCATGTCCTTGAGTGAGGGCACAGGTGGCCAGGAGATGTCGATGCAGTGACAGTCGATGTAGCCGGGACAGGAGCAAGGTCAGGGCACACATGGGCCTCACAGCGGGAACTGGAGCAGGGGAGTTGGTGCCTGTCTCCAGGGACATCTGACTGTATAGCTTCTCTCTCCTTTGCTCCTATTTTTCTCCCATTTCTTCTCTTATTGTTAGCATTTTATTTTCTTGCTCTTTCTCTTGATAGATCTCATCACTTCCTCCTCCTTTGTCTCTTTTAGACAAAACCTGGCTACATTTCTTTTCTTTTTTTTGTCCCCGGGTCACAAATCCAGGTCTGTTCGTTTTACATGCCCCAAACCATAGCTGCCTGAGCCACAGAGATGCACACAGCAATATTTTTATATCCAAGAACAAACCACAGATGTAAGCAGAGCATCAGAAATAGGTGTGTCCTTGTAATCAGTCCTGTGGTAGCAACCCAACTTGAGAGGCCCTGTACACACGAAATATTTGCCCAACATTCCCACAGACATCCCTGAGAAACAAGCCCTTGACCATCAGAGATGGTGCCAGGCTCCCCTGCTTCTCTCTCTGTTCACGATCCTGGGCCAGAGAATGATGTTGACCAGGTTCCCTTAAGCCTGCTGGTAATAGGCTATTCTTTTTTATGTTCTTAGCTGGTGGATGATTATGTGGCCTCTGAGGGTACAGTCCAACGGGTGCCGGTCCCTGCTTATGCCAAGCAGCTCTCACCAGCCACACAACTGGCTATCCAGCGGGCAACCTCAGAGACAGGGCCAGAAAACGGAGCCAAGCTGCCACCGCCCCACCCTGAGGACATGCTCAGTGCTGCTGCTTCCCTAGATGGTGCCTTGGAAGAGTCAGGCCCTGGGGGAGCTGGGGAGCTGAGACACTCTCTAGGTTTCACTGCTTCCCCATGCAGGACCAGAGGGAGTGGGCAGAAGAACTCCCGGCGCAAGCGGGATCTGGTACTTTCTGTGAGTGGGCTCCATTTCTTTTCTTTTTTTTTTTAAAGGAAGCAGGCAGGAATGAAGATGAGTAGACCCAAGGGCAATAAGGAAGAGAAGAGAAAGAAACATTAATTTATTTAGTTCATTTTGGTTGCCCCCCAACCCCTACCCCTGGGTTATGAACTTGGGTCCTCGGACTTTACATGAGCTATGCTGGAGCCTCAGACTTAGTGCCTGAAGCAACAGGGCGTGTCTATTTCTATAAATTTTTCTTCAGTATGGATAGAGGCGTGAGAGCAAAATGTGGGTTGATTTTAAACTTCACGTATTGAATGAATGGAATCCTGAATCCTACCGGAGTGGGAATGACAGACATTGTTCCACAAACCTAGGGTTAGGCAGTCTCCTTGCTATCCATCGCAGAACTTCTTCTAGGCTTCTACAGATAGATTGATGTCTTCCTTTTAAAGGAAGAAGAGAATTATGCCATATCCCCCAGTAGTCTAACAATCCTGATGGGAGGATCTTCAGTAGCGTGAGGAGACTGACTCCCAGAGGGTAGCGCTGGAAACTACGGGTGGGTTAGCCAGTGTGCAGGATGAGGGGCAGAACAATGACAAAGGCCACTAGACATTCAGCTCAGTTTGAAAGGTTTGGAGATTCTAGTCATTCCAAGAGTTCTTGGCAGGTAAAATACTGTCTTAAACCAGTTCTGTCTGAAAGCTTGGAATGCCTAGAGCCCTAGGATCATTGCTGAACATCCTGCAATGCACAGGACAACCGCTCACTAAAAAATGACCTGGCCTAAGATGTCAGTAATCTGAGGCTGAGAAAATCTAGGGTGGTCACAGTGTTCAGAAACACTTTGTGCACAAAAGCATCTTTCTGATAGTAGTGGGAATGTTCTTTAGCCATACAATGGTCTTTTGAATGTAATGGTTTTCTATTCTCTGGATAATTGCCGATGTGAAATAACTTGAGAGTTCATCCAACTTAAATCTCATCATAGTATATAGCCCATTTCTTCTCACAGTCTCAGATCAAAAGCGGATGATTACCTTTTTTTTATACTTCCTTTATATAAATTCTTTCTTCCTTTCCTTTACCTTTTTTTTTTTTTTTTTTTTTTTTTTTTTAAGGAAAGATACAGGCAGAAATAAAGGCAAGTAGGCAGGCAGGCAGGAAGAGAGTGGAGGAAGAAGCACTTTATTTTTATTAGGTTGTTCTTTGGTTGTTCCCCCCGGCCCTGGGTCATAGACCTGGGTCCTTGGGATGTATGTGGACTGAGTTCAGTGGACTTAACATTAAATTACCAGGGCACGCCCCTTTTCATTTTTAAATAAGCTCTTACACTACCTTCTATTTGATTTATTTTTCATTGAAGGAATTTTTTCTTCTCCTGGGAAGGAAGACACCATTTATAATCAGCACCAACTTGTTTCTAAACTTTATTTCAAATTTTGGTTATGTTCAGGGACCTCTCAAGTGTCAAGAAGAGGAAATGGGTTTAGTTTCTTGGTCCCAAATGTCTGACCCAAGAAGGCTGCTGTTGCTGTTAGTAATAGGAATGGAGGCACATACCTAAAAATGAATTTCAAGACATTTTCTAAAACTTCATGTTTGAATCATGAATAAATGTGTGATAATCATAATTTGCATAAAATCAGGATTTTAGATCACTTCCATTCCTCTCCTGCCTACTGCCTTCATGGAAAGGTCTAGTGCTGAAGCCTGGCTCCCTCTGGCCCTTTGGGGAGCTCAGTGGAACCAGGGGACTTCTGGGAGGACAGTCCACTCACTCGCCAAGCTTTCCATTACAGTCCTGGGAAAGGACCTGCGGGGCCAGTCAGGGACTGCCCACCACAGAGGAAATCTAGGGTGGCTTACACTGTTTTTGTGTCAGACTGTGGGTTGAGAGGGAGAGGAATAGTTGGCAGGCTTCCACTATCCCAGCCTTTAGTGCTGGAAAGGAATCAGAGAGGCATCTCCCGAACCTGCCAAGGCTGCTGTGGATCGCTGCTAGAGATCCAGAGGACCAAACCAGAGCTCTTGAATTCCTTGGAATGCTGCAGATCCCAGCCACCCATTGGGAAAATATATTTTTAGCTCACCTAGGAGGTAGGAGAGCTAGCAAGTCTTCACAGTCTTAACACTTACTTTATCTAGAGTATTCTCTCTCTCCACTTCAAGCCTGGTGTGATTTTTATCAGCTAGCTCTTCCAAACCACTTGATCTGGAAGCTGTGCGATTCTGGCATCCTCCCCACCACCCCCTTTTTTTTTTTTGCAACTTGAATTCTTTTTGAAACCATCACCCATCCTGTATTTACTTAAGTTTGGACTTCTGACAGGTAAAGCAACTATACCAAATATGGAGCTACCACAATAACATGCCTTTTGTAGAGTGGAGACCCTCGCCACAGAGTTGACATTACTTTCCTCAGCTGCTAGTACTGTCAGTCAGCCACAGAGGTAGGAGGGTGAAATGGGGGTATGTGAACCTGAAGCTGGAGTCCTGAGATCAGCATATGGGTCTATCAGTTTGGGACGCGGTACCTTTCAGGCTGAGGGAGCTTGAGATGAAAATATAATCAGAAACAGAACTAAACTTAATAGGAAGAAATGTTAAATCCTACACCGCAGTTTAGTAAACCAGTTGTAGAATGGTGGAGATAGTTAGCCATGTGAGACATGGGCCTGCGCAGACTGCAGGCTCACTATGAATGAAACCTGTGCTGCTGAGTGGGGTTGGATTGCTAAGAAAGGTAACACCACCTTGAGTGTCATTCCTAGAAGTGTAGAGTTCCACTCAGGAACATAATGTCCTTTTGGCCAGACTCCAACTGACGAGCTAGCTTCAGTTTCAGGTGCCACATTATAAAAGGGACACCGACAAACCAGAGAGCCTTAGAGTTTCATGAGAGTCTGTCTGGAAACTTGTCATGAGGAATGACTGAAGGATTTGGGGATGTTTAGACCGGTAAGACGCGATTTAGGGAGGACCTCAAAGCTATTTTCAAGTATTTTACATGTTATTGTAGCAAAATGGGGTTCATACTTTGGAGTCTCTAAGACAAAAATGTTAACAATTAGAGATGTTCAACCGTAGGGTAAGCTGACTCAAAAACTAGTGAGAACGCCTCATTAAAGGTGTGTAAGCAAAGCTGAAAGATGGCCTGTTTGTTGACGTGAAAGGGAGGATGAGGTAGAGTCCCCAGGTCCCTTCCATTTCACACTGATTATTTTAGTGTTGTGTTTTCCAAACTGTCGTGTGTTCCTCTGGGCTCTGTGGTCATATGCAAAGGGATATACAAAGTGGAAAAACCTAGGCCATTTTCCTGGGCCATCAATTTCACTAGGAAGATTTTGGAAGGCATTTTGATATGAAAAGAAATAGATAAATTGTGGAAAAAATTTTCAATGTGCAAGAGTAGGGGCCTGAAGACATGACCACCTGCTGTGTGTGTGTGCTCTGCTGCTAGGCGTACTCTTGCTATGAGGAGCTTTGTGGAAATGTTTGAGTCCCTCTGTTCTAGCAGTCATATTCTTCTGGAGCACAAGGCCAGAGATGACCCTGGCGTTTTTGACATAAATTAAATTAAGTGGGGGGGAGGAAATCCCATTAAAACATTAACATGGATAATGTTAAGGCTAAGAACAGTCTTGACAGAAATGGCACTCAGACCATGGGAAGTATTCTGGCAGAAAACCTCACAGGGACAGTGCCATAGGGACCAGAGGAGGCTTTTGTCATATCCACTCCTGCTTGATTCTGTGTTTGTTTGTTTCCCTAGAAATTGGTCCACAATGTGCATAACCACATCACCAATGACAAGAGATTCAACGGGTCTGAAAGGTAAGAGTCTCTTGAGGGAGGAGAGTCACAGCATACTTTGCCAAGGAGTGGGAGTGGAGTGGGAGGCTCAAGGGTAACAGCGAGACTAGGACTTGGGGCTGACTGTTGCCCCGTCTCCTGGCACAGGCCACAGAAGAATTTACTGCAAAGTCAACGAATGCTGGGAATCATCTGTCTGACTCTTGGAAAGCTGACTGCCCTATTCACTTTCTTGTCTCTGTAGCATCAAGTCCTCCTGGAATATTTCTGTAGTGAAGTTCCTTCTGGAAAAGCTCAAACAGGAATTAGTGACCAGTCCCCATAGTTACACTGACAAGGAGCTGAAAGGTGAGAAAATGGAGTTAGTTCTCCCATCTCCTCCTTTCTCCCTCTTTTTTTTGGGGGGGTTCCCCTATCCCCACTCCAGGTCTCAAACCCAGATTCCTGGGCTTTACGTGGTCTGTACGTCAGTCACCTGACCCACAGGGTGCACCCCCATTCCCTCTTCTTGATTAAAGGAGAAGATAGGCCTAAAGGAGATGATGTAGGTGGTTTTGAAAATAGTGGACTTTGAAAAAAAAAGCTCTTGGCCATTCTTCTCACTTACAGAATTTACAGGATGATCTAATTGCCTTTTTGCTCTCTTATCAGTCTGACATGAAAATGGGAGGAGGAAAGGCTAGAGCACTATCATGCATGTTTCTGCAGGTACTGAAACTCAGGTGTTATGAAGAGGAGGTCAGAATTCAAACCTGACCTTTTGTCTCTGATATTATGTCCTGTGTTTTCTACTTGCCTCGCTCTTCTATGGTTTGTCTGTAGCTAAACCTGTAGCATTAAGAAAGCTTCTAAAAAGATATTTGTAATCCAATATCAGCAGAGTAAAGCAGGGTAGGTTTAATGGGTGGGAGATACAGGAACAATCAAAGTTGTCCTTTTTTAGAGGGAGATAACGGGAAATGAGTGTTAGAGATGGAAGTGGGCAAAGGGCAGAACCAAAGAGGGGTGACTAGATGCAGATGGGTGGTGGGGATGCCCAGAAAACCCATGGTCTCAATGGTGATGCTGATCCTCCCATCCAGTGTGTCCAGGTAAGAGAGAAGGGCAAAGGATGGCTGCTCTAGGGAACCCCCTTTCCTCACCCCCACAGGAGCCTGTGTAGCCTACTTCCTTACCAAGAGGCGTGAGTACCGCAACTCTTTGAACCCTTTCAAGGGCCTGAAGGAAAAAGAGGAAAAGAAACTTCGAAGTCGCAGATACCGGGTAGGTTCCTTAGCTTTCCCTTCCGGATGCTAAACTTTAAACCCTAACAAGCCACAGTGGGAAAGGCCAGAGCTCCGGGCATCTGAAAACAGGATCAGTTCAGCTAGTAATACATTCAAGGAAAAATCGTTATTTTGTTTCATTTCCACTGTCAAAAAAAGAAAAAGAACCCCCACCCGGACCCTACCCCAGAGAGCAGGCAGCTAAGGCCCAGGTTATGAAAGCCATGGACCCAGTTTGAGACCTGAGGCTGGAGGGACAGAAGAAACAGACAGACAGACAGGCAGACCAGACAGACAGAGCCAGGAATGTAAGCAGATGAGGAGTGAGTGAGTTCTAAGACTTGACTTGAGGACTGAGCTCTCCCAGGCACAGACTTCACATAGTTCCCCTCCCATTCACATGCTTTTCCCAAACCTAATCCACAGTGTTTCTCTTCCTTTCTCTCCGGGGCGCCTACCTTAGCTTTTTGCCAACCGATCCAGTATCATGAGGCATTTCGGACCAGAGGACCAATGCCTGTGGAAGGATGTGACAGAAGAGCTGATGTCAGATGAAGAGGACAGTCTTAACGAGCCAGGTGTCTGGGTCGCCCGACCTCCCCGGTTCCGAGCCCAGCGCCTCACAGAGCTCTGCTACCACCTGGACGCCAACTCTAAGCATGGCACTAAGGCCAACCGTGTGTATGGGCCTCCCTCAGACCGATTACCTTCAGCTGAGGCCCAGCTCCTTCCACCAGAACTTTACAATCCTAATTTTCAAGAAGAGGAAGATGAGGGAGGTGATGAGAATGGACCTGTTTCCCCATCTTTTGACCAATCCCTCAAAACCTGCTGCCCTGACTTGAACTCATTCATTGAGGTCAAGGTGGAAAAGGATGAATGAAATCTATAACCAAGAATAATGCTGGCCTCTGGCCAACCCCGTGCCCCAGAAATGGGTGTTGGTGGGGCTTCCCAAAATAACAGGATGTCCTCTGCAATCTGAAAAAGCAAATCTGCCTCTTTTCCTTTTTTTTTTTTTTTAAAGGAAAGGAACAGGCAGGAATGAAGGCGGGTAGGCAGGCAGGCAGGCAGGCAGAGAAAGGAAGAAGAGACATCCTTACTTGATTTTTTAGTTGTTCACACTGGTTGCTTTGCCCCTGGCCCAAGACTCAAACCCAGGGTTATGTGGCTCCCTCCTTTGGAGGTGATGACCTAACCACTGCTCCACCAGGGCATGCCCTACCTCTCCTTAACATGGTTCCCATTGGAACTGGAACCTAGCAGATCTAGTGGGATGGGATTTTAAAAAGGATTTATCTAGAAGAGAGTCCCCGCCACACCCCAAAACCCCGTTGCATGGCAAGCCAGAAAATACTTATTCCTAAGCATAAACAGTGCCTCTCAGGAGCCTGAGATATGAAGATGTGGAAAGGCCTAAGAAACATGGCGCGATATCCCCCACCCCAGTTCACTCAGTGCTCTGGGGGACAGCCCTGGTTGTACCTTCAGCTTCCCGGTGACTGCTGGTCTTGCTCTGCAGTGGAAGCTGCCCGGGACCAGGGTAACACTGCCACCTCGTGGGCCACTTCAGTCATGGGCCCTATTCTGTCAAGGAGAACACTGGCTCCATCCCTATTTGGGGATTGGGATCTAGGTATAATAGCTATTGTCTATTGAATTATATACGGCAGATTTTTATTATTCCCACTTACACATGAGGAAATTAAGGTTTAAAGAGTTCCCACATCTCGCTGGCAGCTGCTCTCCCACGGTGTGACTGAGTAGTATAAGGGCTTTGTACCTATTACTTCTGTCGTCCAAACTGTGTTTTGAGGAAGCCGTGTGTACGTGTGTGAGCATGCATGTACACACATACTTGCACACAAAATTTGTGCATCTTGAATGGACTGAAGTAAAAATGGCTTTCTATTAATTTAGTCACAACAAATACAGATTGCTTAGTAGGTAGCAGGTATCGTGTTAAGTGTTACAATACACTGTGGTTTGGTTAGATGCTGATCAGAGGTTTTACTGTCCATTCCTGAAGCCAGACAGCTAAGCAGGCATGAAAGGAATTGTGATCTGGGTGATGATAGCAGAGGGGAGGGTGCAATGGCACTGTACCACAGGGGTAGCTAGCCTACTCCGGTGGTGTGGAAAGGCTTCTCGGAAACAGTGGTGTTTAGCTGGCACCTGACAGATAGGAAGGAGCTAACCAGAAGGGGAGCAGAGGGGAGGCCAGGAGAATGTCCCAGGCATAGACAACAGCAAGTACAAAAGCCCAGAAGCAAGAGAGGACATAGACAAGCCTCAGTTTTACTGTAGAAGTTTGAAGATGAGAAGAGGCTGGAGAGATCTACAAAGTCAAGAGAGTAGACTGGAGTTCAAGGGTAATGAGAAATGACTGAATGGTTTTAAGCAGGGAAATACTATGGTCACTTTTTTTTTGGAAGGATCATTTGACCTCAGGTATCAGATGAATGGGTGGAGAAAGCCTCAGCTGGGAGACTTTGCAGAACTTTAGGAGAAAAAAAAAAAAGATAGTAGCCTGACGTGGTGATGAGCAGAGGACATATGTGAAAGATATTTAGGGAGCAGAACTGATGAACTTAGTTGAATTTGAGATCAAGGGAGGAGGCATGAGGTTGATGTTTAGGTTTCTGGCTTAAGCAGCTAAGCGGTGCCATTTACTTGGGGAGGCAGAGAAGATGAGGTTAGTTTAAGGGTGTAAGCTATCTTTGAGACAACTGAGTGGAGATGCTAGTAGTGGCTGACTTTCTTCAGTCCAACGAAGTCTGGGCTGGAGATACAGATCTGTGAGTCGTGTATATATACAGATGGTAACTAAAGTCCTGGAGATGGAGAATAGGGCCTGGAGCTCCCAGCTCTGGTCAGAAAATGGAGTGGTTTCCCAGGGGAGAGCACCACCCGAGCATGCGCCCTCACTACCTCTCCCTCACTCATCTCTGCCTCTTGTTATCCCTGAAAACACAGGTTGTTCAGCCCACCTGTGCCCACTACTGCCACCACCAACTCCTGGATGGGACTTCTTTAATAGCTGCTCAACTTCTCATTAGATTTCCTCTCCCATCCTCACCCCAGAGGAGCAGAGCTTCCATATATTGGAAGCTGTGTGGATGTGTTGGGTGTAAATAATCGGAGAGCAGAATCTAGGTTCTTCTCCAACTGAAGACAGGAAAGGAGGGAAAGCCCTACGGTTCATTCTAGAGATGTGTCTTAGAGCAGGTTCTGGGTGCTGTGATCTCCTAGCCCTCCTGTTACTAATGCTCTCAGTCATCCCTGCTTCCAGTCTCTAATAAACTCCTCTGGATCAGAGAAAAGCTGTAGGCCTGATGAGGGAAACAGAAAGGCGAATTCTCAAGAGAGATGAAGTCGGGGAGACAAAGCAGTTAGGACAAAGAAGCCAAATAGTTTGTGCCACATTAATATCCCAAAAGACTTCTTTCCTTCCCCATTCCCTAAGGCTACACTAAGTTTATAAAAGGCGTTCAAAATGTTGAGATGAAAATAATATGCATGATTTGTTTGCATATCATTTTCATACTCATTTACTGTCTAAATACAAAGGAGTCCTTTTCTTCCTCCACTCTACTTCCTCTGCAGCTTGCCCATGATGTGCTAGTCTGGGCAAAATCAGTTGGCTGGCACTTAATTAGGTAGGTTCAGTTTCAGCCATGGTTTCTTTTATTCTTGATCCTTCTACGATGGTCAGGATCAGCCTCTTCATTTTGCACCGTGACCATTTTCCCTTCTAAATTATGACATTTCTTTTCTTCCGCCTAACTTAATACTTACTGGTGATCATCAATCTCTGATGAGCCAACCAAGGGGGGAGTCATTTGCTAGTCCTCAAACCAGACTTTCCATCCCCATAGTCACCTGAAATATGTGCTAAAAATCTCATTTCTCAACACCAGGGGGTGTTCCACTAGCTATCCTACCCTGGGCGTAGGTGTTAGTTCTAAACCTTTTCCTCCCTAGACACTAGACACTTGGACACTACAGCTCCCTCCCATCAGTTTTGGGTTGGAGAATGAGTTTATCTGCTGGTATCTCATTCTCTCTGGACTTGCACAAATTTACTTCCTAGTCACTCACCCTTTGGTCGCTGCACCACCCAGGATCCCCATTGCGCGGGCTGTCTTATCTCTACCTGTTTTCCACCACCTCTACAGGGCTTCCCTCACAATCTGGGCTCTTTACGTATCCACCTTTATTGCTCTCGGTCTCATTCCTTCAGCATCAGCCTCTCTCCATCTCTTCCAGAGTCCCCATACCAGGAACAAAGTCACGGAGTTCCGCGCAGAACAAGCCTCACGTAGTCCACTTCCAGAACGTGACATTCCACCGTGCCCCTCCGCGCATTCCAATTGCAAACAAAGAGTTCCCCCCTCCCCCACTTTTTCCTGTCCTGGTCCTTGACGTAGTAGCCTCTGTTCGAACTGCCGGTCGCCTCCTCTCGCCTCTAGTCGGCAGGTCTCCACGTCCAGGGCAGTTAGCGTACGCACCCCAGTCCCTGCGCATCAGAGATCCCTGCGCAGACACCCCCATTCCTCGCGCACACGGCGCTCCGCCCCTCTGGGAAAGTAGATCCGGCCAGGCAGACAAAAGTTTGGGAGAGAAGTTCGGACAGAACCGTGTGAGAGCGTGGGGGGCGGGGGCGGAGGCCGGGGCGAGTGGGGCGGCCGGGCGAGTCGACGCGTGAACAGATAGACCTGCGGACCGGACAGCCGCGGCTGTAGGCCCTTCTAGCCCCGCTTAAGCCTTGATGCACGGGGGGACGCAGACCCTCTCGTTGGGGGATGCTGTGGGATTTCTGGTGCCAGGCATCCGGGCCGCCCACTAACCCTCTGTGCCTACCTTGTGCCCCTGGGGAACCGGCGTCCAGCCGCTGGGAAAGAGGAGCGTCTGCCGAGACGCTGCTGGGTACCGGGCGGGGAGGGGGCTGGAGGCCCCTGGCCCGAGGGCATGGAGCGATTAGGGGAGAAAGCCAGTCGCCTGCTGGAGAAGTTAAGACTCTCGGACTCCGGCAGCGCCAAGTTCGGCCGCAGAAAGGGTGAATCTAGCCGATCTGGGTCTGATGGAACCCCTGGGCAGGGTAAAGGGCGCCTGAGTGGGTTGGGGGGACCTAGAAAATCAGGGCCCCGTGGAGCTACTGGGGGACCTGGGGATGAGCCATTGGAGCCAGCCCGGGAACAAGGCCCCCTGGACACTGAGCGGAACCCGCGCGGCTCATTTGAGGCGCAGCGCTACGAAGGTTCCTTTCCCGGGGGGCCTCCTCCCACCCGGGCCTTGACTCTACCTCAGTCGTTGCCCCCGGACTTTCGGCTGGAGACCTCGGCCCCAGCCCTAAGCCCCCGCTCCAGTTTCGCCAGTAGCTCAGCCAGCGATGCAAGCAAGCCATCCAGCCCCCGGGGAAGCTTGCTGCTGGACGGGGCGGGGGCTGGCGGAGCTGGAGGTAGCCGACCCTGCAGCAATCGTACCAGCGGCATCAGCATGGGTTACGACCAGCGCCACGGCAGTCCCCTGCCTGCCGGGCCATGCCTATTTGGCCCACCCCTGTCCGGGGCCCCGGCGGGCTATTCTGGAGGGGTGCCGTCCGCCTACCCGGAGCTCCACGCTGCCCTGGACCGACTGTGCGCTCATCGGCCCGCGGGTTTCGGCTGCCAAGAAAGCCGCCACTCGTATCCCCCGGCCCTGGGCAGCCCGGGAGCTCTAGCCGGGGCCGGAGTGGGAGCGGCTGGGCCCTTGGAGAGAAGAGGAGCGCAACCCGGACGACACTCTGTGACCGGCTACGGGGACTGCGCCACGGGCGCCCGATACCAAGATGAGCTAACAGCGTTGCTCCGTCTGACGGTGGGCACGGGTGGGCGAGAAGCCGGTGCCCGTGGGGAACCCTCGGGGATTGACCCGTCGGGTCTCGAGGAGCCTCCGGGTTCGTTCGTTCCAGAAGCTGCCCGGGCCCGGATGCGGGAGCCAGAAGCCAGAGAGGACTACTTCGGTGAGTGAATGAGTGAGTGAGTGCGAGAAGGGGTCAGGGACCTGCCACCGCATTGGGTACCCTACTGCCCCGACGGCCAAATTGACGGCACCGGGAGATCAGACGTGGGGCTGGAAGAGGCGACAGGGATTTCCTTTTCCAACTGGGTTTCCTGAGGACCAGGGGTTCCTCATTTCTGCTAAATTCACGCGTCCCCCACCCCGACTGTCTTATATTTCCCGACTCCTCAAGCTTTAGAAGCCTGTTTCTTTTGGTAGACTTCGTACGGAAGGGAGCCCAGTGGGGAAGTGAGAGCATCCCCCATCTTGCCCCCCTCTGCGGCGGTGCCCCTGCAGGCCCCTGCGTGCCGCGCCCCCACCCGGGCCCAGGCTCCACCCGCAGGAATTCGGGGAATGCACGGATGGGGGGGTGGGCGGGCGCGCCGCGTGCGTGCCGGCTCCTGCCCCGGCGCTCCAGGTGCCCGCGGGCGGGGCCCGCCGCCCGGCAGTGGGCGGAGGGGTGTTGGAGGGGAGAGCGGGGAGGGTGGGGGAGACTCCCTAACACCCGCGGAACGGTGGCCCGGTTCGGGGACGTGGAGCCTGGGCTGATGAAGCGCCCTGGGACTGGAAGCAGGGACCCTGTGCTGCTTCTTCCCAGTCCTGAGTGCGTGGGCATTTAAGCGGAGACCTGGCGGTGTCAGCGTCTAATCTTCCGGAAGTCAGGGCGGAAGCCAGGACTGCCTGGATGGATAACCGCGGCTGCCAGAAATAATCGGCTTCAGATCTGGCCACAACCTGCTTAATTCAGGCGCGAAGTAAACCCCTACCTCCTGCTGCTGCTAAGGAAACCTCTGCGCCGCTTCTGTCTTCCCCATGCGGTTATCCTGAAGAAGTAACCCTCAGTTGTATGTCTCAGCTACCGGGGACACCGGGGTCTTGAACTGTCTTTCAGCCCAAGACTCACAGGTATATAAAGAAATGCTCATCCGATGGTGATGTGACAGGAAGTAAAGACAGAAATGCAAGGCTTCCCCATAGCCCCCAGGCTGTGGGCCTTTTCCGTTTCCAAGCATCTTTCTCAGCATCCAAGTTCCTGCCCTGTTACCCGGTGCCGTAGACGTCTATGACCAGAAATGTGAATCTAGAGAGGAATCCTCAGGGAAGACAGATTGGGAAGAAACTCAGAGGTAGCAGGGCTGCAAACTGGAAGGGTCCTCTAGGTTCAAACCCAGTCTCCCACCCTAAGAGAGGAAAGCCCAGAACAGATGATGCTTTGGTCAAGGAAAACTTAAGTGACAGGATCCTTTTTAGCAGTTTGTTTTTGAGGCTCAGGAGAAGTTGGTTGGAAAGAAGTGTCTGGTGAAACCATCAGAGCCAAAGAGAAAAAGAGCTCAGAATTATGACACTAAAATGGCAGAACCTAGGTGTGGAGATGCTGTGTTTAAAGAAGGTAAGGCGGACATGCCTGAGCAGTGTTCTCCCATAATGTCCAAGATTTCTCAAAGAAATGGCGCTTCTGCGGCTGGGGGGCTGGCATGGCAATCTCAAGCTATCTTGGAGCAGATGCTCCCATAAGAAGGCCATCTCCTCACCCTGGATGTTGGGGCCTCTTCTCCCTGGGGGTCAGGTTGCCTCCCCTGACAACCCCCAGCCTGACCGTATCCTCCCACTTCTGCCCCTTGTGGGGGCCCTCTTCCTTGGCTTCAGCCTTGCCCAGCTGCCAGAGGGTGGGAGCAGAACAGGCCTGGGCCCATCAGTCTCCGCAGCTGCTGCCTGGGCTCCCAAGCCCCTGGGCAAGGACTGGGATGGGCCCCAACAGGCAAGGAGTGTGGCAGTGTGCCGAGGGGGAGAGGTGGGGTGGGGTGAGGCAGGCCCGTTGGGATCTGCTCCCCAAAGACAGGCCCTAGCCCTCACTCATGGGCCTGGAATTGGGGAGTGGAAGGAGGAAGCACACACCCAGGAAAGTGGGTGCCAGAGCCAGGTGTATGTATTTTAGGGGGCATATTGGGGGAGAGCAGTTCACCTCTGTCTGTCTCATGATAGAAGATGACAGGAAGACATTGGGGAGGACCCCCCCCACCTCACTCAACCCCTGGAACACACCCCGCATTCTCAGCAGCCACCTCCCCACAGTAATGCTCACATGATCTCTCCACAGACCCTCAGCTGAGCCAGATCCTTCTTTCCATCCTGAGAAACCTGGGTGTATAGAGCAGAGAAGTCATTCTGTAGCTCAGTTTTCTATAGCTCATTTTACAGAAGGGGAAACTGAAGTTCCAGAGAGACTTTCTGGTCCTGACCTGCTTTCTTGAGGAAGTTTTTTGAGTCTGCTGGCATCTGACACTTTGTCCCACACAGGACTATACGGGGATCATACCTTGCCTGTTTAGTCTTTTCTAAACCTCCACAGAAACTAAGCAGCTGAAGATCAGAGACCGTATCTTTGACTTTCTCCAATTTCCCACAGTACTGAGCATAGTAATTTTGCTAGACACAAAATAGATGCTCAGAAAATACCTGCTGATTAATCAGTAAACAAAAATGGGTCTGCCCAGCCAAGACCTTGCTGCATCCCTTTTCTCATTCAGAAGGGAGCTATTAAAGGGAGGCTGGGCCCGGTCCTGAAAGAGGGCAAAGTCTGACTTTGAGCTTAGAGAGCAGGGTGCAATGCTGACAATCTCTTCTCCCCCCCAGGTACCTGCATCAAGTGCAACAAAGGCATCTATGGGCAGAGCAATGCCTGCCAGGCCCTGGACAGCCTCTACCACACCCAGTGCTTTGTCTGCTGCTCCTGCGGTGAGTGCAGCCCCCAGAGACAGGAGCAGAATTTGCCCTTTCACTCGCTCCTGAGCAGCTGTCCCCATCAGTGTGTCTGACTCCAGCTCTGCCCTGCCTCCTTCCTTCTCTGTGCCCTATCTGGCTCTGCTGCCCCACACCCGTCTGCTTTCAGGAGTCAGTCTTCTCTCCTGTGTTCAGCTTCTTTCCTCCCCTCTTTTCCTCCCTCTTTCTTCTGCCTCCCTGCTTGCCCAGCCTGGACTCCAGCCCAGCCCTCTGGCCTCTTCTTGGTGGGGTTTGGTCCTGGGCAGCTGAGTTGCCTGGGGCGACAATGAAAGACTGGAATGTGGGAAGGGGGGGTGGGCTGGGGGAGTGGGAAGCTGTGGGGGGGTTAGAAGGGGGGGGTTTCTCTTGGCTGGTCAGAGTTCAGCCACCTCAGTAGAGTGCAGGCCACCAGGCCATGCCAAGCTGATGACATCACGCTCTAGGAATGCCCGCTGCTGTTAGCTCAGGAGGCCCTCACGTAGGGGGTGCTCTCAGGGCCTGAACTCCCCATCGCTTCGCTCACCTCCCTCATTACCCCTCCCCACTGCTTACCCACTGATTCCTCTGCTAAACCTTTAATCTCCTATCTCTGTCTGACTCCAGCACTCAGCCTTTCTCTCATTCCCCCAGCCTCTGCAAAGTTCTCTCTAGGTTTGTCTGTCTGTCCTTCTATTTATAGAACCTCTTGTGGGTTTCTCTCTTTTCCTCTCTACATCCTTGCATTTCATGCGTTTCTGAGTTGGCTTTTCTAGACTCTCAGGCAGAACCGGAGTGGAGATTTTGATGAGAAGAGGCAGCGGGGGAATGCTGCCATTTCTCCACCCTATTTTCCCTCCTTCCCCAGCCTTGACAATTTAGACACCCTGGAGCAACTCCTGGGTGTGGGCTACACGGGAAATGGTCCTACCTTGTCTGCTCACAGGAGATTCTAGGGGGCCTCTGTCCCAGGAGATTCTGGGGCCCTCTTAAGTTTAGAGAAGCCATGGAACACAGCTGGAAAGGGGACCCGGAGGACCAACTTTGCTTTCAAATAAAACATCTTGGCCCCAGCAGTCACTCCTAACTGTCCTGACCTTCGAGGAACCTATCCCTAGAAGGAGATAGGCCAGGAGGGCAGGTAAGCTCAGGCAGAGAGGCCCCTAGGTCCAAAGGTGCCCGAAGGCAAAGCTTGTGGTGGCCTAATGGAGTCTCTGTGCTCGCACCCTGTGTGGTGCCTTGCCTCCCTCCCCTCCCCTCCTGTGCTCCCTGCGCCTGCCTGGAGAGGAAGGCACTGGTTTAGGGGAAAGTCATGGAAAACTGGCGGCAGGAGCAGAGGAGCAGGGAAGATGACAGGAATGAGACCAAAGCAAATTGGAATTGCATCAGAGAGGTTCTAAGTGAAAAGGGAGAGCAGACAGCAGTTAGGACGAGCACTAGAGTCCAGGTTTAATTAAATACGTGCAGCATTGGGGAGCAGTGACCGTGGAGCCAAGGAAACTCTGGGCCTGAGCCCTGGGATAAACTGCCCTTCTCTGCTACTTGTAGGGCGAACTTTGCGCTGCAAGGCTTTCTACAGTGTCAACGGCTCTGTGTACTGTGAGGAAGATTATCTGGTGAGTGAGAGGTCTTCTGGGCCTGGAATGGACTCCCCTGCTGCGATTTTATGGTGGCCCATTGGGGGCCTACCTATCAGGTCATGCTCAAGCTTATAACATCCTCCCTTGGTCTTTTCTTTCTCTGTAGTTTTCAGGGTTTCAAGAGGCAGCTGAGAAATGCTGTGTCTGTGGTCACTTGATCTTGGAGAAGGTAAGCAGAGTGTTTTCAGCTGAGACGGTGCGGTTGAGAGAGTAAGGGGCAGAATCAGGGGCTAAAGTAGGTACTGAGGAAAAGTCCAGGAAGGAAGCTTACACCAGATGAGTCACATTCACCCCATTCCTCCCCTGAGGAATGTTTATAGTGGCTTCCCTCTGCCCCTAGCGCCCAGTCTGGTAATCTTGCCATCCCTGCCTTCCATGACCAGCCCCTCTCAAACTCTGCAAACACAAGCTGGCCCTCACCTCAGCCTGAGCTAGAAATGTGGGGTCCGGGGTCTGGGCTGCTACTGACTGGGATCAGTTGGCACTCAACTTTCTTTTCTCGAAGAAGGAGGGGTTGGATTAAGTCAGTGGTTCTCTGCCCTGTTAACCTAGCAGATCACCTGGGAAGAAGTGAAAAACAGATGCCAGCACCTGGGTTATCACCAGACACTGCTGCATACTTCCGTGTTGGGACCCTGGGTGATCCTGAGAGCCACTGGCCTGGATGCTTTTCAAGGGTTCTGCCCCCATTTTAAGACTCTTTGGTTGTATCCGATGACAGAGCATTGTTCTAGCTGGGGGTCGGATGAGATTAGTGGGAGGAGCAGAGAACATCATGGCTAACAGGACAGCCGGGACCAGAGGGGACTGATTCTCCTCCACCCCGTGAACCAGATCCTACAGGCCATGGGGAAGTCCTATCACCCGGGCTGCTTCCGCTGCATCGTTTGCAACAAGTGCCTGGATGGCATCCCCTTCACCGTGGACTTCTCCAACCAGGTGTACTGTGTCACTGACTACCACAAGTGAGTCCACCCCTGGGGTTGGTGTGGAGCTGCGCTTAGGGGTCTCCGGCATGCTTCAGCTCATATCCGCTCTCTTTCAGAAATTATGCTCCCAAGTGTGCTGCCTGCGGTCAACCCATCCTCCCCTCAGAGGTCAGTATGTCTGGGCTCCCCACTGCCTCTGGGGAGGGGTTGGGAAGCGGTGGCGCTGAGGAATGTACTCTGTGAAGATTCCCGTGTGACTCTGCTCTCTGGGTCACCACCCTGACCCTAACATCCGGGCCTGGACATATCTGACAGCCTCACTGGGCCCAGGCTCTGTCCCTTCTATTCCAGTGCAGAGGAAGAGACTTTCTCTGAGGCCCAGGTCACTGGATCCCTGATGTAGGGATTGGGAAAAGGTGGGAAGAAGCCTTAGGGCAGAGAGGAAGGAGTCAGAAATGATTTACGCGGGTGTGCTGAGCGCGTGCCTAGGGACAGAAGCCAAAGCCGGTGAGGAACTGGACCCTGGTGGACCTCCCTGTCCTCAGCTTAGCCTACTTGATTTTTGCTGCTTGCCCCTTTCTCTTCCCTCTTCCCCCACAGCTGGGAGAGATGGGTAAGGAAGGCCAGAGCCCCTGAATAGAGGGGTGGTGCCATGAGGGCGCATGTCTTCGACTAAGGAAAGGGAGGGGCGCATTCCCGCAGGGTTTGCAGAGGCCATCTGGAAGCTAAAGAAGACTGCAGGGAGGCTCTGGAGGCCTTTGTGCCATCTTCCCACTGCGGTGGGAGGGGGCCTGTGTGGGAGAGGCAGGGCGCTGCTCTCCTCCCACGGGGGTTTCCGTGTTTCAGGGCTGTGAGGACATTGTGAGGGTGATCTCCATGGACCGAGATTATCACTTCGAGTGCTACCACTGTGAGGTGAGTTTTGGGGGCCAGGGCCCCCGGGGATGGGAGTGGGGCCAGGATCAGGATCCAGTCCTGGGAAACCTGAAGGTGCTCAGACCAGTGTGCAGTCTCCTCCTCCTGCAGCCCCCTCTCTAGTCCTGGTTAGTTAGTCCCCTCGGAACCTGGCTCCCCACCCCAGTCTAGACTCCTCAAACTGGGTTCCTGGTGGCCGCCTGACAGGGGAGCTTGTGGCATTATTTCTGCTGATGCAGTGACACCTGGTGTTCAGCTGAGGTATTTTGTCACATTTCTCTGGGCTCTTCCTTTCCCACCCACCCCTTTTCTTCCTGTCATTAGGAGTCTGGTGTGAGCAGGACGGACTCCCAGGGTGTCCTCAGTGTCCCAAGAGCCTGGGCCGAGGTGAACTAGGTGCTCTTCTTCCCTAGGACTGCCGGATGCAGCTGAGTGACGAGGAAGGCTGCTGCTGCTTCCCTCTGGACGGGCACCTGCTCTGCCATGGCTGTCACATGCAGCGGCTCAATGCCCGACAGCCCCCGGCCAACTATATCTGAACTGCAGTCTCTGCTGTTGCCACCACCATGGTTGACAAATGCCTCAGGCCAGGGGGCCCTTAAGAGGCCAGCCAAGTCAAGGATTGCACTCTGCAGGAGTGCATCCAAGGAGTCCTCTGGGGAGGGCCCCAAGGGCCAGAGACCCAAAGATCCTGACATTCCAAATGGATTGTGGAGAAGAAGTTTCCAGTCGCCTGCAGGAAGAGGGTGACTGGCCTTCTTTCCACGTGTGCAGCCTGTGTTGCAGCCCGTACTCAGCACACACGGGCTGTTCCAGTCTCTCCAGTGTATCTGTGCACGTCAGTCAGACGGTGTGCTGGTTCTGGAACACAGGAGCCGCCTCAGTTTTTTGCACCCCACACATGGGGTCAGGTATGGGGCCAGCCAGGTTCTTACCATAGTACTTATCTCTGTATCTGGAAGAAGAGGTGGAAACTCTCATTCAGTGAGTTATTTCTTAGCTGCCTTCTCTCTGAAGACTAGGAGAGCTGCTCACCCCTCCGGCTGGGCCTGTTGCCTGTATCTCCAGTTTCTCAGGGACTCACTTGGGCCTGGGAGGTGAAGTGGGTGCCTTTGCTTGTTTCATATTCTCAGCTGGGGGAGGTATCATAAGAGGGTGGAACTGCTGGGTGGGACATCTCAGAAGCTTCAGACTAGCCATGCACTCTGCACACTCCCCGGTTTAAGTGCACTGAGCCCTCCAGCCTGATACATGCACCTGTGGGCGCATTCACACACACATACTCACACTTATGCTCACTGCCTTCTCAGGTCTCTCTTATACTGGTTCCCTAGATGCAGCACACATTCTCTGCCAGCTCAGAGAGATCCAGGGATACAGCCATTGTAATTCCTGAGCTCTGGAGGCTCCAGGCAGCTAGAGGGGCTAAACGCCGACTTGGTTCTAGTCAGTTGGGCTGAAATTGGTTCACCTAAAACTAGATACCTTCAAACCTATTAACTGTAGAAAACTTGTTTGCTCAAAGTTCGGTTCACTTAATAACCAGTTTGCCAGATGCTCAATTCCTTTTTGGGCATTTGTATATCAAGTCAGATGTTCTGTTCTTTTTTTTGTCATGCTTTGAGTATTTCAAGGATTGATATCTATTCATCCAAGAGTACTTCTGAGTGATTATCAGCAATATAAATTTATCAAATTTGCAGCACTTTGTAAATGATAAGATTGCTTGCTTCCTTTTTGGATATCTTTTTGTTATGTTATTTACTTCTCAAATACTTTATAAAAAAAGTTTAAAGTTTCTAGCAATAAATGTAATTGATACAGTTTGTTTATAATTTTTGTGTGTGTTTCTTAAGTCAGTATTCCTTTATTCCTTCAAGATGCCTTGAAAAAGGTAATATAGTTCAATATGACTTTGATGCCTTGGTCTAACTTCTACATGCCTACTGCTAAAATGCCAATATATTCTAAAAAAAATGTACTGGCATCTTCAGTTAACTAACAGTTTATGCAGACAACAACAACACAAGGTAAAGGGGCAAATCTGCTAAATCCTTGTAAAATGCTGCAGATTTGATAAATATTTATCGTAGACTAATTATGTTGAGGTGAATTGGCTTTTAGGGAAGTTAATCTGATCATCTGATCCTCAGTCTTCATTCTCTGTCACTTAGAATTTCACACTGGAGATGATGACCCCTGAGAACAGGAATTGCACACTTGGGGGTGATTTAAGATGACTATGCCAGCCAAACCTGGGGATCACACTTAAGAGGCCTATGCGTGAGAGCAAGCATTCAAACTACTGCAGCGAGAGGGGGAAAGTCCCCTTTTTTTAATGGATAGATGTTCTGAAACTAGGCTCCTTATTCTACAGCTGGAACTATTGCTTCTGAACTATCACAAGCCAGTGCAGAGACTGACTGGGAAAATGTCTCAGCAGGCTGCTGCAGGCCTGGGGAATCCAGATAAGCATGCATAGCTTTATTTCAGTCCCTGCAGTTCTGTCTCTTACTCTTGGGGGTCTTGTCTGCTCTGTTGCTGACCCTTTGTCTTTTATTCTCGTTTGGCCTCCATCTGTTGCTGACTGGCTGATTCCTTTCTAGGTCTGTGTTCGTCTCTCCCAACCCTGGGGCTCCCCAAGACTGGTCTTACCCCTGGAGTTACTCTCTCCCTTTCAGAGGAGAAACTAGTGCTAATATCTGACAAGGATGAGGGAAGGCAGGTCATGTCAGAAGAGCAGCCGCAGCCACTCCACCCTATCATCAAGTATATGCTGCATTTTGAATTTCCCTTCTTCCTGTTCATTAGGAGATTGATCATCCTTAATAGTTGTATTTAGTATTTACAGTTGCTAGTGTAAGATTCTTGGGTGCTGCCAAGGATACAGCAATAGGTGGAGCTTGTTTGGCCAACTTGCCACCTGATTTTCATCAGTAGCTATTAGTCCTAAGATGAAGAAAGGAAACAATGAAAGAATTCTGGATCCATTTTCTGTCTCTAGGCTGAGAGTCATGGGATGAGTCAGTCCTGTTTGCTACAGTCTTGAATATGATTTACAAAGACTAAAGTTGGTGGTTGCTTCTCTCTCTGCCTTACTCCTTAGAAACCTGCTTCCCCCTTTATCTCCTGGAACTCTCAAGGCCAGGGAAATGGTGTGATTCCCTTTATAGTCAGGCTGGAGGCTGTCCTCAGTCAAGGAAGAGGTAGAGAAAACTATTTCTAGGCACATAAAGCCAGTTGGATGAGATTGTATCTGTGTAATCTTGACGTTGTACCTAAAGAAGGGAGTGAAAAAGAGGGAAAGGAGATCAAAAGACTGGAAAAAACAGGTGAGCTAAAGCATTTGTATTTAGTTTTGATTTTAAGGACTCATACCCCAGAGCTGGCTTGGGGTCGTCAGTGCCCTGACGGTAAGGATCCAGAACAGGAACAGGACCAACCAAGTTTGGCCCTCTCCATCCTCTCCCTTGTGGCAAGGAGGACCTCAGACTGGACCTCCTGCCAGGTGCTATGTGGGGCCCTTGGAAATCCACATTTGGCCCTGGTTGTGAAGGACTAAGGTTTGACCTTGGAAATATGAACAAAATCTTCCTGGGATGTGTGGAGTAGAGCGCTTTAGCTGTGATGATGGGCGAGTCACCAAAGGCAAATTCTGTCTGGTGTTATTTCACCAAAGTTTAGAAAGGGTAATGCTGACCCATGTGAAGGGAGCGCTGGTGCTATGCAAGCCGGAAGAGATGGGTTAGGAGGACTGTCCACTAAAAGGTATTAGTTAGATGTATACCCTAGAGAGTCTGAGTCACTTAGAATGTGATTTTAGAGATAACCTGGTCACCTCATTATACTGAATAAAGAAGTAGAAATTGAGCAATGATGGCATTTACCCAAGGTCATGCAAGCAGGAAAATGACTTTCCCACTTTTGAGATGAATATAGAGCTCATGTCACCTCCCTCATCCAACTCCTGCCCCAGGACAGCCAGGGCCAAGTAAACTATACTTGAGGTAAACACCTTGGTTGTAATAGATCATTTGGGAAGGTTTTAGTGGGAAATACAGGGAACATAAGAGACAATAATGAAAACTACTGGTTCAGACTCGTGGGTTTTTAGAATTAGCAATCATCAAAGTACCTTGAACAGCACATTAGGAGAAGCAAAGAAAATATACTGCAGGAGAGTTCCTGCCCTTGAGGAGGTCACAGTCTAGCCAGGGAGACAAATGCACACATAAAATGCCTTGAGAAGATTACAAGCAACATGTCAACAAGTACAAAGTAATTGAGTGTCATAAACAAAAGACCCAATGCTGCAGAATACAGATGACAGAGGTGAGACTTTGTCTGGGTTAGATTATAGATCAAAAGGTGGCGGCCCACTGCCTGAATCCTGCTCCCAAATGTTTTGAGGTTGGTCTGCTGGGATTTGTTGTTTTATTGTATTAATTAGAACTGCAGCTGAAGAGGGGAAAAACAAATGTAGAATAATAGAATTGGAAACACAGCATTTTGTGAATTTTAATAAAATTGATTCTGGCAAAGGTTATTAACTGGTGTTAACGACCATAGGTGAAATGGTTGCTAGATAATTGGCTATTCATACAGTGCCAAGAAACACTATCAGTTTACAGTCTTGTGGCCAGAAAGTTAACCTTATTTTGCAGGAATCAAATTTCCTGAGGTCAGTCTTGAAATTACTAACCACTAGACCAGTTTTGTACAGTGCAAATACATAATCCAATCTAATTTGTATTCTAACCCCCAAAGAAGTATTAGCTATTGCTTGCAGTTTACAGGAAACATTCAGGATGGAGAAACAAACTAAAGGACCCTAAGAGGAAGCAACTAGACAAATCTAGAAGGTGAGGCATTCTGCAGGGCAACTGGCCAGCTCTCTTCAGCAAGTCAGTGATTATTTAAAAAGTCAAAACTGCTAGATCAGAGAGACTTGAGGTATATCATAAAAATAAATGCATGATCCTGGTTTTCCGACTGGTTTAAAAATTGTTATGGAAGTTATTGGGAGGGGTCTTAGCAGTTATGTCTGTGGCCTCCAGCCAATGTAGTTCACACATCCTAAGGATATGGGTTCAAGACCTGAGGCCCGGCAGGGACAAGCAGGATGAACAACTAAATAAGTGCTTCTTGATGCGCCCTGGTGGAGCAGCGTTTAGGCCAATCGCCTCCAAAGGAGAAAGCCACATACCTCGGGTTTGAGGCCTGGGCCTGAGGGAAGCAACCAGTGTGAACAACTAAATAAACATAAAATGAAGATGCCTCTTCCTCCTCTCCCTGCCTGCCTGCCTACTTGTCTTCATTTCTTGCCTGCACCTTTCCTTAAAAATAAAAGAGTGTACTTGAGGGTCAGTGAAAATTTTGGAAAGAGGCAGGGAAATAGATGAGATGGAAATTTCCTAAGATGGGTAAAAATCATTTACCTTTTAGGCAGTTCCAAAAACCATATGTACAGGGTAAGTTACATTTTGTTTCTAAAATGTCTATAGTAAATTCACGAGAAAAGAAAGGTCTGAAAGGTTAGGCGCTGAGGTGCTAACAGCAGTGATCTCTGAGTGGTGAGAACATGTTTTGTTGCCCTGTGTTTTCTGTTTTTACACAATGCATATGTACTGCCTCTGTAGTAAGTTATTACAAATAAATAACTGGTTGCCAACACAATTCAGGAGCTTTCACATATAAAATCTGATATCATTTACAAAGAACTGGGTTTCTAAGGGTTTTTGTTTTTTTGTGTGTTTTGTTTTTGGATAATCAGAAACTCTGTCAGCTCTGGTTTTCCATTCTAATGTGGCAGCAGTTGATTGCAACCGAGTGATGGTTACTTCTTTATTCAGCTAGTTTGTCACAATGGCTTTCACAATTGCCTACCTGTCTGGGTCCCACAGACTTTTGTCAGCAACTCCTTTTCTTAAAGGAAAGATTCAGGCAAGAATAAGGTGAGTAGGGACACAGGCTGAGAGAGAACAGGAAGACGCACTTTATTTCTTTTACTTAGCTGTTCATCTTGGCTGTTTCCCCGACTCCAGGACTTGAATTCTTTGGCATATGTGTGGGCTACGCTGGCCAGTGACTGTGAACTTAACCACCAAGCCACCAGGGCATGCCTGAATCAGTAGTTTTTTTTATTTTTATTTATTTTTTTAAGGAAAAACTCAGGCAGAAATGAAGGCAAATGGGCAGTAGGCAGGAAGAGAGAGGAGGAAGTATTTTATTTAGCTGCTCATCTTAGCGCCTCACCCTGTCCCCCCACCCCCAAGCCTCAGATCTTAAACTGGGACCTTGGGATTTATGTGGACTGCGCTGGATGAACTAAACTGCTAGGTCACTAGGGTGCACCCTGAGTCAGTAACTCTTGAATAGCAGTCCAATGGCTCCTGATTCACAGAACTCTCCATTACTAATCATTTGGAGTTACCAATAAATTAGTTTTGAAATGCTGCACAAGAAAAACATCCATTCCAGAATTATTTGTGCCTGAGTTTTGTTTTGTTTTTAACAAAGCAACCCAGTCATGGAAAGCTCAGGTGCAATACTTAGTATCTTAACTACCGTAGTTGCCTACTATAAATGAGTTTAGCAAAATTTCTCTTTGGTAAATGGAATATAGAAGGAATACTACATTGCTAACTTCCTCAAGGTTTTGCTTTTTTGACCATAACATCTTAATCATGGGAAGCTTTTCAAATTTCACAATGTGTATTCTCCCCAAGCATGAAACTCCAAATGTCCTTTGGTTGGTCTATTTCTTCCACTGGTTCTGATACAGTTTTCAAAGGAGAAAATCTCTTTCATATGCAGCTCTGTATAAGACAGTGTCATCACCAGTTTAAAATCGAGGGAAATACTTTTATCAGCGTGACATGTTTTCACATTGCAGCAGCGCGCTTGATCCGTTATGGTAAGAACTGAGCGCATTGTGCTTCCTACCTAGCTTTTCAAAATGATATCAGCCTCTTTCTGAATCAATTTCCTTTACTATCTCATATTCCTTTGGTAAAAATTGTTTCAATCTGCCCCACTTTTTTTTTTGCCAAATTTCAGCTTTTCTTTTGGAGATTCAAAAGTTCCCATCAGTTCTTGTTTATCTATTGGCTAACAATAGAGTCTCAAAGTAAAACCAGGTTCATTCTAGTTTGTATAATAGTTGCATGAACAGACAAGCAACACTTGAAGTTGCGAGGAACTGGGGTTGAAATACCCTTGGGTGGATCAAACAATTACAGAAATGGCACATTATGAACATTTGTTCTAAAATTTTCATTTGATGTCAGAGGTTGATTACGTATTTTCTTTATCTACTTGTTTTCTTCTTAAATCATGTACTTACAATGGACATGAAATTTTCTAGCTTAATCATCAATAGTTGTGGCTCTGAATACCTTCATTTCCCAGTGAATACCCTTACAAATAATTCTAAAATCTCTTGACTGCTTGTAAGGTATTTTATTCCTGAAACTAGTTTCTGGTTCTATAATATAGTCTTGCTACTTGTCTTCAGGTATTTACAAAATAGTGTGACTTTTATTTTCTTCGTGTTTTTCCAAATAGTTTCTCAGTTAAGTGTGGTTCCCAGGTCCAATGGTTATTTTAACATCTTAACTTGAAACTGGTTAGTTAAACCCAAATTTTCAGTGATAATTCTACTCAAAAGTTTCCATTAGTTTGACAAGTAGAATACTAACTATTCACCTGCAATCTCAACCCTGGAGTACCATTTTGTTTGCTGGCTAGAGTGTGGGAGGCAGAGTACCTGCAGTGTTCTCAGCAAATCTCCATTCTTCTCTGAAATTGTCAACAATGCAGCACAGGAATAGTTATGTCTGAAAGGTTAAGTAGACTTTTTCTCAGATTCCAATTTACTTTTTTTTTTTTTTTTAACAGAACAGTGCAGACAGGAAAGAAGGCAAGTAGGCAGGAAGGGAGAGGGAGAAGAAGCATTTGTCTTTAGTTGTTCATCTTGGTTGTTCCTCTCAGCCACAGGTATGGAACCAGGGTCCTTGGGATGTATGTGGACTATACCCAGTATGCTTAACTGCTAAGCCACCAGGGTGCTCCTCCCATTTACATTTATCATCAAGTTAAAAATATATACATGGGTGTGCCCTGGTGGCTTAGCAGTTAAAAGTCCGTGGCTCTGGATGGTATAAATCACATAAAGTCCAAGGACCTGGGTTTGTGGCCAGGTACCAGGGTAAAAACCAACATGAATAACTAAAGGGATGAATAAATGCTTTTTCCTTTTCTCTTTCTTCCTGCCTGCCTGCCTACCTGCCTACTTATCTTCATTCCTGCCTGTAAATAATTCTTTTAAAAATATATACATGGATATTTTAAAAATACTTTATCAAGAGCAATGTCTTCAGGAAAGTAGAGACGCACCCTGGTGGAGCAGCGTTTAGGTCAATTGCCTCTTAACGATTCAGATCACATAACCCTGGGTTCAAGCCCAAGGGTCAAGCCCCGGGTTTAGCAGGGAGAAAAACCAATGTAAACAGCTAAGTTAAAAAAAAAAAAATAATAAAGTGCTTAAAAAAAAAGTAGAGCTAGATTGTGGACAGGAGTTATGTCTGATTTATCTTTCTGCATTCCTCTCCAGTCCTCCACAGAGTTTAGTTCAGGAATACTTGACCATGTTCTTGGCTTTATCATTAAAGAACATTTAAGAAATGTTGGGTGACTACATTTTGCATATGGCATAGCAGAAGGTGAGATGAACAACACTGATGAAGAGACAGGCCTTTAAAGGCCAAGCATTACCACAGAACAAACCAAACTATCTAAGTTATCAGCACTGCAGGGCTGGTCAAAAATTCATTCTTTCAACAACTGAGTGCCTTTGTATGCCAAACACTGAGACAGGTGCTTTGGGATCTTGGAGGAAGTGCTTCCATAAGTACAAGTTCTAACAACTTTAGATTTTTTTTTTCCCCCCAAAGGAAAACTGCAGGAAGGAATGAAGGTGAACAGAGACAAGCAGGCAGGGAGAGGAGGAAGAAACATTTTCTTTTTAGTTATTCATCTTGGGTGTTCCCTGTCAGCCCCAGGAGGCCAATCCAGGTCCCTGGGTTGTATACAGACTGCACCCAGCCGGAGTTGGTGGACTCAACCACTACTACACCAGGGTGTGCCCAATTAAAGTTTTAAAGATTACATAATCTCAGCAATAAAAAGACATGAACTAAAAATTAAGTATGGTGCATCGCTGTGGCTCAGCAGCTAAAGTGCAATCCACATAAAGTCCAAGGCTCAAGGTTCGAGACCCAGGGTCCATGGAAGGAAAAAAGAAATAAAATACTGATATTAGCAATAACATACTAATCTCAAGATTAACTCTCCTGGAGCAGCCTGGTGGCTCAGGTGTTAAGCCTGCATGTGGGAGTAGTCCATCCAGAGATGTGGGTTCATGGCCTGCGGGGTTGCAGGGGGAGGAGGTAGGATTGGAGAGGCAGGGGGCAGTGACAACTAAAATGATCTAAAAAAAAATGCTGCTTCTTCCTCTCTCTTGCTTCCTGCCTGCCTGCCTGCCTGCCTTCCTCTTGAAAAAACAATAACTCTGCTGAGTGAAAGAAGTCAGGCAAAAAAAGAAAATGTTTAATTCTATTTATATAAAATTCTAAAAAGTGCCAGCTAGCATGACAGAAAGCTGATCAGTGAAATGCTATCTTTGCTGCCTTTCCTTGCTGGGATGTTTCCTCCATTCCATTTTTTTCCCTCCCCAGGCCCTGGGTCTTAAACCTGGGTCCTTGGGCTTTGCATGGCCTGCTCCTCAGCCTCCTGCCCAGTTCTCTCCATTCTGAATAATGCAACTTTTCTCTCATTTCAGGCCCGACTAGAACAACATTGCATAGTCTTTCCTATCCAATTTCTGCAGAAAGAATTCTGTACTTCAAGTTTCTCTAGTATTTATAATCTAAACTGCTCTTTTGACATCTTTAGCTATCTTCTATTATTTGCTTTTCATGTGCATGTCTTATCTTCTCAACTAGATTCTGAACTTCTTCAGGGCAGGAACTTTGTCATCCTTATCTTTGTCTCTGTCCCAAGGCACTTAATAAGTGCTTAATAAGTGTCAATTTAAAAACACCTCACTTTGATAGTCTTTCCAAAGTATTTTCTCAGCCATTATCTCATTTGATCACGACATCAACACTGTGAGACTGGAGAAGGTAGAAATATGTAATTCTTCTCTTTGATACATAAGGGACCTGAAGCTCAAGGTCAGAGTTTGTTTGAAAAGAGATAGAACAGAAAATTGCATATGCAGGTTTGATCCAATTCCAGGCTTCCCATGGCTAGGCTCCCTACCCTCCTACCTGAAGACAGGACTCTGCACCTTCGCTTTCTCCGTGCTCCCCATGTACTTCTGAGCTGCTTAGCCAAAGTTTTGAGGTACTATATTAGCAAACCTAGGACAAACCCCATAGCAAACTTAGGACAAACCCCAGAGACAGAATGTCAGGAGATTTCTGATCAGCTCTGAGTCACCAAAGCATGCTTGCTATTTTGTTCCAAGTGCTGTTCGTTAGGGACATTATGCGTGCTATTTAATGATGCTGCACTACAGAGCTGAAGAAGCATAAATGATTTTTAAAAGCCTTAGAAAATGACAGCACTTTAATATTAAGCATGAAAGATGACAGCTGACGAGATGACCAGGAATATAAAATTTCTGCATTAGATCACACTGCTCCTCTGTGTGTCACTAGTAGAATTCGCTAGTTGGTGCTAAAGGAAAAAGGAAATTTCTCCACTTCCCTGTATACTTAGCCCTGAGATTCTGCCCCTACCACCACAGACTATCAGCTTCTTCTTTCTCTGATACAAGAGATTTGGTAACCTGGGTGCAATTTACTTAACATCAGATATTTTTGTAAAGAATTCACCTAATCAATCAACTTTAAAGAAGGGGAGATGGAGAGAGAGAGAGAGAGAGAGAGAGGGAGGGAGGGAGGGAGGGAGAGAGGGAGAGAGAGAGAGAGAGAGAGAGAGAGAGAGAGAGAGAGAGAGAGAGAGAGAGAGAGAGAGAGAGAGAGAGAGAGAGAGAGAGAGAGAACCTCCTTAGGAGAAGCAATGAGCTTTGGTCAAAGACCATAGCCAGATTGGGGTCAAGTCCAGGGAAGAAGTCCCAGCTGTTCTTCCTCCCAACACTGTCTTTCCTTCCATTTCCTGCTGAGATCCCCCATAGGCTGACACTAGTCAGGGCTTGTGGAACCCTGAAGCCTTCAGACCTTGCCAGTCACAATAGCCTATTGATGAGCAAAGAGTGGATCTGGCGGGGGAAGTGGGGGAGACAAAACAAAACAAAAAAGAAATCCAGCTCCTTGGTCTATGAGGTGTGTGTGTTGTGGGTTGGTGGGGTGAGCCGGTGAGACAGTCTGCAGGATGCTTCTGGGTAAGATTTTCTTTCCAGACTTATGGAAAAAGGCACTTCCCCTTCCTTTCTGCTTGGTTTGCTCTAGAGAGGATATACTTCTTGGAAATCTGAAGCCACGTCATGACCATGAGAGTAATGCAAAGAGAACTGCAAGGAACCTTCACACCACAGAGCTTCTAAAAGGCCTTGGGATGCCCAGCTCCTAACTTGTTTAACAATAAATGTCCCATATCATTAAAAAAACAAAGCCTGTGGCGCGCCCTGGTGGAGCAGCAGTTATGTCAGTCACCTCCAAAGGAGCAAGTCACTTACCCTTGGATTTGAGTCCCAGGTCCAGGGGGGAAAACAACCAGTGTGAACAACTAAATAAAAAATAAAATGCTTTTTCCTTTTCTTTCTCCCTGCCTGCTTTCATTTCTGCCTGCACTTTCCTTAAAAAAGCAAACATTAAAAAACGTGGTGAAAGGAGGGAGAGATATGGAGAGGGCAGAGAAGCCTGGGCAGGAGCGGGGGTGGGGGGTGGGGGGAGTTGTGGAATGTGAGAGGAAATCAACCCAGTGGGCTGGACAGGCCTCAGCTCCAGAGTGAGACCAGGCTCAGTGTGGCAGGTCACGGAAGGTTCAGAGGGTCACTGGGTCAGTGTTAAACTCTGGGAGCCACGACCTTGAACAAGTCACTTAAGCTTCTTGTGACTTAGTTTCCCCTCTGTAAAATGGGTATGTTAGCAACTACCTCCTAGGGCGCTGTAAGAGTCAAACGGAAGTGAGGCAAAGTGAGCAAAACTTTGGCAAAGTGCCTGACTCATCGTTGGCCTCCCCCAAAAACCGGCATTTTTCACCATTTCCAACGTCTGCCCTCAACAAGGGGGAGGCACCAAGTTGAAGAGTTGAAGCAGCCTGCCCGAGGACGCTCCCTGGTCCCAAACCCCACCCGCCGGCTGTTGGTTAGGCACCCGGGGCGCGCGCCCGGCGAGGGGCGGGGCCCCGTTCCCGCCTCGAGCCTGGCCCCGCCCTCGCGTCTCTCTTTGCTCTTTCGGCTTTTTCCCCGCCCGGGTCCTTCCGCGCAGTGCGCTCGGGCCTTGCTTCCCCCAATCCCCTGCGCGGGGGCCAAGTGAGAGGTTCCGGAGCCGGGGTGCGGGCCGCGCCCCAGCAGTGGACGCTGCCAGCCGGCCCGTCCGGGGGCTGCTGGCGCCGCCTCGGGAGCTTCAGCTGCCCCATGGTGTGCAGGTTTGCTTCCGACGGGTGCGGGCGGCGCTGCGGGGAGGAGGAGCGCCGCGGGTGAAGCCAGGCAGCCCCCGGCCTCCAGTCGCCGCGGCCGCCCTCGCCCTTGGGGATCCTTGGCTGCCGGGATTGCAGGGACGTGGGCGCCGGAGAGCCCGCTCCGCATTTTGATTCATCTCGGGCCCTGTAAGGGTCACATCTTGTGAAAATACCTGTAAAATCAATTTAGCGTTCAGTGCAGCGTGTAAAGACAGCTCTAAGAATTTAAAAGACGCCTGAGTCAGAACATTTAAATGGTTGAGTCCTTGTAGCAGCGTTTTAACACGTCTGGGTACAGAGGGTGGAGACTCGAGCCTGATTGCCGCCACCGGTCACGCCCTGTAACATTTAAAAAGGGTAAAGGAAAGCACCCTTAAAAAAAAAAAAAATCTTTAAGTGGGCGGTTCCGCTCGGGAAGGAAGAACAGCTGACTTCTTTGAAATCTGAGTTGCGGCTCGTTTCTGTGTGCGAAATGTGCCTGCAAAACTTAACTTGCAGGCTTAGAGCCACGGTAAACACAATAGTTAAAACACTGCTGAGCTTAACGAAGTAGTAGCTTTTTGTTGACAAGTCGCTTGTGTTATTAACTTAACCAAGGCAAGAGTCGTTATCTCAGTTTTACAGGTGGAAAAAAGTTCGGCAGAAAAAAAGCATTTCTCTTAAATTCACACAGATGCAGAGAAGCACACACCAGAGCTGCAAATTAAGTCCTCGCCTTCCGACTCCTCAGCTGCGTCCCCTCTCGACCTTGTTACAAAACAAATGCGTAGTTACTTTGATGTTACTCATAAAACGAGGGAGTAAACCAAACGTTCTGTGAACAGAAATTGTTAAATCATAATAACTTTCGATGTCAGTTCTGCTTTTGGGAGGCTTAGATGCCCTTTGGAGTCGGATATCTTACAGAGGACAAGGTGAAGCAAATTTAAAAAAAAAAAAAAGAAAGAAAAAGATAATGATGTCAAGGGGAATTTTTTGTCTCTAGAGATCAAAACTGCCTATCTTTATTGGCCCTCTGTGCTGATGTCATTCCTCTCAGTGTATTCCATGTTCTGACAAAACCCCTGACAGCTCACATCTGGGCCTTAGTGGCATTAACTACACCTTCGAGTTACTCTTTGGCATTGACCTCCCCGTCAGTGTTCTTGTCATGCTCTTCCCCCCAGGTGCTCTTTACTAATGCTGTTATGTGAACACCAATTGTTGTTCCAGTGTAGAATGACTTGTCACTCCTGAAGAATGATTCTGGAGTTGATAATCAAAACTACCAACAGATCTGAAATGAAAGAACACGTTAAAGAACACAAGAAACTATTGTGGAATTTGATAGCTAAGTTATTTGACTTGGGGCGGGGGGCAGACTTTTGATTTTTATCCCTCTCTTTCCCTACTTTCCTCAGAACTCAAAAGCTACAACTAAGTTTTAACTTAGGCATAATAGTTGGACGGAGGAGCAGCTGCCTGTTTCGACTAGTGAATCAGAAAGTTTTCTTTCCTAAAGAGGCTCCTTTTTAGATAGCTTGGAACAAGTGGAAACATTCATGTGCTTGGAATGCAAAATGTTTTGCCACCGAAGATTGTTTGTCCGTAAAATTTGTGTAAGATTGGGACCCAGGATGTGTGATCTAGTGCTGCCCAGTAAGAGGCCTCTCTGAGGTTCCTCCCCAACTTGTAAACAACAGAAATTTCACCCAAGGTAGTTTCCTCATAGCCAGCTAGTTTATTCATCTTTCTGTTTTCTTTTACTTGGTCCACAGATAAGAAACCTGAAAAAAATCAGATGGCATCCGGGGATTTCTGCTCACCTGGAGAAGGGATGGAAATACTTGAACAAGGTAAGGGTAGTCATTTGCAAGATGTTTACTGACTTATCCAGAGAGGTGTTATCAGGTTCTTGCCGTCTGTAATAAAAAGGACTTAAGAATGTTCACTAGTATAGTTTCTCTCACAGAAGCCTAAGTTTCTGGGGGAAAATAGAAGACATGAAGATTCTTTAACACTTACTAGAGAACAGATTTCATTAACCACTCTAGTTCTATACGTGCTTGTGCAGTAACTAAAAACTCAGCATGCTCCCGTGTTTCATCAGCCAACATATCCTGAAGATAAGGGTAGTTGGCAAGCTCCTTGAAGACTCTTCCTACCGCTGTCTTGAATTTTCTAAAATTTTGTTCTCCAAAATCACCTATCCTTTCAGATCTTGAATACTTCCATATAAATTCTTTCTATTCTAAATTCTGTATCTCACATTGTTTCTATATATCTTAAATCTTTCGAGAACTTGAATCTTTTGTATTTTGACCAGTTCCACACTTGACCCTTCAGTACCTTAAGGGGGAAAAAAAAGATTTCTAATTCTGCAAAAGGCTTTATTGTGAATGACATATTTGAGTGTTTGGTAAGTAGCAGTAACACAGAAAATCCCAGCAGAAAATATGTGAAGAAAAAGATGGAAATGAAGGGCTCTTGAACACATGTAATAACCACAGAGTTCTGGTTTCTTGTACTTTTTTTTCCTGTACTGTTCTGTATCAACATGTATTATGTAACTATTTACCATAAGGAGAACTTAGTTAAATTTTTACTTACACTTAAGACTATACCTTCTCTCTGGCTTCTCTCTTGTGAAAAGTTGGGATTTCACGTGTATTTTGTTCCCCTTTCTTCAAGAACTCTAGTTATTTTGTGTGAATTAGACATCTTGGATACTGTGGTAATCCTTACTAAAGGACCCCTTATTTTATCTACTTTTAAAGGAAAGGTGCAGGTAGGAATGAAGATGAATGGGCAAGCAGGCAGGAAGAGAGAGGTGGAAGAAGCATTTATTTATTTTATTTAGTTGTTCATCTTGTTTGTCCCCTGTCCCTCACTGGCCCCAGGTATTGAATGTTGGTCTTTGGGATGCATGTGGATTACCTCCAGTGGCCTTATCTGCTAGGCCACCAGGGCACTCCCAGGTCCCTTATTCTTGTGTCTGATATCTTCTAGCTGCATTTCCGTAGTCTAAGATCTGTCTTATTAGAGATTCACTGTCTACTTCTTGACTAATATCCTTTATGTAACAAATGCTTATTACTTTGAGTATTGCCTCTAGTTTTTTTGTGGATTTAAGAAATACATTTCGTTGTATTTAGAAAATTTCTCTACCAACAACCTAGGGGTTTTTTGTTTGTTTGTTTGTTTTTAATTTGTATTACGAGTTATGCTCAATTATATAAAGTCAGCATCCATATCTTCTTTTCTTTTTCATTCCTGTGGGGGACATGCCATTAAGTGTGCAGCAGACAGCTTCCTCCTTGTCACCTGAGTGAAGAGGACCTGTTAGAGAACCCATACTTCAGCAAACTGCTGCTGAGTCTGTCACAACATGTGGATGAGAGTGGCTTAAGCCTCACCCTGGCAAAGGATGAGGCTCAGGTAAGGGCCCTCGGAGAAGGGATGATAGGAGGAAGGAAACATTTTCAAGAGACAGAGGTTCCTACCTGAGATGTTTTGGTTTTCTAGGCATGGAAGAAAGTTCGAGTGCATAAGACCATGTGGTTGAGGTCTGAGATCTTACAGAGAGTCATTCAAGAGCTGCTTGTCGACTACTATGTAAAGACACAAGACGCAAACTTAACTTCTGAGGACAAAAAGGTGAGGCAAGAGAGACAAAATAGGAGTTGGTTACCAGCTATAGGAATGATCAGGCCAACTATGGCTTCATCTGATAGATGATCTATGGCAAACAAACAGCAGCTTTGAGTAATGGCCATTCAAAAAGAAATGGACTATAATTATAGGGGAAGAGGTGGGTATGTTGTCAGGGTTTTGAAAAGAAAGCTTGACAGGAGAAGGCACTGGCAGCTGAGAAGTTTTCTGAGGACTGAAAATATGTGAAGAACTGGTTCATGAGGCTGGAAAAGGTGAAAGGGGAGAAGAATGTTTTTTTAGAGAAAGGAAGGAAAAGGAGGAAGAAACTTTTTTTTTTTAAAGAAAAGCTGCAGGCGGGAATGAAGGTGTTAGGTGCAAGCAGGCAGAGGATGAGGAAGAAGCACTTTGTTTTAGTTGTTCATCTTGGTTGTCCACCCTGGCCCTGGGACGCGAACCCATGTCCTCGAGGTATATGTGGGCTATGCCAGTCGAAGGCGCCTGACCAAAGCACTACTCCACCAAAAGAAGCATTTTTAAGGAAGGGAGAGAAAGAAGAATCACTTTATTTATTTTGGTTTTTCACCCTGGCCCCTGGTCATGAACCTAGGTCTTTGGGCTTTACATGGTCTGCACACCAGTGTCTCAGCTGCCTGAGCCACAAGGGTGCACCCTGGGAGAAGTTTCAATGCAGCCTCTTTCTGTTTTTTATTCCCTTTCAGTTTCATGAGACCCTTGAACAGCGGCTGCTCGTGACGGAACTGACGCGACTCGTAGGTCCTGGCCAAGAAAGGGAGGTGCCTTCGCTACTGGGGCTGGAGAAGGAGGACCTTCTGGAGCTCATGCCACCCTCAGAGGTTGGGTCTGGGCCAATATTGCAATTAAAGAAGCAAAATGGCTTAATTTCTCCCAAATATTTAAAGCATTTTTTTGTTAAGCTTTATTGTGTTTGTAAAAATGGTACACATTCTTGGTGGTCAAACTCAAATACTGTATCTAGAAATAAATACAATCTTACTACATATAGCTTAACACAAATAGTATTATGTCCTCCATCCATGCATACAGAGTATAGTTTATTTTCACTTAGTATATTTTGGACTTTCTTTTCAAGTCAGTAGATACATCTATATGAGATGTACTTCCTAAACCACTCTTAGCATAATGTCCAAGCACATAATTAGTGCTCAGAGTTCTTATTACATCACCAGTTGAAATCACCAGCAGGGTATGGGGCAGCGTAGTTTTCTTGGTCTTACTGATGCCTGTGAAGGTTGTTTCCAGATGTCTGCTGCTAGAAAGCACACTGACAGGAACATCCTAGGTCACATGTGCGTTTGCCCTTGAATGCTGATTTTCTGAGTGTTGGTGCTCACAGTGGGATCACTGGGTCAGAGGATACACAGTGGCTAGTCTGCTCTTCAGAAAGATATTCCCAGTGCTTCTACTCCTAGTCCCCACTTTTTATCGACATGGGCCCTGACAACCATCTTATTCTTTGCTCATTTGATAGGCTAAAAACAAACCTCCCTGATAGCTCTGGAGGCATGATCTTTGGCTCTCATTGAGATTTTTTTAAGGTGCAGGCAGGAACGAAGGTGAGCAGACAGACAGGCAGGCAGGAAGAGAGAGGAGAAAAAAGGACTTTATTTAGTTGTCCATCTTGGTTGAGGTTCATGTGGTCTGTCTACCCCTCTACCCTCCACTTTCACCCCCCTCCACCTTGGGCTGTATGTGGACTACGCCACGGTGGACTAAACCACTAGGCCACCAGGGCGTGCACTCGTTGAGATTTTCTCATTGTACTGGTTGGTTGGGTCTGTATCTCTCTCTTACCTTTTGTGCCCTGTAGGATTTTGTGTGGATGAAAGCTCGGCTCCTGCTGGAGGTAGAGGAACAGCTGAAGAAGAAATCTTTCTCTCTGCTCTGCTACCATAGCCCCAGTTCAGGTGAGTACTGCTCTGTGTTCTTCACAGCTCGCTGTCGGCGCTGGGCCTGCTCTTCTGAGGATCTTGTATTGGAATTTTAGATTTGGGACAGAAGCTGGGAAACATAGGCATTCCTTACTTGTTTGTTTCCTTGATGGTAGAATAAAAGCAAGGAATTTTGTAAAGTTTCCTTTTATTCAGCAAGGTGCCAAGTGGGAGTGTCTGCTCGCTGCAAGGAAGGATGAATTCATCTTAGGAGAATAAGAAAGGGATAGGGAAGAATTTTCAGGCTAATGATGTTCCTCTTCACTTTGTTTCTATGATTTAAGAATTCAGGGCCAAATGGAATTAGATGCTTCCTGCTTATGAAGAAAACTTAATTGTGAGAGGCCGGGCCATTTTTAATAGGAGAACGTCAGAAACAAACTGGAGGTGTGGCTTGGTGGCTCAGGGGCCAAGATGGCAACTCACACATAGACCATATGACACCCAAGGACCCATGCTCACAACCGAGGGCCGGGGAGGGGAGCAACCAAAAATAAAACAAATCAATAGAAGTGCTTCCTCCTCCTTTTCCTTCCTTCCTTAAAAATGCTTCTTCCTTGGTACGTCATGGTAGAGTAGTGGTTAGGTCCGCCACCTTCAGCTGAGAGTGCAATCCGTGTATATCCCAGGGGACCTGGGTTTGTGTCCCAGGTCTGGGGGCTGGGGTTGGGGGAAGCAACCAGAGTGAACAACTAAATAAAAATGCCGCCTCCTCTCTGTTTCTGTCTGTCTGCCTACCTGCCTTATTCCTGCCTATACCTTCCCTTTAAAAACAAAATCAGAAAAAGAAAACTGGAAGAAGACAGAATTAGTATGGGTAGAGCTAGATGCATGACGGGGACACTGCAAATGTCCTTAGAAAGACAGAGGCAATTTGGGCCATGTCCAGTCCTCTGTCTGTCTGCCCAGATTCAGACAGTGAAACTCTGAAGGCGGCAAAGGTGTGGAAACTGGCAGAGGTCCTGGCAGGTGAGAAGCAGCAGTGCCAGGATGCCAAGAACCAGCAGAAGGTGCAGATGGTACTGCTAGAGAAGACGAGTGCCACCTACTCCCAGGTTCATCGGGGCGGTGGGTGCGACTCTGCCCTTTCCACCCTGCTTTGGGGAAGCCAAGGATTTCTGATCTCCCTCCTTTGTGCAGTCTTGTTTACACCTCTTCTTCCTCTGGGGGGCTCAGGTACTTCTCCGCTGCCTGGCTCTGCTACAGAGACTTTTCCAGGAGCACCGGCTGAAGACTCAGTCTGAGCTAGACCGTATCAATGCCCAGTACCTGGAGATCAAGTGCAGTGCCATGATCCTTAAGCTGAGGTGAGCCAAGACCTATGCATCTAAGGGACTTGTCTTACACACCGCACCCCCAGCCCTTGTCCCTGTCAGTCCCCTCAGCTGTGCACAGCACCTTGTAGATCTCCCATAAGTGTCACACAGCACTATTAATCTTTGGATTATGTGCAAGCTTTCAACGTTTTCGAGTCTTTTATTTTAAAGTCTTCTGAAATAGGTCTTCTACTGTGAAATTGCTTAGGAATTCAGAGTGACTTTGTTTATCCTGTCACTGCTTAGCCTACACCTTGGCCACGGGCAGATTCCATACCCTGCTCTTAACTCAGTTGTTGCCAGGGATCCTCAGCTGACATGTCTTTCTTCCCTCTGTCAGGATGGAGGAGCTAAAGATTTTGTCTGACACCTACACTGCTGAGAAGGTGGAAGCTCATCGTCTCATTAGGTGAGGACTCTCAGGAGCTGGTACAGTAATTCAGAACTGTTTCCCACAATTTTCAGACTCTCTTTTTCACATGTTCCCATTTTTGTCCCGTTTTGGAGGAACCAGATCCTTACGTTGTATCTTCTGTGCCTGCGCTCTTAGGGACCGTTTGGAGGGTGCCATTCGCCTGCAAGAGCAGGACATGGAGAAGTCCCAACAGGTCCTGAACACCTATGAGGTCCTTGGGGAGGAGTTTGACAGACTGGTAAAAGAGTACACCCAACTCAAGCAGGCAGCTGAGAACAAGCGCTGGGTCCTCCAGGAATTCGACAAGGCATATCGCTGAGCTGAGTTGTGCAGGGCCTGGAGACATGGCTTCTGCGCAGGTGCTGCCTTTCTCTCTTCCTAATAAGAGGGCCACCACCACCCTAAGCAGTCACCTTCCTGCAAGGGAGTGTGGGGACATGTGTTTGAAACACTGCAGTCACACAGACACTCCTTGGTTTCTCTCCTGTTTTTGCAATGACTGAGTCTCTTCTAGAAAAAGTAGCAGATTGAAATAATTTTATGTACAGTTATTTGTCAGTCAGACCTATATTGTATTTGATTATCTTTTGAATAAAGTGATGATATTGTGTCATAGGATTTTAGTCCTTTTCCTTTGGGCAGAGATGGAAAAAGAACATCAAAGTCTGTGCGTAAGGAGCGGGAACAATTGGATCCAAATAGAGGCAGGTCTGTATGTTTGCAAAAAAGGGTGGGAGGTGGAAGTGCCAGTATGTGCACATGGAGTCTCAGAAGCTTCATTCTTGGAGAGCAGAAGCAGGTAAGTCTGGGCTTGCTCCTGAAGAAGTACAATCTACAAAGGAGTGCTGGATACTAAGGCAAGAAAGGAACTGTGCGGTCACTGTGTCTGGCAAGCAGGGTGGAATGATAAAGCAGCTGGGCATCCAGCACTGTTACAGGAAAGGACACCAGCCATTTGTGTTCCAGGTTCCCTGTGGTGTGGTTTGAAGCTTACTTCCTCCAAAAGCAGAGGGTGGGAAGACATCACCTGGAGAAATCAAGTTCCAGTATCTACTTAGCTTAGAACTCAGCAGGACCCTGAATAGGTCAAAGTTAAGGACAGAGAACTGAAGCAGAAGACGTCTGACTCAGAAGAGCCTACTCAGCTTCTCAAACCACTTTCCAGGGAGACCTGCTCACAGCACTCTACTAAATAATGACAGTCTTGAATTTGGTTTCTAGAGAAATTAAATTTTTCTGTAGGTTGTGCTTATTGCCATTTCTCTGTAAGCAAATGTTGGTCCCCACAAAATGAACAAATAGCAAATGGATTAATAGAAAAACTCAAATAATTATTTGGGTCGGGGGTTTGTTTTCTTTAGTGTTTTGTTTTTTTAATAAAGATACAGGCAGGCAGAAAAAGGAGAAAGAAGCATTTTATTTTTATTTTTATCACAGTTGTTCTTCCCCAAACCTGGCATGTGATTCTGGGTCCCCGGGATATATCTGGACAGCACTGACTGAAGGCAGCTGACCAAACCCCTACACCAGGGCACCCCATTGCTTCTATAGTTTTCACCCCCAGCATTTTGGGGGGAAAGTATTCAAACCTACAGAAAAGGTGAAAGAATAGTACCATAAGCACCAGTATACTCTTAGATTCAATTTTGCTAACATTTTGCTTTTCTCCTTCCCTCTCTCCCCCTTAATGGAGACAGATAGACATACAAACTTTTTTTTTTTTCCTGAACTACTCTTTAGTAAGTTACAGATAGGACATTATATTTCATAAATACTTAAGTCAGAAACTCCGAAAAAATACGGGCATTCCCCTATATAGCTAATAAAAGCATTATACCTTAAAAAAAAAAAAAAAATTCATATTATCTATTATTCAGGTCATACTCAAATTTCCTGAATGTTTTTCGTGGTCTAGGGTCCAATCAACATTCATGTATTACATTTGGATGTTAGATTTCTTACATTTCTTTTAAAATAGGACATTACACATTTAAAAAAATGATATTTTCTGAGAAATTCAGGCTAGATGTCATGTATAGTGCTCCATTATCTAATTGATTCTTGTGGTAATTAACTTGTTCCTCTTCTATCCTGTCCAATAGAGTAGCCACTAGCCACAGGTAGCTATTTAAATTCAAATTTAAGTTAAAATGAAGTAAAAGTAAGCCTTCAATTAGTTGACATTTACTATAGAGATGGTGCAGATATACAGCATTTCATCACTGCAGAAAGTTTATCGGACAGTTCTGTAAGCCTACATTTCCTGTAAGCTGGAAGTAGGTCTATAGATTTTATTAGATTTAGGTTAAACATTTTTGCAAAGAATACTTAATAGATGATGTTATGTATTTCACATTACATCATCCTGAAGCCCTAACAGTCTACTCTTAAGGTTGAGTTTGATTACTTGGTTGGGGTGGTAACCAGATCTCTTCTAGTATTATAAAAGCACATTTTCCAGTAGCTTGAGGAAATGGATGTCAAAGTCTCAAAATAGTTCTTTGAGATATTATGGCATTTACCATTTTCATTTAATTAGGTGCACATTCTGAACCATGCTAGGTTTGAAATCCTAAGAATTTGAAATGAGAAGAAAAAAGAGTAGCCCTGTAACCCAGTGGGTTCAGGGCCCAGGGTGGGAAGAAAATAATAAAAAGAAGACATGGATCCTGTTCTTAGTGTTTATCATTTATAGACAACAGGAGGTATACAAACATTCTTAAAAAAATGAAGTAATAGGAAATGCAAATAAATGTGGTTGCAAACTGAGAGAAATGCATCAGGAGTTTCAAGGCAGGAAAGGCAGATTGGGAGCAAGCAGTCTTTAGAGAGGTCAGTTTATGACAGAAGTTTGGAAAAAGTGACATAGAGGGGAAGGAGCCAGCTGCATGAAGGCTAAAGAGGAATGAGCAAATGACCATCAAGGAACATGTCTTTTTTAAAAACAGGAAAGGTAAGTGTGCCCTCATGGAGCAGCGGTTGGTTCAGTCGCCTCTGAAGGAGAGCAAGCCACATACCCTTGGATTCGACTCCCTGGTTTTGGGGTGGGGGTAGGAAACAACCAGTGTGAACAACTAAATAATAAAAAAGAAAAAGCTTCATCCTCCTTTCTCTTTCTGCCTGCCTGCCTGCCTACTTGCCTTCATTCCCACCTGCTCCTTAAAGGGGGTAAAAAAAAAAAAAAAGAAAGAAAAAGGTGCAGGCAGAAATGAAGGCGAGTAGGCAGCAGAGAGAGGAAGTATTTTTATTTATTTCGTTGTTCATCTTGGTTGTTTTCCCCCCACCCAGATGTGAACCTGTTCCTCCACCAGAGTGTGCCTTTTTTTTTTTAAGATAGGAAAAGGGAGATGGGAAAAGCATTTAGGGAAGAGGAAGAAAACCTTTTTTATTGTTCACTATGGTTTTTCACCCCATTCTCAGCTCAAAACTAGGTCCTTGGACTTTTTGTGGTCCACACACCAGCATCTCAACTGTCTGAGCCAGAAGGACAAAAAGCACCTTAAATGACTGAAATTCGTGAAAACTATCTCATGATTTCAGTCAAGACTCTAGAGAGCTTTGGTTTGAGAAATGTTCAGATTTCCAACTGCTGGAGAAAGCAAATGGCTTCTGGGCAGTGGTTCCCAGCCCTGGTTCCCTAAACATCATAGGGACAGCTAGCTGCTTCTTGTGTTTCCAAAAGAAAATTGAATATCTACCTGTAACAGGGCTGCACAAACTTTCGATCTTTATTGACTTAGACACAAAACAAAGTGCTTTGTAAAAAAAATTCAAACAAAGCAGAAGTATATAATAGTAAAAATACTGAACCCCCCACCACACTCTCATACACTCACATGCACACTCACACATCCTCTAAGCAGCATCGTGTTTACTGATTTGCTCCCTGACTCTGGGAAAGGGATGCCCCAAACTCAGGAGTATCCCTGCCCCTGGAAAATGCTCTCCGTGTACATTGTGATTCAGTAGAAATAGTGGTCTCTCCTGGGTGTGGCAGGGAGTTAAGGATATAGGAGCCTGCTGTAGAAGCTCTGGGCCACAAAGCTGGGATCACACCCAGAATCAGAACACCTCAGTCATGTCGTGACACTGTGAGACCAGATAGTGTGATTAAAGAGTATCTTTTCTCTTTCTCTCCTACTGCCCTACCCTACTCAAATCCTCATAAAGTTGTGGTTTCTTTCTCTCCCTCCCTCTGCTTCTCTCTCCCTCCCTTAAGCTTCTTCCGTCTCTCCCTTCTTTCCCCTTTAAAAACAACAAAAAAATTATGTATCACATTAGAGGGAAGGAGGCAGCAAATAATAAGTTAGAGATAAATAGTTTTCTAATATTCATTCAAATGTGATTTTTTCCCTTTCCTTTATAGGTAAAATACCATTTAGTAGTATCAGGTTTATGAATCATGAGCCTATGTCTTTATTTTTTCTTTTATTAAAAAAGAAAGTTGCAGGCAGGGATGAAGATGAGCAGAGACAAGCAAGCAGGAAGAGAGAGGAGGAAGAAGCACTTCTTTTTATTTAGTAGTTTGTCTTGGTTTTCGCCCCCTTGCTGGGTCTTGAACCTTGGTCCTTGGGATGCATGTGGCCCACACTCTCAGCCTAACGCAGCTGACCAAGCTGCTACTCCACAAGCCTCTGTCTTAAGAACAGGAACTTTTTATTCAGAAAAAGATGAGGATAATTACTTGAAGTTTATGTGAATACCACTTAAACTCTTTTATAGACTGAAGAAATTAATAAAATATAGAATGGTCTTACCTGTCCTTGTTAGAGAAAAGCAAAGAGAAAATTTGACTTTGAAATGTGATTTGATATTTGATATATTGAGATGACATCCGATTTTTCAGATATTCACCATATTTAATAAACTGAATGTGTTCCCGATCAAAACGATTGAAACTGAGAAAATCTAAGAACATGTACCCAGGGGCATTCCTTCGTAGCTCAGGGGACTAAGACACCGGCTTACAGCCCACGTAAAACCCCGAGCCAGGGTTTAAGAAGTGGGGTGAGGGTGAAAAACCAAAACGAACAACTAAATAAATAAAATTTTTTAAGAGAAGAAGGAAGAGAGGGAGTGGAGAAAGAAGGAGGAAAGGAAGAGGAGGAAGAAACATCTCTATTTGTACAGCTGTTTGCTTTTGGTTTTTCACCCAGCCCTGGGTCTTGGACTTTACATGATCTGCCAGTCAGCATCTCAGCCTCCTGAGGCACAAGGGCACACCCTGTAAAGATTTTTCTTCCTTTTCCTCTTTCCTCCCTAAAGGCTGCTGCTTCTCCTTTCCTTACTTCCTCCTAAAAAAAAAAAAAAAAAAAGATATATGTATATATAAATTCATTAAAAATATGCCCAGGGCATGTCAATGTAAATAACACATTTTAATGAAAATTTTATTTTCCAAAACATAACGTATTAATGAAAGGAGTGACATAAATGTGTAAATCTTCTTGATATCTGGCTTAATAGAAAATAACTAGATTCTCTATCTGCTTTCTGTAGTTATATGTGGCTTTGGTTGAATTAAAAAGAAAAATCTGGCACGCCCTGGTGACTTAGTGGTTAAGTCCTCAACCTCCAGCTGGTGTAGTCCACATTCATCCCAAGGACCCAGGTCATGTCCCAGGGTTAGGTTGGGGTGGGGGTAGAGGACAAGCAATATGAACAACTAAATAAAATAAGTGTTTCTTCTTCCACTCTCTTTCTGCCTGCCTGTCTCTGTTTTCCTTCATTCCTACCTGTAACTTTCCTTTAAAAAGGAAAAAAATCTGGAGCATCCTGGTGGAATAGCAGTTGGTCAGTCACATCTAAGTGAGCATAGGCCTGGGTTTGAATCCTGGGTCCAGGGGAAAACAACCAGTGTGAACAGCTAAATAAAATTTAAAATGCTTCTTCCTCCTCTCTTCCTGCCTGCCTACCTACTCACCTTCATTTCTGCCTGCACCTTTCCTTAAAAAAAACAAAAAACCTGTCCTCATACAGACCTGGAGGAACTCCTCATGAACCTCCTAAAAAGGTCTCCTTGAACCACATTTTGGGAAACACTGTTGTAAAAGAAAAAATAATAAGTTAGGCATCAGAAGAACTAGATTCTTACTCTGGCTCTCATTTAATTGAAGCCTGATTTTGTTCAAGATGCTTAACTTCAGTTTTCTCATCTACAGAATAGGTATATCAATAATTCCTACCCCACAAGATTATGTCCTGAGGATTAAGTGATATATTTAAAGTGCCTGGCATGTAGTAGCTTAATTGATAAATATTAGTCTGCCTAGAAGGATTATTAGGTTATTGCTCTGAGTCAGGAGTGATACTGAAGATTGAACAGATACAGAGAAGAGGGCCTTGGGTAGGACTTCAAAAGAAAGAAATAGAAAGACTAGGGAGAGAGCACAGGTTTTATACACATTAAAAAAAAAAAAAAAAAAAAGTCTTCCATATAATGTAAACATGCTTATTAGAGAAAATTTGGAAAACACAATTTTTCTCACATACTGAGGTAATTCTGTATGTATAATTTGTAATCTGTGTCACTTAATGGCATATCATGAGCATTCCTCCATGTTATTAAATTTTCTCTGACAACATTGATCTTAATGGCTGTTTAAAATTTTGCTGCACGGATGATTTATTTAGCCATACCCCTCTAGGATATCCAACTTGTTGTGCATTTTTTGTAATCATAAAAGAATGCTACACTAAGCATTTCTCTTAATTAATCTTTGTCCTAGTTTGTGAAGACTGTCTAAAATGGTTTTCTAAAAGGAAAATTATAGGTGATAGTATCTTAAGGTTAAGACCAAAGGCTCTGGAGTGAGTTGACCTAGGTTCTCACTCCAGCTAACACCCTTCTTAGGGGGGAAAGTCACTTAACCCCTGTAAGACTTGCTTCCTTCACTGATAGATGAATAACCTTTCCTACCTTCGAGAGTTCTTAAGACAATTCAGGGTCCCTGTGAACGTAGTGAGTGTTATTGATAGAAATGGACATAAAAGGCTCAATAAATGTTAGCTGTTATCACAAGTTCATATATTTCATCGCGTACATGCATACACATACAATTGGAATACTTCTGGGCTATTGTTTTACTTCTTTCATTCTGTCTATCCTTACACCAACGTCGTAGCCCTTACTTTATTTTTTTATATGTTGGGTGTTTCATAAAGGGTTTGTATAAAAGTGCTGAAAAATTATAGCAAATTCCCCCTTTTCTCCTCTTCTAAAGCATTTTCTTTGACTTTCTTGTCTGATTTTTATTACAATTGAATCGTAGAATCATTTTTTATCAAGCCACAAAAGATTCTATTAGAAATGTGATTGAATGCTGTAAAAGTGAGAAATTAATTTGGTAAGAATTGACACCTTTATAATTTTTTTTTAAGAACACTAGTCTCTCCATTTTTTTCAGTCTCTGCAAATTTTTGTAATTTTCTTTATAGAGATAACTTACATTTTTCAAGGTTACAGCTAAGAATTTTATGGTGGTGTTATTGTTACCAGCGTGAATGGGGCCAATATAATCAGATAGCAAATGTATGCTGAAGGCTTACTATGCTCTAAATTCTTCACTCACCTGATTCTCAAAATAGCTTTATGATATAGTAACTATTATTTACCTTCTCGGTGAGGAGGAAACTGAGGTCAGAGGGATTAGATTGACATGGCTAGTAAATAAATAAACGGGGCTTTAATCTCTTGGTATCTTCTGTCTCCACCGGTTATGGTCTTAACTATCATGTTATTGACATATTTTTATTTTTTATTTTAAAGAAAAGGTATAAGCACAAATGAAGGTGAGTAGGCAGGCAGGCAAGAAGAGAGAGGAGGAAGAAGCATTTTATTTTTATTGTCATCAACATTGGTTGTTCCCAGCCGAATTCAGGACCAGGGCATGCTGGAATATTTTATTATGTCTTCTAACTGATTATTCTTAGTATGTAAGAAAGTCACAAATTTGTGTCATATTTGTCTTTTATCAAGCGACTTCTCTGAATTTTATTATTAATTCTCATCATTTTAGCATTGATTCTCATGGATTTTCTATGTATACAATCATATCATCTGCAAACAATGAAAAATTTGTCTGTCTTCCTCCAAAAGTTATAACCCCCTTTTTTAATTTCCAGTCTTATTATATCGGATGTTTCAGACTATTAAATAACGAAGTGATGAGCCTAGACATTCTTGCTTTAGCTTTGCATAGATAGTTGATTTCATATATATACATATATGTATTTTTAGAAGAACATTAGTTCTCTCAAGAATGTTTATGGAAAACGGAATTGACTTACCATGTTATCAGTTGGTGTTTGTTAAAAATGATTAAGGAGCGCACTCTGGTGGTTTAACCATTAAATTTGCAGCCTCTGGCTGATAATGTCCGCATATATCCCAAGGACCCTGGTTCGTGTTCCAGGCGGGATGGAAGAAACAACCAAGATGAACAACTAAAGAAAATAAAGGCTTCTGTCTCCTCTTTCTTCCTGCCTGCCTACCTCTGCTTCCCTGCATTCCTGCCTGAGACTTAAAGAAACAAAAGGCTCTTGATGCTTCTGGTAAAGCCCCCGGGGCGAGGGTGAAAAGCCAAAATAAACAGCTAAATGAATAAGGATGTTTCCCTCCCTCTGTCCCTCCCTTCCTTTTTCTTTTTTCCAGAGGAGAAAGAAAATTTTCATTTATTTTTTATTCTATTTGTACATCTTGGTTGTTCCCGGCAGCCCTGGAACATGAACCCAGGTCCTTGGGACTAAAAAAATATTTTTGAGGCGTACCCTGGTGGAGCAGCCTTTAGCTCAAGCCATATAACACCTGAGTTCAAGTCCTGGGCTGGGGGAAGCAACCAGTATAAACAAGTAAATAAAAATAAAACATACTTTTTCCTCCTCTCATTCCTGCCTACTCGCCTTCATTCCCACTTGTACCTCTCCTTTAAAAAAATGTATTTAACCTATTATATAAATAAATTTCCTAATACCTAATAAATTAACCCCACCTTGTGTTGATTCCTGGGACAAATCCTAACCTTGGGATGCATGCGGACTGTGTCTCATTTAAACCACTAGGCCACCAGGCGGTACCTATTTTAGGATTCTTACGTTTATATTCATTAGTGAGATTGATCTATGGATTTTTGGGGAGGGAGTGCTTTTTCTGACAGGTTTTGATATTAGGTATATTCTGGTTTCATAAACAAACAGAGTAGTTATTTTGTTTTTTTTTTAAATTTTTTTCCGTGTTCCAGAATGGCTTCTACTTTCTATTCATTTTGACAAATACTGTATAATAGAAATGACAAGGAAGAGAATGCAAATCGGCACAGATTATTTTGCCTCAGTAACTCTGCCACTTTTGTAGCTGGAGGACGGCCTTGATTGTGAAGAAGCAATCTGGAGCAGTAGGAGGCTCAAGCAGGCCATTATTTCGGTGTTGAAGAGTGCGGGTGGCTGGGGAGGCTCCCAGGTAAGTGGAGGCAGTCCCGGGGGTGGGAGAGCCTGAGGGATGAGGGGAGCACAAGAGAAGTGGTGAGTTAGGGGTGTTAAAACAAGGAAAAACAATAGCATCAGGTAGAAGAACTAGGTTAGAAATTGAGGAATGCTGGTTGGTCGATGGGAGAATTATTTGGAAGTACTTTTTCCCTTCCAGAAGTTTCCAGTGCCTGGCCTGTTGATCACAGGAAAAGCAACAGTATTTCTTATGCAGGGTATTTGCCAGCTGTCTTTCTGTGTCCTGATCTGCATCTGATCCAGTGTATTTGCTTCTGTCCGGTGAATCACATACTTGTGAGCACAAGAGTTCAGTATGAAGGGCTGGACAGAGGGAAGCAGGGCATAACAATGTCACCAACTTAGACTCTATGCCTAGGGCCAAGTCCTTAACAAGGTTCTCTAGGTAGTTTTTGGTCCTTCCCTTCCTCCTCAACAGCTCATTTGAACAGACCCACAGTATATGCTATTTTTTTATAGAATGGAAGGAAGGGAGGAAGGAGATGAGGATACGCTTTTATCTGTTTATTTTTGGCTGTTCCCTCATCCCTGGGTTAAAAACTCAGGTCCTTGGACTTTTTTACATGATCTAAGCCCCAGTCACTAGTTTAGTGCTTGAGTTACCAGGGTACATCAGTATATACTTAAAAAAAAATTTTTTTTTTTAAAGAAAACGCACAGGAAAGAATGAAGATGAGTAGGCAGGCAAGTGGGAAGAGAGGAAGAAGAAACGTTTATTTTATCTTTATTTACTTGTTCATCTTGGTTGTTTTCCCCCAGCCCTGGGTCTTGAACCTGTGTTCTTGGGATGGATGTGGACTATGTCCCATGGCCTTAGCTGCTAGGCCACCAGGGCATGCCAGCATATGCTATTTTTTAAGACATAGGAAACTGCTGTAAGAAAGGCAGGGAGCAATGTGATTTGGAATTAGTGGAAACTATTCAGCACCATGCTTGCCATGTAGTAGAGGTAGGTCATTTTGATGAAAAGCAAAATGAAAAACAAAGACAACACAGACAGATGAAATTCAACCAATCTAAACTTACCTTAAGGTCAGCCAGAAAAGCTAGGCTCTTTTTTCACAACTCCTTGTGAAAATTATTTTAACTGATGGCAAAACTGACATTACTGTGTCATATTTCTCTTTCTCCTTCACCCATGGGTGAGTTAGTTAACAGAGCAGCCACCAGCTTGACATCAGGAGGAAGATGCCAGCGGAACAGATGGTCCACAACGTAGATAATTAGCTTCTGAAGAAGCAGCAACTTCTAATAAGTCTTCTTTGGGTGCAGAATTTGGTTGGGCACAGCTGGGGGAGAGAACAAACAGGCCTCCTCAGCAACTCACTCTCTCTGTCTCTGTCTCTGTCTCTCTCTTTTGAGGAAGGGAGAAGAGGAAGAAATATCTTTATTTCAGTTGTTCATTTTGTTTTTTCACCCTGGTTCCAGGTCTTGAAGCTGAGTTCTTTTGCTGTATGGAGTCATCTGAGCTATAAGGGCTGCCAGCAAGCTTTAAGTGCACCCTGATGGAGCGGTGGTTAAGCCACATGCCCCTGGGTTTGAGTCCAGAACCAGAGAAAATAACCAGTGCGAACAACTAAAAATAAAAACAAAATAAAGATGCTTCCCTCTCCTCTCTCTCCCAGCCTGCCTGTCTACTCACCAGCATTCCTGCCTCACCTTTCCTTTAAAAACAACAATAACTCATGAGTGCGCACCCTCTTCCTGTAGACAATTACCTATTTATAAGACTTGCAGGAAAGACTCCAAATACATTATGTAGACATTCCACTCTAAGGAGGGGGAGCATAATTCCCTACTCCTTAAGTGGGGGATGCATAAAGTGACTTCCTTCCAAAGAGTACAGGATGGAAAGCGGTGGAGAAAGTAATTTTACAGTGGAGAATTCTGATAAACACTACTCTGGCAGATAATCAAGGTCAAAAATCAACAGCCATAAACTATGTTGATAGTTATGTGCTTTTGATATGATGTGATGAAAACAGCACTTTACCTCCGTGATCTTCATCTAAACAAACATATAACCCCAGTCTAATCTTGATAAAGCCCACCAAATCCCAATAGAGGGGCACCCTACAGCATACATACATGCCTACTATGCCTCGAAACTATCAAGGTCATCAAAAACAAGGAACATCGGAGAAGTTGTCACAGCCAAAGGGGAGCCTAGAGACATGACAATTATAGGTAATACTGTGTCCTGGATGAAAGCCTGGAACAGAAAGAGGACATTAGGTAAGAACTAAGCTTGGGACTTTAATTAATAATAACAACAATGCATCAGTATTAGCTCATTAATTGTTTCAAATGTACCACACCTTTGCAAGCTGCTAATAACAGAGAAAGCTGTGGAGAGACATATAGGAGCTTGTACTATCTGCTCCGTTTTTCTGAAATCTAAAACTTCTAAAAAAATCTAGTAATAGTAATAATCGCAATTAATAATGATGATGCTACCTGCAGGAATCAAATGAAGACTAAGATGGGACAAAAGCATCTCTAATCCCTTTAAGCTTTTTCTTAGTTCTCTGGTTTCCAGATTTCCATGCCTTGGGAGTAGTGACATTGCACCTAGGTCTCCCTAACGTTTATCCTATCTACACACCCCCTTCCTTGTTTTCCAGGACCCCGTCCTCCTCCGAGAGCCATGGTGGTCTCATTCAGTATTAGGGCTTCAGTCGCTACCTCTCCACTGGCGATTTCCAAATCTTGTCTCGTTCCGATTACCCTTCATCCAACTCTCTATTACACAGCGCCCCCTAACGACGAATTCAGTATTTCCAAAGTCAAACAGTGATTCTCACTCACTGAGAGGCTGGAATCCTGGGCATCACCCGCTTCCATTTCTCACGCTCCCTGCAGTTTATCGGTAAATTCTATCGACGCTTGCTGCTTAGGGCCTCTCCATTCCTGATGTCAGGCCCTCAACACCTCTCAGTAAGGCTCCTTGCCTTCTCCCATGTCTTTCCTTGCTTCATTACTTTTCTTCTCGGTCCCTCTAGCAGTTATTGACAAAAGAAAATGTAGATTCTCTCAGGCCTCAATCTATTTAAAAGACAGCATACTGGCACCCCTCTGGTGGAGTAGCGGTTGGATCGATTGCCTCTGAGGGAGCGCAGGTTACATAATCTTGGTTCGAGTCCCGGGTCTGGGGAGAAACAAGCAGTGTGAACAACAAAATAAAAATAAAATGAGAGACCTTCTTCCTCTTCTCTCTTTGTGCCCCCCTGCCTACTCACCTTCATTCCTACCTACACCTATCTTTAAAAAATAACGAAAAAAAAAAAAAAAAGATAACGAAAGCCCCATTTTTACAGTTAGACATGAACTAGTTTTCTTCAAGGTTCAGACACACCTTAATAGTGACACATAGATGAACTACCTCTGAAATGAAAAGCTGACAGAAGGTGGACGCCGAACCGAATCACAGTGAAACCTGAAGGTGAGGGTTCGAGAAGGTAAGCATGAAACTTTAAAAGGTGTAGAGAATGAAAAGATAGCAAGGAAACTTCAAAAGATGTGGGGGGAAGTCACGGAGACATACAAAATGCTTCCTATGGAGTTACTCCACGGGATGCAATATAGGAGTACCAGTCCCAACGAGCCAGCCAGGAGTCGAACCTGGAATCTTCTGATCCGTAGTCAGACGCGTTATCCATTGCGCCACTGGCCCCGAGACGAATATCGTGCCCTCTGCAATGACTCTTCAAGCTTATACTGCAGGGTTTCATGGGACCTGTAGTCTCTTAACGCAATTTTACGAATACACGCAGCATTGTGGGAGTTGGAAATTCGTGAACACCCAGACCTTGAGACTGGCTGATCTTCCGGAGCCACGTCGTACGTCACTGTGCAGTCAGCGGATTGGCGGGAAGAACCACCCCTCCACCGCTTGCTCAAGAGCAGTGGCGGACGCTCTGGTTGTTAGGGCAACTCGTCCCGCCTTCTGGTGGCTTTTTCCCGGCTTTGTGATTGGCTGTTGCCCTCAAAGAATCCCGGCGTGGACAGCGCGAGGGAAAAGATGGCGGCGATGGCGGTCGGAGCTGCCGGTGGGAGCCGCGTGTCCAGCGGGAGGGACCTGAATTGCGTCCCCGAAATAGCTGACACATTGGGGGCTGTGGCCAAGCAGGGGTGAGGGGCTGGGTCTCTGCGAGCGGAATGCGGGGTCCGAACTCGGGGACAAAGAGGGCCTGACAAGTCATCCCCGAGTGGCAGGGGTGAGGGGGTCGGAGTGGATGAGGGCGGGAGAAACCATTAATCCTTGGTAGGGAGAAGCGTCGGGCCCTGGAGCGTGAGGAAAAAAACAAACCCGACCAAAAACTCATTGGGGGCGTGTGGTCACTGAGCCCGAAAGTTGGGGGAGTTGTCAGATAAACTCAAACAGGAGACGTACAGCCCTCCAGGGCCCTGGAGAGCGAAATTATCTGAGAGTGGGCGGAAGTGTTGCGGGGCAAAGAGAGAAGAGGTAAACCTTGAGGTGGGAGTCATGGGCAGTACTGGGGCAAGTCCGAATGTGACACTCCTGGAAAACCAGTGACAGCTGACTAGAAAGAATTCTACTTGGCGTGGATTTTCATTTCTCTCCTTCCTCCTCTTTTCCATGACTGGTTTGGGAGACATTGAGTTCAGCGGAAGAGATATGCCCCAGTGTGGTCTGAACTCAGCAATCCACTGGGGTGACCGATGCAGCTGAAAGGGCTGTACAGAATGGAGATGGCCTGATCCAGTTGCTTGGATCTCTGGGCACTGCTGTTCTCTTTACATGACGATTCTGGGTCTGTCGTGGTTGTAGGTTTGATTTCCTCTGCATGCCTGTCTTCCACCCGCGTTTCAAGAGGGAGTTCACTCAGGAACCTGCTAAGAATCGGCCGGGTCCCCAGACACGATCAGACCTACTGCTGTCAGGAAGGGGTAGGGACCATACCATATGCCCTTTAAATATTAGAGGCAGTAACAACTTCTGCTTTATCAGTGCCCTCATTCTCCTCCTTTTCTGACTTTGAATACATTAATAGCCCCTGGGATATAGATTAACTCTTGTTTTCTTCTCGCTTACCTGCTAAAAGCCTGTTTCCCTATCTGCATAGGCTATCCCACATCTGTGATAGAAATCGAATGAGTAAAATTGTGAAGCTCATTTAGTCTTTGTCTCTCTTGGGTCGTGGGAGTGCAGATTGGAATACGCTAATTGTGGGAAAGCTTTCTCCATGGATTCGTCCAGATTCAAAAGTGGAGAAGATCCGCAGGAACTCTGAGGCGGTAAGACTGATTTCTTCACTGTATCTTTCTAAAGATCAGGTCTATACACAAACTGGGTAGAAAGAGCAGTTTTCCACCCTCTCTATAACTTGGTAAATTTGAAATAATGCAGTTAAAACGATTTGGATTGCTAGCTCTTCATCTTTTCTTCTTGATCTCCATTCCAGGCCATGTTACAGGAGCTGAATTTTGGGGCATATTTGGGTCTTCCAGCTTTCCTGCTCCCCCTAAATCAGGAAGATAACACAAACCTGGCCAGAGTTTTGACCAATCACATCCACACTGGCCACCACTCCTCTATGGTATGACTGAGCACATTCTTTTCTGCTGTATATTGTGGTAGTCAGGCTGTGCGGAGTACTTTCTTGTTGGGGGCCATGTAGTAAATGGTGCATCTGGCAGAAATGAAATGTCAGTATTGCCTACCTGCCGTCTAAAAGTGGTAAGTGGAGAGTTATAAAACAATATGTAATTATTTCTAGAAACACTGTTGAAATAAAGGACAAGCTAGTCTTATGTAAGGATATTCACAAGATGCATATGTACATGTACATATAATCACAAAATGGGGAAAGCATATACAGGGTTCAAGATCTACATCAAAGAACATTTTAATGAAGGGAAACTTTCAATGAGTTCACAATAGAGTTCTGCACAGTGCACTTGTTTATGTGCAGTTCTGGATGCGGGTACCATTGGTGGCACCAGAGGATCTGAGAGATGATATAATTGAGAATGCACCAACTACACACACAGAGGAGTACAGTGGAGAAGAAAAGACATGGATGTGGTATGTCTCCTCAGGCAAAGGGTAGGGTGAGGGGCAGTACAGGGTGGAACCTGTAGGGAGGTCTCTTTGAGTGATGGTGATGGTGGCCATGTGTATTTGACTATATTTTTCTGTATTTGACTCTGGATAGGTGGCACAACTTCCGGACTTTGTGTGACTACAGCAAGAGGATTGCTGTTGGTACGTCTGTGAGGGTTCTGGGGTACACATGCCTTCTCTGACCTGTGCATACGAGCCAGGAGTTTCATGAATACTTGGCTGGTGGCAGTTTTGCTTCGCGGTCTGTCTTGCTTTTAGGGAGTAAGCAGACCTTTTGCAAAAGAGCAAGAAAGGTCTTCCTGCTTAGCAATTAATTGACTGTTCTTTTCTCTTGTGTAGCTCTTGAAATTGGGGCTGACCTCCCATCTAATCATGTCATTGATCGTTGGCTTGGAGAGCCCATCAAAGCAGCCATTCTCCCCACCAGCATTTTCCTGACCAACAAGAAGGGATTTCCTGTTCTTTCTAAGATGCACCAGAGGCTGATCTTCCGACTCCTCAAGGTGGATGATAGTGTTCCAGCTAATAACTTAGCCTTATTCACCTGCTTTTTTTTTTTTTTTTCCTGTGGGGCTGACTTTTCTCTGGTATCTGGAAAGCAGTTTCAGCAAAGTTGGGGGTCTTGAGAGCAAAAAAGGCAAATGGTAGCAGAACCCCAGAAACACTTCAAAAGGAACCAGACCTTATGAGAACTTTGTGGAAAGTTCCACTTAAGTTAAAGTGAAAATCCATGGGACCCTTTGACCTACGGTGATGCATATGTGTCAAAGGAAAGCTTTATAAATTCACTGAAGCTTTGTGCTTTTGTTGGTATTGAGGGTAGGGACTGGAGAACTGATCTGAGCTTTAATTATGCTTAGGTTCTTTCACCATAAATCATAATAATATTATAGAATCTTGATACAGGACTGGGTCTTACGGTCTGACATCTCTCACAGTTGGAAGTGCAGTTCATCATCACAGGTACCAACCACCACTCAGAGAAGGAGTTCTGCTCCTACCTCCAGTACTTGGAATACTTGAGCCAAAACCGCCCTCCACCCAATGCCTACGAACTCTTTGCCAAGGGCTATGAAGACTATTTGCAGTCCCCTCTCCAGGTGGGTCTAGGGGGCACTAGGAGGAGGGAGGTAGGGGAAAAACCTATTCTGAGTTGTGCCCTAAAATCCTACCAAAGCCCAGGAGGCACTGGAAAGGTTTTTGGTATTCTAGTGCACTGTCTTGGTCAGAAACTGGCTAACCCATTTTGCCTTTTTCCTGTCGTTCATCAGCCACTGATGGACAATCTGGAGTCTCAGACATACGAAGTGTTTGAAAAAGACCCCATCAAATACTCTCAATACCAGCAGGTACAGTGTGAGTCCCAGACTGGGTCAGACTCAGGGTCAGGATAACCTGGGTGAGGATGGGATGATATAAGGTTGTCTTTCCTTTCTTCCAGGCCATTTATAAATGTCTGTTAGACCGAGTGCCAGATGAAGAGAAGGACACCAATGTCCAGTGAGTGCTCTCCTCATGGTCCCAGAGGTTTGCATGCCTGCTTCTCCAGATGTGGGTCAGCTTGACTTTTTCCCAATTTTTTTCTTAGGGTGCTAATGGTTCTGGGAGCAGGCCGGGGTCCCCTGGTGAATGCCTCTTTGCGGGCAGCCAAGCAGGCTGATCGGCGGATAAAGCTATACGCTGTGGAAAAGAACCCAAATGCTGTGGTGACGTGAGTACTGTCTCCTTGCTGGGAATTTTATTCCCAGTATCACTTTTTCTTATCATTGTGCTCACTTGCATCATCTCTGTTTTAGGTTAGAGAACTGGCAGTTTGAAGAATGGGGAAGCCAGGTGACAGTAGTCTCATCCGACATGCGGGAATGGGTGGCTCCGGAGAAAGCAGACGTCATCGTCAGTGAGCTTCTGGGCTCCTTTGCTGACAATGAGCTATCCCCTGAGTGCTTGGATGGAGCCCAGCACTTCCTAAAAGGTGTCTCCAGGTTGGGGTGTACTAAGTAAGGGAAAGGGATTGTCACCTGAGGGGGTGGGTAGAGTGGAGGAGCAGCCTCAGGAGGATTTTAAAGGGTTTAGGAGAAGATGGATCTGACTTGTGTCAGTGCCTTTAGGAAATGAAGTAATCTTCATGAATCTCAGGGTTCACATCTGTAAAAATTGGGGTAGACTATAGCAAAGACTGTTATTCTGAGGTCTGTGGGCCCTGTGATATGATAGGTACCTTGGGCTTACTTTCATCATGATCTCAAAGGGTGAAGGGTGGGGTACTCCCTTGTGGCTCAGGAGGCTAAGACAGCTGAGGTGTGGACCATGTAATGCTCAGGGACTCAGGTTGGGGAGAGAGGGAGAGGGAGTGGGAAGGGGGAGAGGAAGAGAGGAGATTGAGAGAGAGAGAGAGAGAGAGAGAGAGAGAGAGAGAGAGAGAGAGAGAGAGAATGAGAGTGCGTCTGCATCTGCATCTAGGAAAGGGACCAAAATAAAAATGCTCCTTTCTTTCCTCTCTTCAAAGAAAAAAAAAATCTCAGAGGACTTTGTTAGGTTTGTTATATTCTTTTGTTAGGACTTGAAAATTTTCGCATTTTTTCCAAACTTGTATGACTGTACATGAACCTAGAAGTGGAATCCCCTGTGATAGGAGTTGGGAGGAGGTTGGCCTGGGAATATGACATTAAACTGCCTGGTCTTTTTTGATGTGGGAGGTTTGAGCCTTTAGTTAGTACAGCTAAACCATTTCCATTCCTTGGGAACTATCATGTTCCTCCTGCTCTACAGATGATGGTGTGAGCATCCCTGGGGAGTATACCTCCTTTCTGGCTCCCATCTCTTCCTCCAAGCTATATAATGAAGTCCGTGCCTGCCGGGAAAAGGACCGTGACCCTGAGGTAAAAAGCCATTCTCTTCTGGAAGATTCTTCTCTCTTTAGTCCCTTTCCTTTTCTGTGTCCCCAAGGCTTGTACTTTTATCCCTAAGGAGGGTAGATATCTCCTATTTATATTCTCCAGCTCTTGCTCTGTGTCTTTCTGGACAGGCCCAGTTTGAGATGCCTTATGTGGTACGATTGCACAACTTCCACCAGCTGTCTGCACCCCAGCCCTGTTTCACTTTCAGCCATCCCAACAAAGGTGGGTTCCTTCGTGGCTGTCCTCTGGCTGACGGGTTTCTTCTTTTGCAGTCTTCAGTTTGCCCTATTCAAGGCTCCCCTTCCTGGCTCTTGCTTACGCTTTACTCACTTGTCCCGGGCTTCTGGCTTGGCGTCACCCACACAACTCTTCCCTGACAGATCCCGTGATTGACAACAATCGCTACTGCACCCTGGAGTTTCCTGTGGAAGTTAACACAGTGCTGCATGGCTTTGCAGGCTACTTCGAGACTGTGCTTTATCAGGACATCACTCTGAGTAAGTAAGGGGGGAGATGAGAGTATACCACCTGGGCAGCTTATATACAGGTTTCAGTTAGGGTCACAGGGTGCCCAGGAGTCAGTAAATGAAGACCTTTGATCATTTGTTTCTGTGTTCACAGAAGTGACTCCCCTCAACCTAGACTAAAAGCACGGTCTTAGAGACCTCAATTTTTTCATTATTTTGTCTACAAAGGTATTCGTCCAGAGACTCACTCTCCTGGGATGTTCTCCTGGTTTCCCATCCTCTTCCCAATTAAGGTAGGAGTCACTTTTTAAGGCATCGTAGGGAAGGAATAACTTTTGACTATTGGTTTGCTGCTCCTTCCCTTCTCCCAGGACGACAGCTGGCGATGACCCGTGCTCACTGCTCCTGCACGCGCGTGGATTCCTGTTGTAGATGCTGGGCTGTCTGTAGTGGCCTTCTACCTGGCTTCCCCACATCTGCTCTGGCTACTCTTCTGTTCACTCTCTGCCTTGAGCAATAACCATCTTTTAAAAAGGCAGATTTGGTCATCTCTCTCTTCTGCTTAAAATCCTTCCCATGGTGTGCCCTGGTGGAGCAGTGGTTAGGTCATTTGCCTCTGAAGGAAGAAGCCACATCCCCTGGGTTTGGGTCCTGGATCTGGAGGGAGGCAAGTAGTGTGAACAACTAAATAAAAAACAAAACAAAAATCTTCCCACTGCCCTTAAGGTCAAAACCCTGATCATTGCTTTTAAGATTGGTTTGATCTAGTTTTAGCCTGCCTTTCAGCTATTGTCCCCTGGGACAATAGGGATCTTCTTTTGGTTCCTTTAATACCCCATCTTTTTTCCTGCCTCAGACTGTCACACCTTTCTCCTTTGCTTGGAAACTTATTTGCTCATCTTTTCACCCAGCTAGCTTATATTCCAGGTCTCCTTAAACATTCCTGTTGGTAGGTAACTTTCCCTGACCTCTGGACTAGAACGGCATTCTCGTCCATGGGCGCATTCATAGCACTCTGCATCTGTGCACGTTCACAGCGTTCATCACACTTCTGTTTGTTAATTATCTGACTGCAGTTCTGATTCTTTATTCTGATAGACTTCAGATAAACTTCATGAGGATTAAAGTGTTTTGTCATTTTATCTCCACACCTAGCTCAGTATATTGCTACATAAAATTCATTAGCTCCACCTGAACTTCCTGTCTTTGTTCTTACAGCAGCCCATTACGGTGCATGAAGGCCAGACCATCTGTGTACGTTTCTGGCGATGCAGCAATTCCAAGAAAGTATGGTATGAGTGGGCCGTGACAGCACCAGTCTGTTCTGCTATTCATAACCCCACAGGCCGCTCATACACCATTGGCCTCTAGCCCTACCTGAAAGTGTCTAGAGTTTGGAAGCAGCTTCAGGTTCTGTTCCTGTAGCACAAAAGATACATCTGTGGGTTGTGATTTCGCTTGCCCATCAGAGAGGAGCATTTCAATCTGCTTTCTACCTTACATCAAGGTGGGCAAAGGAGGAGAATTAATTGTAGGGCTCGTGCCACCTGTCTGTGAAGACTTCAGGCCAGGGCGTGAGGAGTTGATGCTGGAACTGTAGCTACTCTGACAGGCATTCAACCTCAAGCACTCCCTGGAACAGCCCTGAGAACATGTGGATTGAACATATTTTCAACCCTTTCCCTGCCCATCTGTTGCTGTTTTGATGGTTTTGTGCAGGAGGAAATACAAATAAAGTGAAGTTAATGGCCCTTTCTGCTCCAACTTTGCTGCCTCCTGCCTCTGCTTTCCCATTAAATTTATTTCAGGCATATCAGAGACTTAGCCAAGATCCGAAGGAGTTTAGCTTTATTCCCTATTCAGGAAGCTTTGTGGTAAATCTTGAATTCCTGGGTATAGGCCTTTCTGACCATCTAGAGAGTTCTTGTCCATTAGGACCTGTGATTGGGTTTTTCTCTGGGGAGGAGGCTTAGAGATGGGTTGAAGCCAGTTTCCTTTCCATTTTTCTTACCTACAGCACTGCAAGTGCCTTTGTTACTCCTGGGAGAGAATCTGAAGGCATGCAGGCATCTCCAGCAAGAAGTCACCTATTTTGTTTGAATACAATCACAGGGTTATAATTTGAAGTCCTAATTGATTATCTAGTCCAATTCTCCATTTTACAGAGGAGGAATTTGAAACTGGTACAATGGTATAAATTTAGTATTCAAAAAAGAACGAATACAGGTCTTCTATCTTCATATTATAACCAGCTACGTTTTGGGTAGCTGCGTTAAGCAGACGAAGCCTTTGGGGGTTCTGAAAGCTCTTGGAGCGTGGGGGTAGACATCAGTGCCTTGACTTTGGTTAGAGAGCAGAGCACTGCTTCTAGTCACCAGAAATACCTTCCCAACAGTAGATGTGAATCAAAGAGCTGTGAACTCTAGGACCAGTCAATGAAGTTAAGGCAGAGTGTGCATAGATCTGTGACAAGACTTGGCCTTTCCCGGGTCCCAAGACTGCCGGCAGGCAGAGGTTGATAGGGTGGTTTTGAAGTCCAACCTGTTTCCCGACGTGAAGCAAAAGCAGTTGCTTTCCACAAAGCAGCCCGGGGGGAGACCAAGGCGACTCCCTCACAGCCCGAAGACGTCAGCTGCGCTTCCTGGTAGGCTGCCCACCGAGGGGACCTAATGTCCTCGAGCGCCCGGAGCGGGTTGGGGGTCCTACCCTCCAGTTCTCAGGTCCCCCGCCTTGGCCAATGAGAGAGCGATGCGCGGCCACCAAAAAACGCTTCCATGAGCCCAGTCTGGCGAATTTAGCCAATCAACGGGAACTTGATAGTTGCTAAGAGATGTTTGAGTTTGGCTCCACCCATACTTATTATTTAAGCCAATGAAAAGCTGTACTTTGAACTGTTGCCGAGAAACCTGTGAGCTTGGTTCCACCGCCTGAATTTTTCGGCGCCTGCGCAGATTTGGGAAAATTCTGAAAGACCTCGGAGCCGCCGCCATTTTGCGGGAACAGGAGGAGCTCCGGCTGCAGTGACCTTTTTACTGCTGAGAATTTGGGAAATAGCCGTACTTCGAAACCGCAGTACACTCAAGGAACAGAGAGAACCGGGATCCCCCTGTGGGTACCCGGAACTGGTAAGAAACCGCAAAACTCGGTCCCCCGCCACGTCACCTCTGCGTGACGCACGGCGCCTCCCCCTGACGTCACAAGCAGAAAATGGCGTCAAAAGCAAAATTGGACTAACTTAAGAAAACTTTTTTTTCAATTTACTTTGATCCGGAGTTGTTAGATGTAGCCCGCTGGCTTGGTTTTAGGGCCTGGCACCCTTCTAACTACCTCCTTTACCAGTGAAGATGCTGTGTCAAGATTTCCTGGCACTTTGACTTCTTTCCAGATTCCTGCTGCCCCGACCCTGGGGTCGCTGCCCTTACTGGGGAGGGAACATCGACGCTCCGCGACTGGGAAGACACGTAGTGTCGATTTTCAGTCCCTAGGGCCCCCGTTCAGAGAGTTGAAGGGATTGAGATTTCTTAATCTTTAGTCTCTGGGAGACTTCGTTATGTTTACATCTGTGGATCTTAACCTCTTTCCTTTTTGACTACACATTCCGTGATAGTGGAGTATAGTGAGGCCATCTACGAGGTTTTAGTGTTGGAACATTGGCCCTAGAGGAGATGGTACCAAAGGATCACTTATAGGCTGCTCTCCCCCCCCCTTTTTTTTTTTCTAATAATCGTAGCCTTAGCTTGTTACACATGGGGAGCCGATGCCTCACATAATGTTTTTGTCCTCATTGTTTTTGTTCATCATGAAGCTACAATGACCCAACCCAGGACTCCAGCGTTTGGTGACTTATGCCTGAACTGGGCTGACAGTGGTTCAATGCTTTGCCCATTTAGCAGTGGGGCCTATGTGCTGACTTACGTCTTCATGCTGTGACAAAATCTAGGCACTGCCATGGTTGTAGGCACATCATGCAATTATTGGAGCAGGGATGGAAGACACTTGTGGGTGAGCATAGGCAAACAGGGAAGAATGAAGGTGAGCAGAGGCAAGCAGGCAGGAAGAGAGGAGGAAGAAGCACTTTTATTTTTGTATTTTGAAAGGAAAGGTGCAGGCAGGAGTGAAGGCGAGCAGAGGCAGACAGGCAGAAAGAGGAGTAGGAAACACTTTTTTTTCAGTTTAGTAGTTCATCTAGGTTGTTCCCGCTGGCCCTGAAATGCAAAGCCATGACCTCAGGATGTGAACTGTGTCCAACCTCTGCTACACCAGGGCCAGTTCTGTAGTGTTTTAATGAATGCGATTAAATGATCCTGACCTATAAATTAGGACATGGAGAGAGTTTGAAGACTGTCAACTTGGCCATGCCCTGTTGGAATAGTGGTTAGGCCAATCACCTCCAAAAGAAAACACCCCTTGGGCCTGGGGTGAATAGCCAGTGTGACAACTAAATAAAAATAAAGTACTTCTTTCTAATTTCTCTCTCCCTGCCTGCACCTTTCCTTAAAAAAAAAGGAAAAAGAAAAATATCCATCTGAAAATACATAGTGTTTGGGACTTTAGTACTTTTAGAACATGTAGAAATTTCCACCAAACCCAGCAGTATTCCAAGTTTACAAATGTGCTCATGTGGTATATGTTATGCTTAAATTGTTTCCTTTCTGAGCCTGAGTGAAAACTATTCCATGCGTAGGAGATCACTTGTCGATTTAAGTGAAAGTTATTGTGTTGTTACTGCCTACCCTGTACTGGTATTCAACAAAGAGCAGTTTTTGAAACCAGATGTGTTGCATTTGGAGAGGAAAAGGCAGATTGTAAAAATAAGAAGGGAGTGCCTTGGTTGTTCAGTTCCCTAGATGCAGTCCACACACATCCCTAGGACCTGGGTTCATGTCCTGCGACAACCAAAATGAAGAACTGAATAAACTAAAGCTGTCTTCCTCCTCTCTCTTCCTGTCTTCCTGCCTGTCTCTACTCTTTATTCCTGCTTGCACCTTCCCTTTAAATCAGTGACTCAATAAAAGAGGAGCTTTATGACACTTAAGAAAAAAATTGTATAGGAGCTTGCCCTGTGGCTTAGGCAGCTGAGATGCTGGAGTGTGGACCATGTAAAGCACAAGGAACCTTGTTTGCAAATTGGGGCTGAAGTGAAAAAGCAAAATAAAGACGCTTCTTCCTTTTCTCCCTTTCCCTCCTTTAAAAAAAATGTTTCTTCCTGTCTTAAAGAAAATTGGTATAAATTTGTCAGCCAAAGTACTGGGGGAGAAAAAAAAAAGTTTGAGGATCTAAAATGATTAGAATCATCTTTCCACCGTAGACCAAATAGTATGTATTGCAGTGATCTTGGTTCCTGATATTTTGAAGCATACATTGTACATGCCTCACATTTATAAGTCACACAATGAGTTGTGACTAATAGGATGGATTCTTTAGATAAGCCCATCAGAACATTAGTTCTCTAGATGAGTGTATATTTAAAAATAGACATCTTGATATACTGTGTACTTTTCTTAATATAATTTTCTTTAATGGTAAGTTATAAACCACATAAGAGACGGGTAACCTGGTAGAATGAGTAGACATTAGATTCAGCATGCCTTTTTCGTTGGTTCATTCTGGTTTCCCCATCCCCCACACCCCATTGCTTGTTCTACACTCCAGCTGTTCTGAGATACCAGGGCCTCAGCAGCCTCCATTTGAGCTTTTCGACTTAGGGCATTTCTCAGAACCTCAGATACGTCATTCATGCATTGGGTCTAATATCTGCCTGTAGCATATATTTTTGACTGCTAAATAAATTAAAGGTGTTAAAGTAACTGGTTCACTGACTCAAGACACCTGTTTGATTTTGATTGGATGTCTTTTATAAACCTTAAATTTCTGTTGTTTTGCTCTTTCCAAGAACCTTAACTTTTCTAAGAATCTTATTTATGTAACATGCTTAGCACAATGCCTAATAATATTAAGTACTATTAAAAAGTAGTTGTAATTATTATTAAATATTCAAAATAGGGCTGTTTTGGCAATCAGGACAGTATCATTGGATGATGCATTACCAGCTTTAAAGAGGACAGAACTCTTGGGGATATGGAAAAGTCCGATTATGATTTCCTTGCATCGAAAGTCTTCAGATTATTTCTCCCCCCGGGTTTATTGAGATATAATTCACTAAAACTGTACATATTAAAGTGTACAATTTGATGAACTTTGATGTGTGTAAATACCCAACAGTTTTCTGTGAGCTTTTGTAATATCTTCCTTCTAGTCCCTCCCCACTTTTATCCTTAGACAACCACTGACCTGCTTTATGTCACTATAGGTGAGTTTATGTTTTCTAGAATTCTGTATAGATGGAAAGTATGTGTTGTATTTATTTTTTTTGTTTGTTTGGTTTCTTTCAGCATAATTACCTTGAGGTTCATCCATGGTGTGCCTATTGATAACTCCAGATCAGTAAAAAAAAATATTTCCTTCTTTAAAGAGGAGGGAAGGGAAAGGAGGAAGCAGCCCACTTTTTATTGATTTTGTTTGATTGATCCCATCACCACTCACTCCTGCCCCCTTCCCACCCCTACACTTAGCTCTGAGCCACCAGGGCTTGCTCAGACCAGTAATTCTTGAATAATTTATCCTTTTGATTTTGTTATCTTCTGTTTTTCTTATATCCTCTTATGGACAGATTTGTGAAAGCACTTCAAAATTGAAATGGTTAAGCCTGTCTTCATAAGCTTTCTTATTGCTTATACTCTAGTTGCCATTGTAGTGTTATATGGGAAATACTTAATGACTCACTCTGGTGACCTAGTGGATAAGATCACTGTACTTATTAATCCACATGCCTCCTAAGGATCCAGGTTCAAGACCCAGCGCCTGGGAGGTGGAGCATGCGCAACCAAGATGAACAACTAAATAAAATAAATATTTCTTCTTTCTCAAGAAAAGGAAAAGAAAGGAAATGCTTCATGATTAATCTCCTAATTATTGGTGTTTGGATGGGGATGTCAGGGGGAGCTTAGGGTGAATCAGCATTATTCTGGTGTTACTTTGTCTTGCTTCTGATGTTTCATTTTGCATCTGTATCTTTTAAATATATGCCTATTTCTATTAAGTTTAAACCAGTTATTCAGAATTTGAACAGTAGACTGGAGGCCTAATGTCCATTGTAAAGTGAAAAGTAATTTTGAATACCAACTTTTTTTTTCATGTGAAGGCATGTGTATTACATTTTATCTCTAATGTATTGATGTTCTATCCTCAGATCTGCCACGATGGCATCCGATGACTTTGATATAGTGATTGAGGCCATGCTTGAGGCTCCCTATAAAAAAGAGGAGGTAATATTCCCTATATCGCTTCTGGAATTGGGTTCGTAATAAAAAGCAGTTGTGGCTCATCACAGTCAGCGTTTCATGAGTACACAGTCCCTGCTTGTTTGATATGTACAGTGGCTGTTCATAAAGTGTATGGTCTTCAGTGAACTGTGTTGGAGACTGATGCTCAAGACCATTCATTGAAAGAGGACCTCCAGAAGCAGGTGTGGGGTGGTGGAGTGGGAGTGGGTGGGCACATAGTGTGGTGGACAGGAGCTTTGCTCATAGCTCTCAGTGATACAGTAGATCGTCAGTGTATCCCAGACCTAGCTCTCATTGCTCACCTCCTAGAAAATAGGTGTCAGTGGACAAATGTTGGGTAGTTGAAGTCTCGATAGCAACATCTTGTCACTTTGATCACTATTTCCAGTAGTCCTCCCTTCTTCTCATATTCCCTTTGCTGGGAGATCTAGGTGCTCAGAAACGGGCTAGATGAGAGTCTTGATTTTATGAGCTTTCTTCCTTGGCCAGTTTTATTCTCTCTGGAATTTCTGTGTCTGCCACCTTGTTGTTTGCGATAATTTCCTCTCTCCACCCTCAGGATGAGCAGCAAAGGAAAGAAATTAAAAAAGATGATTCCAGCAGCACCGTCGACTGCACTGTCATCCCCGGCAACAGTAGCAGTGGCACCAGTGTGAGCAGTGCCAATGGGGAGGCAAGCAGGTGAGTATGGCAGATACAGGGGTTGACCTCTTGTGCAAGGGCAAGGCCTGTGTCTGTTGGTGAAACAGCCAGAACTGGGAGGTGGTCATCCGAAGACAGCTGATTTTTAGTCATAGTTCCTGGGTCATGGTAAAAGTGGTGACTTAGTTTAATGATTTTAGAGTTTTTGCTTCCCAGTGTAGATGTGTGGATGAATCCTTGCATTGATAGACTTTGTTCGAATAAAAGAGCAAGGGGACCCCTGATTTGGAAACATCAACTTTTGTTTGGTTTTGGGGCCACTTCAGATGCCTGACAGCATTCAGTGTCATGCATCTCTGTGAACTACTGCCAGGTCATCTTCTGGGCTTTGGTCTTTTACTGCTCTTTGTTTCACCTTGGCCTTGATATCCTTTCCTTGGAGGAGAGACAGTGAAACTTTCTCAGTACTAGTTTACACTCTTTCACAGGAAGAAGAGGAGTCGGAGCCATAGTAAAAGCAGGGATAGAAAGAGCAGGTCAGTCGCGCTGGGGCTGCTGGGATTTGAGAACTCTTGAAAATGGAAAGATACCAGGGGGTATGTTTTTAAACAAGCTTAATAACCCTTTCTATATGTAGTCGCAGTCGGGACCGGGATCATCATAGGCGGAGAAACAGTCGAGATCGGCAGCGCCGTCCTCGAAGCCGTAGCTGGGATCATCGACATAGCAGTGAGTCACGAAGTCGGGACCGGCGGCGTGAGGATCGAGTGCGCTACAGGAGTCCACCACTTGCCACTGGGTATCACCCTTTGCTAATAGGATCATGTTTGTGTTTTAATCAGGGTAAAACAATAAGTATGCCATGGACCCTGACTGAGGGTGCATGTAACCCGCAAGATAGGAGAGAGATCCAGTTACTGGAGGGGTGTCATTCAGGATTCACATGTGAGAGTAGGTCCTGGAATCTGTTTTCTTTATTTGCGCTTTGGTTTTTAAATGATGGAAGACCCAGCATTGGGCCCATGTGAATTAAGTTGGGTGACGCAATTTTCCTTTTGTTCTCTATTCCATAGGCGTAGGCATGGACACAGTAAGAGTCCTCATTTCGGAGAGAAGAGCCCTGTCAGGTGAGTAGATTATCAGCACTTTCTTCGGGATTGTGAGATATGAATAAAAAAACTTAGAGGCATACCCTAGTGGCCTAGCGAGTTAAACCAGGGGCAGTCTACTTACATTTCACAGTCCTGGGTTTAAAAAACTGGGCCCAGGGAAGCAAACAATATGAATAGCTCATTAAAATAAAGTGCTTCTTCCGCCTCTCTCTTCCTGCCTCCCTGCCTACTCGTCTTCATTCCTGTCTGCACCTTTCCTTTAAAAAATAAGGGAAAAAAATGTTAGAGCCAAACTCAGTGTAGTATTAGAGGGGAGCAGGGCAATCTCAACAAATCTGACCCACCCTTTAGGGAGCCAGTTGACAATCTGAGTCCTGAGGAGCGTGATGCCCGCACAGTGTTCTGTATGCAGTTAGCTGCCCGCATTCGACCTCGAGATCTGGAGGACTTTTTTTCTGCTGTTGGCAAGGTAACCCTTCTTCCTTAATTTTTTTCTGAGTACTTATCTTCTGTCTACCTTCGTTTATGCCCGACTCAGGACTTCCTTTTTGCCCTGGATAGGTTCGTGATGTACGTATCATCTCAGATCGGAACTCCCGTCGCTCTAAGGGCATTGCCTATGTGGAATTCTGTGAAATCCAGTCTGTGCCACTAGCCATTGGGCTGACTGGGCAGCGGCTGCTGGGTGTGCCTATCATTGTACAGGCCTCACAGGTGAGCATGCTGGGAAACTGAGAGGAGAAAACAGGCGGAAGTTAGGAGCTGTGGGATGTGACCTACCTTCATTTCCTCCTTCCCCAGGCTGAGAAAAACCGATTGGCAGCCATGGCCAACAACCTGCAGAAGGGCAGCGGCGGGCCAATGCGCCTTTATGTGGGCTCCCTGCACTTCAACATCACTGAGGACATGCTCCGGGGCATCTTTGAGCCCTTTGGCAAGGTGAGTGAGTGGATCCTCTGAAGGAAAGTGGAAACAGTGGGGATTGTAGTCTTGACTCGGATAAGCATTGTAAAAATATATACATCATAGCAGTCACGTTGGTCCACGCTGTTGTTAGGTTCTGTCTCTGCAGTCATATGATTGATTGCCTAGAAAGGTAGAGGTATTTCAAACAATCTGGGTAGGAGACAGCAGACATGTGGGTTAGCCAGAAGATTATTAGTAACTTTTCCCTGTTCCACAGATTGATAATATTGTCCTGATGAAGGACTCGGATACAGGCCGCTCTAAAGGTTATGGTTTCATTACGGTGAGTCTTTAGACTTTAACTTTTTTAGTTTGGGTTTGTTCACTTCCCTGGTTTTGCCGCTTAGCTTCATCCTCCTCCTTTAGGAACTGTCTAAGTGTCCCATAAACCCTGATGCCCGAAGCTTGGACTAGGTTTTGCTCCTACACTGTCAGTGGCCCTGGTATGGGGGTGTCCAGGAGTTCAGCCTGCTTCCCTGGTGCTGCAACTTGCTCTTTGGTAATAGTGATGACTCCAGGCTGCAGCCAAAAGGCTAGGGGTGTGCGGGAGATTAGGTAAGGGCTCTTAGAGACATGCTTTGTAATTGGTGGATTTTTATGATAAGGGTGGACTGGGAAGTTACAGTTCGCTGTGATGCTAACCCTATTTGAAGCTGCTGTTCTTTTGAGAAGAGTTTTTATATTTAAGTGCCACTGTAGGGAGAATGAAATAGTGGGCAGGTCTCACCTTTTCCTGACACTTCAACAAAATTATTTCCATTTCTCGTAACTGGTTCTTCCAGCCCTTGTGACTCCAGGCCAAGGATTGGCTGCCAGCCACAGAGTCTGATAGAAGCTCATATTTTCTGGGCTTAGTCCAGGCAGGCAGCATACATCCGACAGATGCCTGCAGGGCAAAGGGCTGGTTGGTTGCGTTCTTCATGGGAAGTGCTCACCTCAGAAGTATCCAGTAAGTCAAGCCACCTACACACTGCTTAGCAGCTATTGTCAGTCGCACATGCCAGACCCCGGGGCAGGTAATACCAGAGTAAATAGCCAGCTCTGGTGTTCACAGTGGCATGTACCTACTGCAGCTTCCTGTGTGACTCATATGCACCAAACCTCCTGTTGGGCCTTTTGGCCCTTGTGTTGCTGCCTGCCTTTTAGGACAACACTCCCTGGCACTTACATCGCAGCCTGGAAATCTTTTTGCCAGGCTGCTGCTGAAAGGGACTAGAGAAGAGTAGAGACCCTCTGGTCAGCAGGTCACTGAGTCGCAGCATTGGTGCGTGTGTGGGTGGGGGTGCAGTCTTCTTTCAACACCAGGGTATGTTTTTTGCTAACCTGGAGTTCCAGGTTTCTAATTCTTGACTGAAAACTGAGACTTACTAGTCCTAAAAGCTGAAATTAAAACCTGGGAGCCTTGGTTACCAGCCTCTCTTACATCCATTTCATGAGCCCATTTATGAAACAGCCTCTTGGACTAGGTATTGTATAGATAATAGATTTTTTTGCATTGTTAGGTTTTAAGTGGAACTGGCAGATAAAAAAAGTGATTGCTGTTGAATCTGTCGAAAAAGTCCTTTTCAGACATCCATTTTGGGGGATAGGAACCTGTGGTCCTATCCTCTGGGGAAGAAGTTTGTGCTGCAGGGATCATGGTGTTTTCTTGGGGTAGTCGGACTAGGGAGTGTCAGTGGGGCTGTGAGAGCATATCTGTGACCAGAAAGTGCTAGTAACGAACGCCATGGGTTTCTTGTAGTTTTCTGATTCTGAGTGTGGCCGTCGGGCCCTGGAGCAGCTGCATGGCTTTGAGCTTGCTGGTCGACCTATGAGGGTTGGCCATGTGACTGAACAACTGGCTGGTGGCACAGACATCACATTTCCTGATGGGGACCAGGAGCTGGATCTAGGATCAGCTGGTGGACGTTTGCAGCTCATGACCAAATTGGCAGAAGGTAGAGTTTCTCTGCAGAGTGAAGACCATGGGTTTGGGTTTTAGATTAAGGGTTGGGACTTAATCCCACCTTCTCTTTCCATTTCAGGCTGTGGAATCCAGCTGCCAACTACAGCTGCTGCTGCTGCTGCCCAAGCTGCTGCCTTGCAGTTGAATGGAGGGGTTCCCTTGGGGGCCCTGAGCCCAGCCTCTCTGACTGGTAGACTTGGACTTGGGAAAGGGAGATAAGGGTCAGGGCCTGGCAAGAAGGAATGCTGTGTCACTAACTCATGTGCCTCCCTTTGTTCCAGCTTTGAGTCCGGCCCTGAATCTCGCCTCCCAGGCAGTTGCCTCGCAGTGCTTCCAACTTTCCAGTCTCTTTACCACACAGACCATATGAGTCCAGGGCCTAGTTCCGTTTAGTCTCTGCTTATTTTCTTTCCTTCGGTTTCCTGTTGACCTCTTCTTGCCACAGGTAAATCAGTGGTGCAGTATACTGCTTCCCAGTGCCTCTGGGTCCCTTCTCCAAATCTACCCTCCCATGGCCCCCGCTCTCCATTTTGTGGACCAAGCCATCCTGAGGGCATGGACGTTCACTCTGGGGGAATTGGGGCCACGTTCAACACTCAGAAGAGCTCCTGTCCATGGCCCCACTGGGAATGGACTCTGCTGAGAATGCTGCTAGTCAAAGAGAACAGACTCTACACTTACATTGAATACCTGTTTATTCATGTTTATCACCTCATGGATGACCTTCATCGACCTTTCTAATTACGTCTTAGTGATTCCTCCATTCTTCCCCTGTTGGGAAGGCCATAGGGCATTAACTGAAGGAACCAACCTCTTTCCTTTTCCTATTCCTTCACCTACCAATCTGTCAAGGAAAAACCCTTAAGACATTCAGTCCAAGAGGACTTTGAAGTTTTAAGGGGCGAACTTTGAAGTTTTAAGGGGCGAACCTTGAAGGTGCTGATTGCTGCTGTGAGGGCCTCAGAAGGTAGCATGGGTGTGTATTGGACATACAGCCTGCCTTAGACTTCAGTCTGGAGCCTCAACTGCTGTGGGCTTCATGTCTGCTGGGACGTGTGGGATTGACCTGTCCTGCCAGGCATTTTGGATGTTTATGGGGCATTCAGGAATTTAGTGAAAGATGGGGTACCTTCCGATAACTTCCATCTTCCTTTGTATAGTTGCCCTTCCTTTGGCCCAGGGTAGGGGATGGAGGGGAGGCTGTTTCTTCTCACTACCTCCCATGTGCCTCTCCCATGGGCTCAACATGGCTGTTAAAGCTGCTCCTGTCCCCTACCTGGATGAGCCCTTCTCACAGAATTTTTTACCCTTGTGTCTGTACATAAATATATATATATATGTAAACTTTGTACAAAAGTGAATCTCCACTGTTGTGGCTGCGACTGCCCTTATGTGTTTGGTCTCAGTCACTTGGTGTTTTCGTCTGATGTTAACTTCTCAGTGAGCCAAAACCATGAATGGTTCTAGAAATATAAAATATTCATAATGCCTTTGTGTTTTCTTTATTTTAATTTTGTTTCCTCTAATCCCAAGACTCAAGAAAAATGGACAGAAAGTTTACATCTGGGCAGAGTTCCCCATCTGTATCGGCATTTGTTACTCTGGAGGTCCGTTTGATGGTCTCCTTCCTATCTTCATCTTAACTTTATCTTCAAACCTCAGTTCTGTCTCTGTGCCTGAGGACAGATCTTGTCTTTCCACCAGATGGCAGTACGACAGTAGCGTATTCTGCACCTTTTTCTAGGGGTGTTTCATGATTTTGAGAAGCCTGAGTACTGGAGAAGGTGCCCAGACTCACCATTCCTACCACTGGCTTCCAGGGCTGCCTTGGGCCCTCTGGTAGAAATCCCAGTCCAATACCGAAGGAGTTGGCCATTATACTCCAGGGTTTCCTTGGTCTTGAGGCTGCTACTCTTCCTGAGTCACTTCCTGCAACCCTCACTTTCCCTGTGGCTCTGCTGGGGCTACACAGGCCTAGGATCAGTGAAGTCCCGGGATCTGAGAGTTCAAGAATGGCCTAACTGGCAAGGAGGAGCACCTTCCCCTGCCCTCTTTGTGAGGCTTTTAACAGGGTCTTGCTAGAGTCTGGCTCACCAGCTAGGGACAAACCAAGAGGAGAAGGTCTGGGGTTCAGGGACAGGGCTCTGTGGGGCTCCTTCATTCTTTACTGGTCTCTATGGCAACAGAATGTTAAGACTATTGTCATGCTAAAAATATGGATAATTGCTGTGAGGTTTTAATTTGTCAGCTCAGACTTCTAAGCTGAGTGAAGGTTTATTGGCGATGTTAGTTAGCTTTTGGGGTTGCTTTTCACACTGAAGTATTAAGTACTTTGAACCCTGCTTGTAGAATAAAAGGACCCAGGGACCCAGGACTAGCCCTTCTGGTTGCTGCTGCTCACCTACTGCTGCTCTTTGCTGCCTCCAACACCCCTTCCCTGTCTTAGTTTGCTCACTACACCTGGGGGGAGGGACAGGATGCATTATTTTTAGGTACAAGCAGCTGGCTAAGGCCCAGTCCCCCTGTAGTTATTGATTTGACTGCTAATGTATCCTGAGAAGCACAGTGTGGGCCATTTTTGTTAGTCATCCTGAGGCTGTGGACCAGTCCTCTTCTTGGCAATGTTGAACTCTGCTGAATACCACAGGCCTCTCCTGAATGCCTTTCTCAGATGGGCGCCATCTCTGTCTAGTTTCCTAAGTTCCCATCCCTAGCTGCCTTGGCCTTCCTGCACTTAGGTTCCTTCTACCTCATTTCTTCCTTGCTCCCTATTCTTAGTTCTTCATATAGTCTCTTGCTGGGAGAGACATGGTATATTGAAAGGAAACATCTAAGACAACATCTCCAGTCTTATATAAGCTGTCAGTCTGTGTCACTGCGTGGCTCAGTGCTTGCTTTCTGCTCATCCCTCTTAAATCAGGGAGAATGAGGTCAAATAGAAAGTGTGTAGGCATCCAGAGGAGTGGGAAAAATCAGTAATAATGACAGGTAGTAATAACAAACTAGAGATTGGAGTGGAGAGAAGGGGACTGTAAACAGTCTATGAGCCTAATCTAAGGTGAAAGAAACCTTCACCTTCCTGCCTGAGTATGGTGGCTCGGGTGGCAGGAGAGACTGACCTAGATACTTGCCCAGCATAGTTTGGGTTTCCCCACCAGTTTTAGTTCTAAACGGGGTCTTCACTTGGATTTTAGCATATTGCCTATGCTTCTGTCATCTCTAAGGCAGTGGCATTTCCATATAATCTCGGCTTTGGTCTTCCTCCTTTCTAGTTAGTCTCCAACAACTCTGAAGTGAGCTGCTGGTGGAAGTGGGATTTGATCTGTGAACCTTTAGTTCTGGCACTTATGATGAAGACAAATAAGTAAATCTCGAGGGGAGATCACTGTCCTCTATTAAAGTGGTGGGAATCTGGAAGTAATACTTGGAGAGTGAGAAGAGGCTCTCCTGGTTTCCAAAAGTAAGGTGTAGGAGGTGGTATAGTAATAGTTGACGTTTGCACAGTTGGGGGCTAGGCATTGTTCTGATAACTTTATTGAATCTTTCAGCTCACAGTGACCCTGACCCTCTGAAGTAGATTCTTTTATTTATAACTTATGCACAGTTGCATAGCTAGTAGGTTTGGGATTACAGTCTGGTCTGGCTTCAAATGTCTTGATCTTAATCTGCCTCTTGGCACCACTGTGGAAGCCAAAGACTTGGAGTCAGGGAGTAGTATCACTTTTTTTTTATATCTGTATCTCTTGTTCATGGAAAACCCTAAGTTTTTTTACTTTTCATGTCTGTTCATCTTATTCTCTCTTTCGGTCCCTCTTCTGCTGGTCAAAATCTTACCCTTTAAGAGACAGACTTTTTTTTTAAAGGAAAGTTTCAGGCAGGAATGAGGGCGAGTAAATAGGCAAGCAGGAAGAGAGAGGAGAAAGAAGCATTTTATTTTTTTATTCACACTTTTTTTTCCCCTTGACCTGGAACTTTGAACCCAGGAGTATGTGACTTATGTCCTTTGGAGGCGATTGACCTAACTGCTACTCCACCAGGTCCCATCAAGACACAGACCTTTCTGGTTGGAGTTGATTTCCCTTTTCAGTATTCTTTGTCCTATTAAAGGTCTTATTCTGATTTTACTTGCAGCTCTTTGTAAGCTCTGTTACCAGACAGTTATAGCCTGATGAGGCCAGCCGTAGGTATGATGTTTTCATTATTGCTTTGCACCCATCAAACATCTGTTGAATTCATTTCCTCTCTGCTGAAGTTGGAGCCAGGCTTTCCAGTGGCTGCCTTCTAGCCTGCTTTCCCTGACAGCTTCATCCATTCCTTACTCTTCCAAGAAAGGAGGCAGCTTTACTCTTTTGGTGTTACCATGGAAGCCTGTGATACTTTCTGTCTAAAGTGCTACTTGCTATCCACCGGAGACTGATGTTTCCATGACAACCAGGTGAAGTCAATCGTCATGAGCTGGCTGCAGGAAAAATTCTGGTCTGAGAAGCTGTGTGTTTAAATCTGGCTTCAAGCATCCCTTCTCCCAGTGATTGTACTCTCTATCCAGAACTGATTTGCTCTCAAACACTGCTCTTGGTTGAGAGAGCTCTGTTGAGTGTGAGGTGAACCAAACCAGTGAACCTAGGTCAGGTGGGAAGGGAAGGTAGCAACAAGGAAATAACTGATACTTTGAAAAGTTGAATGAGTTCTGTTAGATGTCCCAAATGATCTGCTCTCAAGAGCCCTTAAGAAGTTGGCTGGAGTTACTAGAGAGCCATTAAGCAGTTATTTTTGAGGACTGGGTAGATGGATGTGATGCGCGAAGCCTGGACAGGAGCCAGTCAGTGCAAGATTGCAGAAAGGGGAAACGATGACCTTGGAAATCAGAGACTTGTCAAACTTGGGCCAATGTTCCCGAAAGGTTGAGAGCTTCAATCAGCTCTCAAGCATCATGAAGGCTTCTTGTCTATAACAAGTGAGATTAAGAATCAGGCCCCTCTTCCTAGCTCCTGAGCTCAGCTAAGCCAGGAGAGCCTCCATCCTGTGACAGAGCAGTCACGATCTGGAGCAGTGCTGCGTGTTCAAAGCCCTTGTATAAAACAGCTAAGTAAGCTTGGGCGTTACTTCCCCTTTCGACTCAGACTCCCCGTGTGTAAAAAGGAAATGATAATAGTACCTATTGCAGGGTTATTCTGAGAATGAAATGACATTCTACATGTAGATTTAGGACTTGTTAGTTATTACTACCTGCCGTTACTGCTGTGATTTTTCCCACTCCCCTGGATGCCTGCACACTTTCTGTCTGACCTCACTCCCCGATTTAAGAAAATACTGAAGGTTTATGAGGGAGAACTGAGGGTGGAGCAATAGAGACGATAAAACGCAGTGGTTCCTACGTTAAAGTCCCAGGTTCACAAGGTCCTGGGTCATATACCATCCAGCGTAGCTTTCAGGGAAACAAATCACACTGGTTCACTCCCTTTTTATGCCTAAAATGACTGTATAATCATACTCTAAGCAGAGAGCTTTGAAAAACTAAGGTGAGGCATATGTACCCTGGTGACCTAGATAGGGGACACGGTGTAGTCCACATACATCCCAGGGACCCAGGTTCAAGCTCAGAGATGGGTATGGTGGCTGGGCAAACAACCAAAATGAACAACAAAATAAAACAGTTTTTCTCCTCACTCTTCCTGCCTGTCTACTCACTTTCATTCCTGCCTGCCTGCACCTTTCCTTAAAAATAACAAAAGTTCAACAAAAAGGAAAAATTAAGGTGAGCCCCCCAGGTATCTTCAGAGTGCTCTGTGCCCTTTGCTTTGTCTGACTGGGGAAGTCGTGGTGCGCTTTCTGTTACAGCTCTTTGCTTAGCATCCTTCATAACCCCCCAAACCCCCAAACGTTCCTACAGACCTGCCTTTGTTGGTTTCCAGAACCCTGCTGATTCTAGCAATTTCCTTTCAGAATAAGTATTTTGAGTCAATACAGGTCCTCTGCCTGAAGACAAGTTAAATGTGAACAAAAATTGGAAAATTGTGCAGTATAATACCATCATTAGGATTCAGTTGCCAATTGTCTCACTGATCCTCCCCCAAACAAATCCAATAATGGCTTACCTGTGAGTCCCTGCGGGAGGCATATTGGACCTTGGGGACTACAATTTAAGTTAATTTCTTGAGTGGGGTACTGTGCTGAGAGATTAGCCAGCTGCCTGGATACCTGAATAAGGAGCCAGGGCACATTAAAGACATGCCTTCCATTGCTCATTTGTATAATGCTTGGCAGATTACAAAGGTGTTTGCATTTTTATTTCATTCTCATGACTGTCCTATAAGGCAGGCATTGTTATCTTCATTTTGTAGTTTCGAGAGCTAAGGTTCAGAAAGGCAGAGGGAGAAAGGGTGCACCCTGGTAGAGTAGTGGTTAAGTCTGCTTACCTCAGGCTGAGTAGAGTCTACATGCATCCCAAGGACCCTAGTGTGTGTCCCTGGGCTGGGGGTAACAACTGAGATGAACAACTAAATAAAATAAATAAAAAATTGTCTTCCTTTTCCTGCCTGCTTGTGTTTTTGCTTTCATTCTTGCCTACATCTTTCCTTTAAAAATCAAAAGCAAAAAACAGGCAGTATGGCCTGGTGGAGTAACGGTTAGGTTAATCACTTTTGAAGGGGCCAGGTCACGACCCCTGGTTCCAGTCCCCGGTCTGGAGGGAAACCAGAAGAGTGAACAATTACATAAAAATGAAATAAAGTGCTTCATCCTCTCCTCCTGCCTGCCTACTCACCTTCACGCCTGCTGGTACCTTTCTTTTAAAATAAAAAGGCAGAGAGGTTAAGAGTGACTCTGTCCATAGACCTCCATCCAGGAAATAGTAGATGAGGGCTAACTGAAATGTTTGCAAGTTTCCATTAAATTTGTATTCACATCTTGAGTGTTCAAGGCCGCAAGGTACAGAGCCATGACATCAGCATCACCCCTCTGTTCACCTCAGTGTTGCTGCCTTCTGATTAGGGAAGGTCTTAACCTCATCACGCGGCATTTTTGTGCGTTTGCTCAGGTAATCCGCCATCTACAGTGTGTGCATGTGTGTGCGTAAAGGAAGGTGCAGACAGGAGTGAAGGTGAGCAGAGATTGGCAGCAGGAAGAGAGGAGGGAAGAGGATTTTATTTCATTTATCTTAGTTGTTTCCCTGGCTCTGGATTACAACTCAGGTCCTTGGAATGTATGTGAACTTCCTACCACCAGGGCACACCCAGAGCCCAGAGGTAGTGTCTTATCTGTGTTTGTTTTCCTCAGGGCCCAGCAAGGTGGCTGGCATATCACAGTGCTTGAGGGGAACCAGTGCTTGAGGGGAACGGCAAGCATTTGTAGATGAGAGATAAAAAGATAAAAATGTCTAGGAAAAATTACTTAGATTGTGGATTTGGGATTGTGTTAGATTAATAAAATTATGTATGTGTGTGTCTATATACATAGACACACACATATAGACATGTTACACACACACACACACACACACACACACACGGGTGGACTACTTTCTGGGCATGAGGGTTTAGCCCAGACATGTCCTTACATGACCCTGAAAACCTTTCAGACCAGGAGAGCCCCTGTTCTTGTCTCTAGAGCGGATTGGATG